>JAODJW010000001.1:49964574-49977690 GCA_026777045.1 Hyperopisus bebe
CCCCCCCTCAAGGTGTACAGGATGAAACCAGCCAGCTGTTTGACTGTGCTGAACTACATTGAGGCTTTCCCAGGAGTATAAATTCACACACACAAGGTGTGTGGGTCATGTTTTCGAATGCAGGGAGGCACGCATTACTTCGTTGACCCTCCCAGCAACCGGCCAGCCCGGGTATCAGAAGGTGTTACCTTCTCTTACCTTTATTTACTAGATACTTCTTTCCAGAGCAACACACAATTGAAAAGGCAGGGTCAGACAGTCCTGGGGACTATTGGAAATTTGAGGACCTTGCTCAGGCACCCAACAGTGACATCACACTGCTGACCCTGGGATTTGAACAGGCGACCACCTGATCACAGGAACGGTTTCCGGAACCACAAAACGCAGGTGTCCGGAATGAGTTTGTGGAATCTGAGTCGCTGGTGCCTTTCCGCAGCCCTAACTTGTAGTTTTATCGGGGTCAGCTTGACACGTTGATGGGTGAATTTCACCTTGAAGGGGCCAAAAGCAGTGACCGCACCGTTTGAGTCAGGGCGAGCGTTGGCAATTTGGAATAAATCATGTGAGAATATTGATTTAGTGTTCCTGAAGGGCAGTTTGAAAATGCAGCTCAACATTAATGATGGTTTTTAAAAAGGTTGTCGCTGCAGAACAGCGGGGCCGCAAATCATCTTGCTGTGTCACCTACACAAACTTTGCCTTAAGAGGTTTTGCGGTTTTCCAATTCTCAGTGCTCTGATGCTTTGTTTTGTGCACTGTTATAACCTGTACCAACTTTGTGATTACCCTGTAATTTTAATGCTTTATGAGTAAAGGAACTAGGAACAGACTGTAGAATGCTTATTTCCAGGGAGTTTTACTTTCAATCTTCTGGACACCAGAGCCTGTCTTCATTTAAATGCTCGAATAAGCAGTGCTTTTGTTCACACTAGTGGTGTTAGTGTTGTTCCCACAATCCGCTGGCACTTTTAAATGGCCACAGACAAAACTTTCAGTGAGTATATGTTTGTTTCAGTAGCTGATTCAGAGTAGCTGTGTTTCTTAATATCTGAGGATTGTGGAGAATTTTTGAGCCACACCTTGTTATGTTGGATGTTTTGAAGCAGTGTAGTAGTGTATACCGTTTTCTTATCAGCAATTGTACTGTCAACTGGAACTTGATGGGAGCACAGTGCCGATAACCCCATTGGGAAAGGCTGGTTATCATGGCGTGCCCCCACGGGCAGCTGGTGTCGGAGGGTGTGGGTCTGCGAGAGGCTCTTTATGCCGCTACCCTTTATGCAGCTCTCTTTTGCTACCCCAACGTTCACTGCCTTGATGTTGTGTTTTTTTCCTAGGCTGGTGAAACGGAAATCCTGCTTTCCTTGTGTGACCCGCAGCTGCTCAGAATAGCAGGTTGTCCTTAGCGTCAAATCCCAGTCACCCTGTTCCCATTGTGTTTTGGCTGGCATACATTAGGTGGTGCAGTGGTTAAAGAACTCATCGTGCCCAAATGTCATGACCCCAAATAAACAAGCCTTATGATTTTATAAATTCAATACAGGACGATGTTTTTTTCTACAACTGTGCTGCTTCCTTTTTTATTTTTAAAACATTTTCCATGGTTTAATTTGTTTTTGGTCTCCAGTAATGAAATTAAATGACTAATGAAAGCTGTTCTTTCACAACGGCCTGTGTGGTTTGGGGTGGGGGTGGGTCAGCTGGGCAGGCTTGTCCTACACCAACAGTCAGCGAAGTGACTCTTCAATTCCAGTTTAGATCACATGAGTTGTGACACCATGATTGGTGACAGTGACGATCAGAGTCTTATGAAACTGAATGCCTTAAGGTCTGCCTGCTGGCACTCGAGTGGTTTCGTCTGCATGCACTGAAACTATCACCTCGGTGTTTGTCTGCGCTGTCTTTCGGGAGGGTGCCGATTTATACCATCTAAGCATGCATGCTGCCCTGTTCACCTCCCTCTTAGCGTAGCGAAGCAGACCACAAACCAGGCACTGATGTGGTCTCCCATGGATACCATAGCTGTAAAGTGGGGGTGTGGGTGAATGGCAGTCTTGCCAGACTGTGGTGTGGTCCGGTGTCCCTGCTCGGTCTAAACAGAGGTTAAATAAGATTGATTAGCATATTAATTAGACTGTATAAGTGCCCATATGACCTCACACCTCCCTCAAAGCCTTTGTCATGTATGCTGAGTGGCCTGCTGCTTCCGCCCATCGTCGGTCACGTGTCCTTCCCCTCCGCCCCCCCCCAGTCCCCAGTGCCTCTGAACATCTGGGAAACCTCAGTGACTGGAGGCTGGTGGGCTTCTCCTCGCTTCCTTGCCTCTGAGGCGTTCGCCTCAGTCCCAGAGAAGGAGTCGTGTTCCCAGGGACCATGTTCATCAGCCTCAGCTGTGCACCAGCCCTTAGGTCTACAATTTTTTTTTGCAAGCACCCATTATTGCAGGAATTTCAGCTTTTGCAGGCCGCCTCCAGCAGGAAAAAAATGTCTGTCAAGTCTAGAACAGTCAGTAAATTTTAGGTATTCTTTGAACACCCTATTTTTCTGGTTGGGGTGGTCTGTTGGTCTACACTGCGGGGTGTGTTCAGGCAGGTCTGCATGGCACTGGGCGATCCAGGGTGATTGTGCAAGGACAGGTCAGAACGAGGGCCCCAAGAAGAAACCTGCCTCAACCGTGATGCTGACACCAAAGCGAGAATTCATCTGCTTTGTGAGGTTGTTAAGGCTCGTTGGATGGGCTTTGGGTGGGACTGCACACATGTACTCGCTCCCATGCAGAGCCCACCCTCGCTCACAGCTTGAGTGCTGACTGGCAAGGTGTGTGACACAGGAAGCTGGTTGAGACAGATCCAGGGAGGTGTAGCAACACATGCATACCTGCGAGAGCTTCTCGCTCGGATTCCTCAATGCTAATGAGTGCCCGCAGTACCATCATCATCCTCCTCTTACTCGTTCTTCTTGCCAGTGACAAATCACTCCATTCTGATTAATTCAGTTAAATGGTGGGAAATCAATCATACCTGAGAAAAACACCACCTTTTCAGACCTCTCCCAGATATGTGAGTGCCCCCCCAGCAACTGTACCTCAGTCGGGAAGTATCGCTGCAGCTCCCTGCATCGACGGTCCATCAAGCTAGGTCGGCAGCATTTGGCAAGTTCTTCCCGGTCCTGTGGTTTTGGTAAAGTGCCTCTGCGGACACTCAGCCAAGAACTGGTTGGGATGGCCTGATGTGAGAGGAACCAACCAACTGAGGCAAGGTGATGGCTGTATGTGTTACTGGAGAGGTGCCACATCACCTCTCACAGGCCACGCTCAGGAAAGGGTGACCTGTTGTCCCTTGCTCCCAGGGCCAAATACTTTTATTTTTGAGAGCCTAACCTAACTTTTGTAATACTTCCGATTTGGGTCTGGCAGAGATCAGACAATGAAAGTGAACCCGCTCTCAGCTCTGTGTCATTTTGAGATGGGTATTTGCAGAATTGGATGAGGATTGCAGTGTTTTGCCATTTCTGAGCTATTGAATGCGTCTTCAGCCCAGTACCTGGGCTTCAGGTTCTTCCTGTTTGGGGCCCGTGAGAATTGTGTGCACGTGCCCATAGGCTCGCCCATCATGGCTTTGTGTTCGCTTGGCCAGAGAAGTTTCACTGCGGCTTTACCTGGGCCCGACAGCATCAGGAGGAAGCTTGCCTTTGATTGCAACCTCGCCATCGCATTGAGTCTGGTAACTGATTCTACCTTGCATTTCGTTCCAGTTTGCGCTGGGCAGTGGATCGTTACGAAGCATACGCGTCTTGCTTTTTCACCCATCTTTCACCCATCCCTTGCCGCAGTGGCATGCTGCGGCGGTGGGGGAGAGACTCCTATCCGTCAGCCAGTACGCCCTGAGGCTTGATTGAATTTGTGAGTCGATTCCTTCTCGTCTAAGTTAGGATCCCCCTGGAGAGAGGGGCGAAGCCGTTAAAGCTTTTTTCAGACGGATTAGTTTGTCAGGGAAGCTTATCTCAAGGTTGACTTTAACTTCTGCAAGCTGGAATTACAATTAATTTTCCACAGACAAGCCACCCTGCAATTATGATTATTATTGTTGTTGGTTTTTGTTCGTAATCAGTTATTTCATTTTTATGATTTTAAAGCTAAAGGGTTTAACAGCCCTGATGATAAACTGTAAACAAAGACAACGGAAGTCAAAGACCGAAAAAGACTAAATGAAAACAATCCTGTAACCATAGCTACAGCAGAAACCCAGCGGGATGCCATACATCAGGGAGGTGGCGCTAGCAGGCGTGTTTACTGGTGAGGAACCCTGCTGTGAGATTGGCTCAACAGCCCAGCTCTGTTGAAAGCCGCAAGTCTAAATTGCTAAGGTGCAGGAGGATGGCCCTCTAAGCCAAGCCAACTATTGTAAAGATGCTGAAGTACCAAAATCCCCATAAAGCTCAGTCCTATCCTTCATGAACGACAAGCTCTGAAGATGTCTGAGGCCTGCGCCTGGTTCCTAAATCATCTGCGGGGGCGTTTATTGTGGTGGGTCAGTGGACTGGATCAGCTTGGGAAAAATGAAATCTTGGCACCAGGTTGCGACAGCTGACCAGCTGTTCATGTGAGAACTTGTAGTCTATCGCTTCAGCTGTCGCTATTATCAGTGTATCACGTTATCATGGTGTCTGTTAAAGGTGAAAGGACGCTCCCTCTGTCCCAGGGGCACGTAATTGCTCACGCTGCAGCCCAAAGAGTATCTCACTTTGTCCTTCTCCTCAGAGGATTGCAAGCAGACGACATCAGCACCTTGGCTGGGGTGAAATGTCACGCCGATCGCTGAAGGCTGTTCATGTGTATCTCTCTTCTGCTGTTGTACACTCCCCCTCCCATACACCAGCTGTACACGGCTCTGAACTTGCCCCCTTCTCCCCCCATAGACCTTTTGAATGGGGCCCAGGAAAAGTGTGAACTGCCTCCCCTGGATGGCTTCCCCCACTGCGAGGACAAGCTGAAGGTAAGGGCCGGCCCCAATTCTGAGCCTCTGTCCTACCCCAGGGGGGCACCCTTCACAGGCATGGGGTCCTATTGCCTGGCCCTTGGCTTCTAGAAAAATAAGCTCTTTGACGACTGTGTGACCCTGTACTCGGCGAGCGTTTGGCTGCTCACTGTTTACACATTTCTGCTTTCCAAGATTCTGGCCCAATCAAACAGGGACGCTTTCAAATCTACTTAGAGGAAAAGATCACAGTGTAAGTCTTGGCTTAACATCCGGCTGGCTCGTAATTAGTATTCCAGTAATTAGCCCGTCAGTCTTAAAAAAAATATATATATTAACTTAACATGAAAAACGTGTTATTGCAGATCCTCTTCTTTGTATCAGCATGCTGCAGTCTTTAAATTATGGATTTTTATTGTTTTTATGAAAAAAATTTGATAGTTACAGTCTTCAAGGGAATGTCTGTTCCTAAAACTCATTAGAAGTTTGAGAAAGCAGATGGAAAGCATGAATATGTGGAAAGTTTCAAAGTAGTTCTGCAGCAAGATCTTTATATTTGATGTTTTTATTCCTTCCACGTGTGTTCCTTCAGAGAGTATCGAAATCAAAATGCTCTGTCCTGCTTTTGCTGCAGAACGTGAATTTCAGTAGACGAAGCTTATGTGGTTGCCCCGAATGTCTATTATAATAATAGCAGCTCAGCAATGAACGGCTGATTACAGCTCAGATAAAAGGGCACCATGCAGTCACTTCGAGTACATCTTTATAAACACTCTCTGCACATATCAGAGCCAAGCTGAGTCTTGGTCTATTTAAAGCGTGTCTGTCTGTGATTGCTGCCATGTAAGCCCGATCCCCCTCTTCCTCAGTGGATGAAGGACATGTGGCGCTCTGACCCTTGCTACAGCAACTATGGTGTGGATGGCTCAACGTGTTCCTTCTTCATCTACCTCAGCGAGGTGAGTCTGCCCTGCGATGGGGACATTTGGGTGCGACCATGAAGTGTTTTTTGAGAAGACCAGCTCCATGTGAACAGAACAGACAGCTGCAGTCACAACTTGCTACTAGCTAAGCAGTGAGGCTTATTCATCACTTCCCTTTTTTGTAAGCATGCATTAAAATTGTGGTTTAACACAACCGTGGAAGCGTAAAGAGGCAATAAAATAAGAGGAAATAAAAGATGGACCTCATCTAAGTAGCTGGTGCTTATATATCACATATTTGTGTGTTTTCTGTTAAAACTCATTATATTCTCTGCTTACTCCAAAACATCAAATTCACTCAAGGTCTCATAAAAAGATCTCATAAAAACTCATAAATTGTCTTAGGTGAAGGGAAATTACTGCTAGACATCTTTCAGTCACATTAATATAAACTTTTGTTTTATTGTTGCAGGTAATAAAACTTTTGGAAATGATACAATCGTTGTTCCTGTGGTAGAAACAAATTACGATGGCAAAATTTATGATTGCATCAGTTGAACATGAGGCAGTAATTCAAAGAAGCCCTTTACAGAGAGACTGCAGGGAGCTCATGTGATTTTGTAGAAGCTGAACTAGACCTTATGCCATGCAGTATGAAGGAGACCTCCTCAGACTTGGCCATGTTGTGTGGCCCGTGTGGTTTCCATGGTGATACACCTGCTTTTTCAGCCCATAGTCTGTGCTCCTCCCCTCCAGCCTGTCTCATGACCCGGGGGAGAATTTGAATTCGCTGAACGTGCCGTTAACCATGGGGACCAAATCTGCAGCTCAGAAACCCAAAGGCAAGCCTGTCGTAACATTAAAGTCTGCGGCCTTTGAGGTCCTCAAACCAGGCAGAATGTCTGAATCTACCTGCCTGTTGGCTTTAGGTAGTGGGAGGAATGCTGGACTGAATCACGGCCAGACAGGCAGGTGTAGACAATAGTTCCAGGCAAAGATTGGACGTGGGTGGGACTGCCTGGCCATCAGCGTGGCTGGTCAGCAGTGTGGCGATCTCTTACTCCCCTCACCTGTGCTCTTTCAGCTTCAGGTGTTTCAGAGTTATCCCACTTTACAGTCGGTGATGATCTCCTTCTTGTCTGTGGCCCCCAGGTGGAAAACTGGTGTCCACGATTGTCCTGGAGGTTGAAGCGTTTCAATGAGGAAGATAGCAAAAGCTTTGTGAGTACACCCCCCCCCCCCCAGCGTAGGGCAGAAGGTGCCCATCACTTGACTCCCTCACTCCAAACCACCTACACCCTGACCACCTCGAGCTCCACTGGCAGGATTAAGCGCATGCTGAGCCGGTTTCCAAACTGCCCTCCTTTTAAGGTGTCCCTACTTAACATGGCCTCGTTTTGAATCTGCCAAGCACCTTTTGTTTTTTCAGCGCTGGCTCGTGGGTCTTGGGGTGTCTCATTGACCCGGTTCACTGTCCCGGTTCTGGTCTACCTTTGAGGGAATGATGGTGCTGTAGGCGATCGACGCCCGCACTGACCCCGAGAGTCTCCCAGTCACCCCATTTGGACGCACATGGCTCTGCCACTTCCTTTGTGGCTGTGATTAGCACAATGGAAATTGCAGATTCGGCAGAATGATGCCGCCATTGAGCCCTTGCGCAAGGCTCTTAACCCCCAGTTGCCCCAGGGACACTCTCACCCTGCTTTCTCAAAGGTACACTGCTTTTAATGGAGAAGTATCAAATAAATAAATGTACATTTTACGGAAAGCCAAAGACATGTCACACATTCTTTTCGGACGTCTCTGAAAAGGACACTAGAGGCATGATCCTTTTCTCACTCCTGATCCATGTATAGATGCATTTCTCAGTGAATTCCATCACCATACTAAAGAAGAAGGTTTCCACCTGACACTATGGCTGTGTATACTCCTCCACCCTGCCCCCAACCACCCCCCCTCCCCCCACCGAGCTGAGCTCCTTATGTGTGTAATGCGGCATATTTAGCTCCATTGTGCAGGTCAGTGCTGTGATGTGACTGCAGGCTGGCTGGCCGGCGCAGTCCTGTTTCTCGTCAGCTGTTTATTTACGCTTAATCATCTTAACAGTCGTTTCCCATGAATGTGTTGAGGTGGAAATGAAATGAGAGCAGGTGGTAGGGAGAAAAGGGGGGCTGAGGGTCCACACTCTTTGGTCCTCTGCACACAGACCGAGATCCGGACCAGTTTCGACGATCTGTACCGGATGATGTCGCACCGGGAGGAGTTCCGCTGGATGATGCTGCGGATCCGCCGCATGGCCGAGGCATGGGTCGACGCCATCAGGTCACTGGCTGAGAAGCAGGACCTGACTAAACGCCGGCGCAAGAAGGTATGCATGTGTCCTACTGGCTATGCTTTGGCCGTACAGAGAACATCCTCGTAGTCCATATATTATTATTCATTTTGGATGCTTCACTGGAATGGGAACTTGCTTCTCAGTGGATGACCTAGGTTTATTCCTTAAGGAATATCCATATGTCTGATAATTGAGCCAGGTTTGATGAGTGAAATAATTCCTCCTTCCACATGATCTCTAGGTAGGTTTGTAGACTTCTGCAAGACCATTGTGGGTTTTCATTAAGCTATAACAAGTCACCTCAACTTTAATGTGGCTGTACTTGGGTATCTGTGATGCTAACAGAAGGTCCCCCCTTCCACACACAGATCCTGGTTCATCTGGGTCTACTCACCAAAGAGTCGGGCTTCAAGATCGCAGAGAACGCCTTTAGTGGTGGGCCCCTGGGGGAGCTGGTGCAGTGGAGTGATGTCATCACCACCCTGTATCTGCTGGGCCACGACCTGCGCATTTCCGCATCTCTGGCCGAGCTCAAAGAGTGAGTGAACACTGACAAGTTCTTTTGATAACCCTATCACGCGTTGCTCGGGTGCCATTTGACTGTCAACATGAAGAGTGATATTCTGTAATGGCAAGTGGCTGCAGTTTGTTTCACATTCACGTGCAGCCCATGTTTAAGTTCCTTATTACTACTATTTCATGGTGAAATTCATCTGTTAAGAAATAATCAGGTCTGTAGCCACAGTGTAGCTTTCAAAACTCTTAATAAAGATTTCAGTTTAGAGAAGACAGTGTCCTAACACAGAAATAGTCTATTCAGCGAGGGGGTAAAGAAAACTATCCGAGCTGACTGTATCGTGTTTTCATGTTGAAGATTATCTGGATGATAGATGCTACTCTTGACGGGTAGATGTTGACTGCCTGGATTTGCTGTATCTCTCTGTGAAGATGCATAGCCACAGTGGAGTTTATATTGGGCCTGGTTTTATGAAACATTTATTATGATGCACCAGATACTGGTTTTCCTTCTCTCATCCCGCCCTGGTCTATGACACGTTGACGTTCTGCTAGCTTTTTTGGGATCTGCTTCATGAAGCTGTCAGCCTGTTCGTACCTGCATCTTTCAGTGAGCAGGACTCTGTCAGCTAACACAGGAGCACCCAGGGAACATTCTGATCAGCTCTTCTGGTGCATGTTTCCATCTTGCTCCTAAGAATCAAAGTTTCAGTGAGGAGTTAGTGATCCGTTTTGCTGCCTTAAGACCCTTTTATCACTTTTTCTCATGTATGGCATACTTCATGAGTGCTTCCCTCCTGGCAGGATCATGAAGAAGGTGATGGGGAACAAGTCCAGCTGCCCCACACAGGGAGACAAAGTGGTGGAGCTCATCTACATCGATATTGTTGGCCTCACCCAGTTCAAGAAGACTCTGGGACCATCCTGGGTACACTACCAGTGAGTCTCACCAGCCTCTAATTCTGGTCTAGATTGCCTCCTTACAGTCAGCATCCAGGCACAGTTGAAGATGTATTTGTGAGGTCCATCACTACTTTGGCTATAGTGGTTTTCCCAGTGATGACTAATGAGCCTTTCAGGGAAATTCTGGGGAAAAATGTGCTGGGCAGCAGGATGTATACTTCTGTTCTACAGTTTCCTCGTAGCATTTAGTTACATCCATCACAGAGGCCTCCATGCTCAGTGGTGTATGTGCCTGTACAATGGTGTCTGCTGGAGGCACATGGTAGTTTGCATTGCAGATGACGTTCTGGTCCGTGTTTCCTACTGGCATCTGTCTCTAGGTTTCAGTCCTTGGATTGCAAGATTATGCTTGGAAAAGCAACCCATGGTTTTCAGTCACGATCTCCAGAGCATAAACCACGTGTCAGTTTTTTTTAACATCGTCCGGTTGCGGTTGTCAGAGCCCTCAGACTAGCATACCCTTTCGAGTTGGCAGTGCCATGCTGGGGAATTGGCGGAAAATCAACTGCTGAGCTGATTTGCTAGTCAAACATTGGTGGTAAATGTCGATCTCTGTTGACATGGCTGTCACCAGGGTTGCAAAAACTGCAGTTGCGTGTCTGCCTCTGCTCTATGTCTTCTGTGAGATGTGGCTTTTGGTCATCTCACCCTGCCCAAGCTGCTCCGGGGCCTGGTCAAAATGCCGCCCTTTGGATTGTGATGACAATTATGCGTGGGAGCTGCCTTTGGAAGGACCAGCGGTCAGCACTTCATCAGAAAGGCAACTCCTGTGTTTTACTTATCCCTGACAAAGGCACGTATTACATTACTGCTGCTGGCACCCAGGAAATAACAGCCTCCCTTTTGTGAGACTGTCCTTTTCCTACCCAAACTTAATTTGCTGGTGAGGAAATGTCTTACTCTGAGGCTTTCGTCTTGGTTATCTACCGTCTGATTGTGGCACCTCAGTGCTAATTCGGGCAAACTCTGCAGTGGAATATTCTCCCTCGGAGTAGAAGGGACAAGGTCGGCCCCTTTCATGCTGATTAATGCATCTGCCGTCATCCCGACCTTCTCTGTGTTGCCTCTCCGGGAGCAATATGCTCTGCTCCGGGAGTCCGAGGAGAAACTAATTTGAGACTACATGGCTATTATCAGGATGGCAAATCCCATATAAATAAGGCACTGCAGGAACTGAGATCCAAAGCAGTTTGCCGAGCACACGCGCATCCTAAAGAAGGTCTTCTCCCAGGATGCTGCCAGTGATTGTGATGGGCACAGCCGTTTCATGTTCATCGCCCCGGTCACATGCTGGTTAGCCCACCCCTAGGTAATGACATATGGGTATATCGATGCTAAAGTAGCGGCCAGAATTGAGTGCAATCATAACGATGCCTGAAAACTACCTTTGATGTTCAGAAGCTTGAAAGCTGAAGCTTGCATCTGTCTCCTGTGAGTTTAACCTTGAAAGGTACTATTGACTTTCATATCTGTTCTTATCGAAGATGGGCGGTTGTTCTGTGGAGGTTAGGTTTTCCTCGTCAATCATTCCGCCTTCCAGTTCCTATTGTGCTTGTGCTTCGAACACCCCCCGCCCACACCATTAATTAATTTCTGACGTTTGTTTGGCCACCATTTTATCAAAGGTAATCTGCAGGACATCGATTAGGCCATGAGAGCCTCCTCTCACATGGAATCCACCTGGATTCCCTATAATCCTCTCACTGATCAGACTAATGTCTAACGTTATCTTTCATCCAGCATTAGATGTACCAACGTTTACATGAGGTCTAAAAAGAATATAAACATGGTAGTGGTAGTCCCTCTCCCTTCAGGCCTTTCAAGCTGGCTACTCTTGAAGATGCATGGTACCTCTTAATGTGTCTCCTGGGGCACCAGGGAATCATTCCCTCCTTTATTTCCTATCCCTCCTATTTCAGGTGCATGCTGCGAGTGCTGGATTCCTTCGGCACCGAACCCGAGTTCAACCACGCCCACTACGCACAATCGAAGGGCCACAAGACCCCATGGGGCAAATGGAACCTTAACCCCCAGCAGTTCAATACCATGTTCCGTAAGTCAATCGGCCCATGCGTCATTGTGTAAATGGTGAAGGGGGTGAAGTCTGGCTTCTCCACCGCTCTACTGATGGCTGCTTAATGACTCCCTCCCCCCCATGCTTCCCACGCAAGCAGCTGATCAAAGGTCTCACATCTGAGTGAGGGTTGATGTTCCTCTGTGGTTGTGGAATGGTTTGAAATGGCCATTCCAGCAAATGTGCAGGCAGTCCAACGCAATGATGGCGGCTGCCTGTTCCCGGAGACGTGGGGTCACCACAGCCCTGTGGTGGTCATTCTCTGTCTCTCTCATAAGCATCTTGAGGAGCCAAATTCACACTGGAAATGTAGATGTTTTCCACATCTCCTGCGTGCTGTCTGGAGCCCTTGGGGCGGGATCCTGTTTCACCAACCCGCCGTGACATCAGTGAGAAACCATGGTCTCCTCCGTCGCAATGAAAAAGCATCGATTGGTGGGGTAAAACATGAGAGAGCAGCACAGCCATCATGCTTATCAGGGATTGCGTGCTTGCATTTGGCTTCACACTGTCTCTCTATATCTGGATTAAACCAAGCTGCCCACAAAACTTATTTTTCCCTACTTTTTACCCCCTTCACGTGTTAGTCTAGCTACAGCTGGCATGCGTCCTCCAGCACCGGCGTGTGAGCGAGAAGCACATGGAGTTTAATAACAGGTACCAGATGATAGCCACTGTCCCTCCTCAGTCTGTGTGGGGGTGGGGGTGCATCTGAGCCCTATCTCACTCCCATGGCCCATCCCAGCGGACTGGAGAAATATCATCATTACTCAGTAGGCTGAGTGATTTTATCTACTGAAGGATGATTCCCCCCCCCGTGTCTTCTGGTTGCTTAATGAAGCTTAATGCATCGTTCACTCCTCTGTTGGGAGCCAAATTCCTTCTAAAACAATGTTTATGGAGCCATAATTGAAACCAAACTGGTTTGTATGTGTGGCTTTTAGCTGATTCAGTCTCATTTGACGGCTTAATTAAAAATAAACGGCTGAATGAGTAAGGGCTCTTTCAGGAATGAAGAGCAGGCCACAGCGTCCACAGAGCAGCTTGGAAAATTCAGCCACACTCATGCAAAAACTAAAACGGGAAGAGGGATTTAAAAAGGATTTCTAAGGATGTTGGCAGATGGATGTACAGTGGTACCTCGGTTTCGGACTCCGGATCAAACCCTAAAAAGTTCAAGTTCTGATCGAATTTTTACCATAAGAAATAATGGAAAACCAATTAATTGGTTACACCTGAATTACACGTTAATATGTTTTTTTTTTTTAGCATTTAAACACAAAATGAACAGGATAAAACAAGAAGAGCATTTTTTTCTTAATGGCTTCC
>JAODJW010000001.1:49979995-49992806 GCA_026777045.1 Hyperopisus bebe
TTTTCTCTTTTGCTATCATTTTATGAATGTAGGCAACAGCCCACAGTAGTATTAGCAGTACCTGTTAATCCTTCAACTATAGAAATCGGAGGTTTTCTTATTGACGCATATTGACAGCACTTTGATTTGGGCTTGGCCTCTAATGGATTTGCGTAAGATTGTAGATGATTCACTAGGAGATAGTGATTTAATAATGTTGTTATGGCTGTAAGTTAAACCCGAGGCCAAGATATTCAGCAGATTCCATTTGAACAAGGCAGTGCCCTTTTCGGTTTGGCTGTGTCAGCTCTGTCGCCTGCCGGAATCGCGCCTTTCCTTGTAGTTTGTTCCACTTCCTGGTTTTGTTCCCTCCTGCCGACCTGTGCTACACTCACTGAGTTCAGGAAGTCTGCTGTTTTCAGTGCTGCCCCCCCCCCCCCGTCTAATTACCTAAGCTGCTGTTTTTCTCTTAACAATCCGGGTTACTCATGACAGCAAGGATGAAATGTCTTTATTGGAATCGAGCTACAGGCTTTTACCAGCTGGGGTTTTTGTCTTTGGCTGATCCCTGTATATATTCCACCCCCCTCCAGCTCACACCCCCGACAATACCTTCCTGGGTTTTGTGGTGGAGCAGCACCTGAACGCCAGCGATATACGACACATCGACGATATCAAGAGGCAGAACCAGTCCCTGGTCTATGGGAAAGTGGACAACTTCTGGAAGGTATGCTGGGGGGGACAAGGGCAAACTGTATAACAGATTTAGGCAGCTTGCTCTGAATCTTCAGATCCTCAGGTCAGATTTCTGTAACAAGCAGAGACTGAAAGGCTGGAACCACACGGTTCACGCACAGTTGACCTGGCAAGGAACCCAAGCTTTCTGTGTGTCTCTGCTTGGGATTCACTGTCTCTTCCCAAGAGAATGACGACCTTGTAAACAGACTCATCTCACGCAAACCATCTCATGGTGAGCGAGTTGCGCTGGTCTGTACGGCGCCGGTGCCCTCTGCAGGCTTTTCCGAGGCACTGCGCTGAGCGCATGCACAGGAAAAGCAGCTGGGCTGGGGATTGAGTGTGGATGTTGTTAGAAATATTGCGACACGCTAACGTGTGTGAATGTGTTGTCCTTGTCAGAGGTGACTTTTTCCCACGTGGGGGTAAGGAGATGGACCCTTGGGTTGTAAATTTTTCATGGACGGGCTTTATGAACAGCTGCGTGGGCCTCTGCCCCTTTTCCCAGGCCCACGTCATGTGTTTTCGAGACTCGAGACCCGGTAACTACATTCCAAGGTCAGCAGTCCCCTCCCCACCTCTATTAGCAGTGAGTTATGTCATCAGTGGACACCATGTCAGGTTTCTGTGTCTGTTTGATGACCTTTTATGGCCTGTGGGGTCTTCCTTGTGCTCACATAGAATCGTAATGCTGGCAGATCCGCGTTGGCTTGCCATGCGGTGATGTCCTCGCTCGTGGAAATCTGGCATGGCGGTGAGCTCAGGGAGCTGTGCCCGAGGCTCTGTTCTGAACTTGACCCGGTTTAATTTAATCCTCCCGGTGCCAGTACCAGAGGAGGGGGGGGCGGGCCCTAAGGTTTATCACTCAGTCATCCTATAGGGCAGGTTTGGGCTCCATTAATTGGCACACTACAGTGAAGACGATTAATCAGGTCCCCTCTAGTGCTTTTAACAGCCGTTCTTTCACGCTTTTTAATTAAAACCAGTGTGGGGAGAGCTTGGACTGCTTCGGAGAGCGCCTCGGAGAATCCAGGGCTGCATTATGAACTGGGCTTGGATCAGCGGGGTGTGATGTTGTGCCCGTGATCAGAAGGTCGTGGGTTCACTAGCTAGGGTCAGTACAGCAATGTCACCATTGGGCCCTTGGTTCCCTTTGCCTTAGAAACTGGCCCAGCTTTTGCAAAATACGTATGATAAAAGCATGTGCCAAATAAATAAAAATGTAACCTCGGACACCAAAGTCAGCCATTAGGTATAACTTTCAAGCTAGTGAAACGTGCCTGTCAGTGCGTGTCAGCTGAGGCAAGTGTGTCTGCCCATGTGCCTTTTAATCTTTCAGAATTATTTACCAGGGCTGTAGACATGCCTGTGACGAGCCGCTGTCTACTGTCTGATTTACACTGGAGCGTACAGTAATTGCTCCCCCCCCCCCCAAACACTGGGAGCAGGGGCTTTATGGTCAGCATTATGCGTGATGATGAAGCGTGCATGCTGTGCAGGAGCCATCTGCCTGCTGTCTGCCGTGCCCACTTAGTCACAGCACAGGCCTGCAGTCGTTTGTGTCGCTAATGAGGAGCGCAGTGCCCCGTCTACTATGCGGGCTCTGATTGGGCCGCCTGCCGCCACGATACCTAACAATGAGGCTTTGTCTGTCGATCTGATTAGATGTTATTTATGAGACTTTTCACATGAGACGTCGTAACAAAGCGTGGCAAGGCAGATACCTCGGGAGGAAGCTGCATCCTCTGGCGCTCGCCTCACATCGAGCTCCACGCCGCGCCCAGCCGGCGCCGCCAGGTCGCCTTTCAAGGCAGGGTCGCCATGACGACGACCGCTGCGACCCAGCACGAGCAAAGGAGTTCGAGCGAGACAGTGAGGGCATCTGAGAAGGATCCGTGCTGCGGGTTTACATCAGACGATTGCGCGCTGCGTGTCTGAAATGATAATGGCATCTAGCAGCCATTTTTTCTTGTCAGAATCGATCCTCCCTGCTATGGTATTGACTGGCCTCCTCATTAACCATTCTTATCAAGGTATCGTCATCTCTGTTATGACACTGTGAGTGATCATATCGTGGTGTCGATCCTTCTCTTTGTGACAGTGACCAATTGTCCCATCTGGTCATGCTGGTAACTTTTATAAAGTTCTTCTTAATTCCTAGACACGCTTAAAGAGACTCACAGGTCCCCCCGCCCGCTGTGTCATCTTTCCGAATTCCACACAGCCGTATTGTGATCGCTCCACCTTTCGGCCCCTCTTTGTTCTGCTGGGCCAGATCAGACTCCCGGGCCATACGGAGACTTACTCGGCCTCTTCCCCATGGTTCATCGCTGCCAGCGTGGCCTTGGATTTGATTTGGAGCTCTCTTGTGCGTGAAACGCGCTGATAGGCAAAGCTGTAAAACCATCCGCATCCTTTAGGCTGGGTGTAGCCCACCCTTTCATCCCCCTCGTACACCGGCAGGTTGGAAAGTGCCTGAAACGGGCGGTGATGGTAGGCGAGTGGCAGGCTGGTGCCACACCTAGGCCGGAGTCAGGTGGTTCCGCGGGAGCCAGAATCTCACTGCGGGGCCGGGAGCTCAGATTGGCCGCTGCTAACTTGGGGTGCCTGTTTGTGCTCTGGGTTCCATGCGGTTTGCCTGATGCCTGCTAAGACGAATAAAAAAAAAAAAAACTCCTAAACGGGAGGAGATGTGGCTCCTGTGCGCATTTGTCCCACTGCAGTAGTAGGCCTTCCTAAGTCTGTGGCCTCTCCGCCCCCCCTTGGCACCCCTAATGTGCTGTCCTGTCCCTGCAGCGGCTGCCCCCGTGGCCTCACTATCCCTGCATCAGCTCAAGTCTGAGCACCTGATAACAACCTAGTCCAGGGCAGCAATTTACCACGGCGTGTAATACAAGCTCCGTCTGCATGCACAGCCCTTCATCGAAAAGACACTCAGTCAGGGAACTCTGCATGCCCCCCCCCCAACAATCCCAGCATGATGGACAGAGGACAGGATACTCGTTTGGGGTGGGGGCCCTATCTGTAATTGTAAGCACTGTTGATCAGAGGCTGTGACTCCTCTTTACACAAAACCAGGATGTGATCTGGCTTATCTGATGTTGGCAGTGGACTGTATCTCGCCTGATGCAATTTAGTGTACAAAAACTGACAGAGGGAAACGCCTGTAAGATGGAGATGCAGATAAGATAAGGAGGATTAGTGAATCCTGGATCTGTCGGTGCCTCTGTTCTGTCACATCCTGTTATAGATGTTACTGGATGGACGCAGGTGACTTATCGCCTCACATGCTGCGTCGGTAAGAGTCAGCGGGGGGGTCTCGTGGAGATGACAGACTAGTCGCCTCTGGTCTGCAAATCTGCGCGGCGGCCTTCAAGACACAGCTGTAACCCCTGAGTCATCTGGTCTTCATGCACTCCAGATTTGCTCATTTTAAAAGAAATATGTTTACATTAGAGAAATGGTATTTAGGTATTTACTGTTTGCGAACGAAATGTACAGATGAGGAACAAGGAAAAGTGAAAATGGCAGCGGGAGCCTGGCTCGGCACAGTACGGTGGGTTCTGGCCCGGTGCCATGTCACCTGACCTGGCTCGAGTTTCTGCGGTGGTGGCGCGATGCACTCAAGGTTATCGGGAAGCGGCGTGAGAGTCGAGCCCCAGGGGGCATCGCTGGGAAAAGGGGATCTCCCCAAGGGGGGGTGAAGAATCCGACTAATGGATAGTCACCTGAGAAGGTCTGATCCCAGGAGGGGGACCTGGAGGGGGGGTGCAGGGGGTTAAGTGCCCAACGGCACCAGAAGTAGGGAGCTGCCAGAGAAGCGAGTCTGCCTGAGCATTTAAATTGGTCAGATAGCTTCTCTGAAGCAATCAAGCGAAAATCACGCCGTAGCAGTGAACAGAGTCCTCTAAGTGAATAATGTGTTTAGTCGAACAGTGATTTGTTTTTATCCTGTTTATCGATTGTGCTTCATTAAAACACAGGATGTTATTACTGGAAGTGCAAGGTAATGGTTCTTTATAACAGACAAAAGGCTCTGGTGTCCCAATCACAAGGTATTAAGGACAGGGTAGCATGTGCCAATGATGTAAAATACTGTCTCTTATAAGACTTTCATAGTTGTAGTGCACATAAAATGTATAAAATATCACATTTTTACACTGCATGTCAAGCTAAAGTCCTAGAGGCTGTTTGTTGATAGTAATCCATAATTACATTCTTGAACTTCATTCAGTGGGCTGATGGAATGCACTCTTATTGGTCAATGTGAAGGCACCAGAGTCAGTTCTGCCCAATATGGTGTTGAGTTTTTTCTTTTATCGTTTTATGTTCTGCAGCCTCATTCAACATAAAGACCTTAATGACATAATGTGGCCCGTTAATAAAGCCATATCCCCCGGGGGTGCTTTCACTAAATGGTACTGGTGTGTTTTTGATGAGCATCCTTGGAGGTACCTGGGAGTGTTACAGATGAGCTCATACTGCCCATCCTCTAAGCCTCGCCTCCGCTTGTTTTTCCGGTTGAAATTTGGTGTTTAATTATAGGCCGGCTGCTGCAGAAAATGTCTTCTCCTTGGGACCGTGATTTGACAGTGATGGGATCAGGATCGATCGGATGCCCTTCAGGCGGCAGGTAGAAACTGCCCTCCCCGAGGACAGGAGTCACACTGGTACTCACACTGGTACAGCATAGCCAGACAGCTGCGTGTTGGGGGTGGTTTCACCCCTGTGTTAGGTGTGGGAAAGATTGGCAGCAGTTTCTCAGAGAACTTATGTTCTGTACAACTTTTACAAGGCAGCTTTCTCCAAGTCGGACATCACACGCCATTCCAAAATTTGTGCCAAATTATTATTTTTTTAATTGTCCATTTGTCATGCAGTTAAAATATTAAATTGTGCTCCTTTAAAGACAGCTGGCAGGGCTTTTGTATTTGGGAAGTCGTGGTTATTCTGGTATGCAGAACTTTTGCAAAAAGAGTTTACTCAGCAGCTAAACTGTCCGATGGTAAAGGTTCGGGCCAGGGGGGGGATCGAGCTTCAGATTGGCAGAAGAGAGAACTCGCAGTGTTGGCGGAGGTGTGGATGGGGCTGCAGTCAGATGCTGAAGGTGGAGCAGGCCTGTATTGTTTGGAGCAGGGTGAAGTGGCCCCCAGCAACTGCCCCATGCCGTTCTTTGAGGGAGGGCTCCCAAGCCCAAATTGGGATTTCTCCGAACCTGTTCTGGTACCTCGAGCATTCATACAGGCTCGACACCCCCCACCACCACCACACACACACCCGCACCGACAGACACGCTCAGACACACACACACATACACACACACACACACACACACATACACACACACGAGAATGGTGGGGGGACCTCTGACCACGCCCCTTACCGTGTGCTATGCCCTGTTTCAGGACAAGAAGGCATACTTGGACATCATCCACAGCTACATGGAGGTTCACGGCACGGTCCACGGCACCAGCACCGTCCACCTGCCCACCTATGTGAAGAACCACGGCATCCTGAGCGGCCGTGACCTGCAGTTCCTGCTCAGGGAAACCAAGGTGACTGACCCTTACTGATGTATTGATGGCTTTTGTTTGGGGCCCGAGTGTCTCTGAAGACTTAGTTCTGGTTCTGATCATGAGTCCTTTCCGATTTGGTGAAAGTACTTGGAGAGTTAGGGGGGTGGGAACGAAACCCCAATAGAAATGGGTCCCAGAGTTTGATACCAGCGGTCAAGCCAGGGCCTTCGAGGGACTGTGGGGGAACTCTAACGATCTCAGATGAAACGGCAGCAACGTCCACGCCTGCCCTTTAGGAAGAGCAGAAACAGGCAGCCCGTGAAGTCTGTCCGTCCTTGAAGCAAACAGTCACAGATTGCCGAGGCTAATTGTCCTCCTGGGGTTCGGGAGCCCAATACAGCAGACGCGTTTGGTTAATAAAGGACATTATGAATTGCTTTCACGGCTCTTCAGAGCCCCTCTTAATGCCTTTTATAAGACAGTGCGGTCTTTCAGATGTAAGTTTTGAAAGGTATTTTATTAAAAGTCGGCATGATAATGAGCTTTTGGTGCTCAGCGGTTTCTAACTTCTCCATGTGGGAACTTTCTGCTCGCTAGACTGTGAATCTCCAGCCATTCAGTGTTGGAGGTCAGGGTCCTGAGACTGGGGGGGTGGGGGTGTTAATGTTCCATGGAGTCTGTTTGCATATGCAAGAGACTTAGCCCAGAAGAGGCCACGCCCAGTCCAAATGTCAGGGCCCCCATTTCGGTCTACCTCTCCGGTATAGCAGGGCCCATCACCCCCCAGCCGTCATGTGCAACACTCCAGGACCCTTGCAGGTCTTTCTGCCTGCGAGTCCAACGGCTGTCCTCTCTCTTTAGGCCATGATGTGCCCCCATGGTGCTTTGTTTGCATTTTCATCATGTGCTGTGATCCCCTCCCCCAAGGACGTGTCAGCATTGTGTCGTTATGAGCGTTTTTTTACCCATCAGCTTTGTGGCCTGCCACCAGCCCCATCCCCGTGGGCTCCCTGCCCCAGGTTGTGTTTTTCCCATGTGAGCTGAAGGTCATCGTAAAGCAGCCCCTCTCCCCACTGTGTGCCCACAGAGTTCTATAAATAGCACCCTCTTCCCAAGGACTGTGTGCCCCAGGCACCAGAGGACCCTGCTCTGTCTGCACTGGGTGAGAGCGCAGACATGCCTCTGCTGCCACCTGCTGACAGGAGACTGCCACTTCCACTATAGGCAGATATGAGGGGTGGTGTCAGAGGCGGTGATGAAGCCCTCTGTTGTTGGGGGGGGGGGCAACCGCTTACAGCAGGGTCCATTGTGAGAGGAACCCCCTCGGGGCTGTCAGATCCACTCAGCAGCGGCCTGGACAAGCGTGTTACTGTAACATGCGGTGCAGTGCTCTGCTGCGTCATTGACTGTCTCTACCCTGGTCCGGGCCTCTGGCGTGGGTCCTGGCCGTAGGGATCTGCACCTTTAGACCAGTGATCATTTATAGAAACCCTGTATAACGGACCAGGTCAAGATAATGGCCAAGTTAGGAACCCTCCAGTAACACCCAGTAACACAGATGGGTGATCCTGGCGTGTTTGATAACAGAAGATCTGCTCGCCTCGCTTGAAGTCATTCCTCTTTATTCGTAAATGAAGTGTAAACCTTAAAACCTCATAAAAGCACTGTGATTTCCGGGCCGCCTGTGCCAGCATTGCCGTCGCTGATTCTATGCCAGCCTCTTAATGCGGGCCGATTCTCTGCAGCTGTTCGTGGGCCTGTCCTTTCCCTATGAGGGTCCCGCCCCCCTGGAGGCCATCGCCAATGGCTGCGCCTTCCTCAACCCCAGGTTCAACACTCCCAAGAGCAGCAAGAACACGGAATTCTTCAAGGGCAAGCCCACATTCCGCGAGGTGAGACCCCGCCTCCGCTGGGCTGTCCCTGGTTCCTCTGGCCCTGAGCATCCCTCGGGGCGCTTCGATGGGCTCAGCCTGGCACGACGCCCACGTGTAATCCCGCGACTCTTGAGCGGGCCATCCGAGGATGAGGACGAGCTTGCTTCTGACGCGGCACCAGAGGACAGGCCGGTGGAGCTTAGCCCCTCCGATGCGAAGCGCGTCCCTGCTGGAGGACACGCAGCATCCATATGGCCGAGTCACACCAGGAATGACTCACCGCATGGTTTTTACTCTCTAATGAAAGTTACTAAGTACAGAAGCGTCTTACAGGACTGTGTAGGGGTAGCATTTCCCTGGGGATGATCACCTTCGCTTGAGCCTCAGTCTCTCAGCTTTGCTCTTACTGTTGCCACAGGAACATGATGCTCATCTGTCTGCCTCCCCCCCCCCCCCCCCCCCCCCCCCCCCCCCCCCCCCCCCCCCCCCCCCCCCCCCCGCCACAGCTGACCTCCCAGCACCCTTATGCAGAGGTCTACATCAGTCGGCCCCATGTGTGGACAGTCGACATCGAGAACCCAGCCGAGGTGGAGAGCGCCATCCGGTCCATCCTCAGCCAGAAGGTGTGTGGGTCGAGTCTCTCCTGCCTTGGAGACCGGTGGCGCGTGGGGCAGGATTAGATTTGAAATTGTTTGGGATTGTTAGGGAAGCATAGTCTAGAAAAATGCAAAAAATGTAGCTTAGCTGAGGAATGTTCTTGAAATCTGGATAGGCAGCAAGAGCCTTACTCTGTAAAGCTACTTTTATTGGGACGCACTGAGAAGATAATGGGGGAGGTGAAAGTGTGCTTGCTGGGAGAGTGAGGCCTTCGAAAAGGTTCCATTGTGTCTACTTGATACCGTCTTGGAAGGTGCCTTTCTATGAGCCCATGAACCTGATATGAACGGACCATATATTGACCTACCAGTTTGAATCACAGTCACCCTTGCATAGACCATTGACCTATGAAAGTTGGTGAGATGGGGTCGGGGTGCCCTCTAGTGACAGGAGTAGTACAATAGCTAAGGAATAAAATGGGGGTTGTACATGTCAAATTCTACATAGGAGCGTTGACTTGGTCCATACTGCGAATAGTAGTTTTAAAAAGGTGCGACAGAAGTGCAACATCCTTAGCTGGAAGGCATTTGAAACATGTTTATAATAATGATGTTGTAATAAGAATGAACAGGACGGGGTCTGCAATCTCTGTGTTGCTGAAGGGGGGCAGAGCCCACCTCTGTCTGACCCAGCTCACATTTCTGTTCACAGATCGAGCCATACCTGCCCTATGAGTTCACCTGTGAGGGGATGCTGCAGAGGGTCAATGCTTTCATCGAGAACCAGGTAGCCCCCCAGTCTCCACGAAGTTGAACTGTTGTTTGAAGCCAGATATACTGAGGAACCAGTGTCTGTATGTGTGTCAGAACATTAACCACTGCTCAGTTTGCTTGGGTGGGGCAATATAATGACACTGCCTAGATGGGGCAGGTCCAGGAAGTAACGTGGGATATAGCACCTCCTGTAGGAGGGTGCCACACCCCCCAAAGCACAAATCTCTGTCAAGACAATAGTAAGTAGGTAAAGCGAAGCGGAGATGTAACTATACCCCCGCCCCCCCCAGGATTTCTGCCATGGACAGGTGATGTGGCCCCCACTGAGCGCGCTCCAGGTGAAGCTGGCCGGGCCGGGCAAGTCCTGCAAGCAGGTGTGTCAGGAGGCGGAGCTGATCTGCGAGCCGTCCTTCTTCCAGCACCTGAACAAGAACACAGAGCTGGCCAGGTGAGACCCCCTCGCTCACGCGGGGCGGGGCAGACGGCATGCAGCGTCATTGCCCCTTCAAATGTACAGCAGTACCCAGGAGGAAAGTTTTGTTATTTCAGATTCCACTAGGTGGCATAGATGAGCCACTGCAAAAACAGTGACAGTTTATTTAACTGGCATTAGGTATTACCCTTGTTGTTTTATTGGCTACATATTAACTTGTCCAGGCCAACCCAGCCTAATTTAATGGGCTGATTTATTGCCAGCGAAGTTCTGTTTGATCTTTATCACCTGCACCCTCTCCCTTATAGGTTTGGGGTGGACTGTCAGACAGTGGAGTCGCTGGACGACATAGTGGTGCCAGCCTACAACAAGGAGCAACGCCATTGCGTCTTCCAGTCGGACCTTCTGCTGTTTAGCTGCGCGGGTGCCCATCCGTCGCTCACGCGCATCTGCCCCTGCCGGGATTACATGAAGGGCCAGGTGGCACTCTGCCAGGGCTGCCTATAGTTGCATGCTGGCTGCAGCCTAGCTTGGGGGAGCTCCCTTGAATCCTGCGCATATTTTCAGCAGCTAGCTGACCCTTATCATTTCTCCGTCTCACCATCTCGATGGCAGAAGAATACGGCGATGAGCTCTGGCTAGCCGGAAAGGAGTGCCGCTGGAGCTCAGAAGAGAAGCTCAGGTGCAGCAAACTCCACTCAGCCTGACATACTTGAATACACGCGTGCTTCTGTGCAAGAGAAAGGATGCGAGTGCCCCTCCATACTGCCCTCTGGGGTCCGATGGTAGTACTACAGGGATTTTTCTCCATCCGTTCCAAGACCAAGGGACCAGCTGCCGGAGCAGAACCATAACTGTGCCGAACACAGCTGCCTGCACAGGTTTTCTGGGATAGACCTGTGTTTCTCAGAAGGCATGGCTACTCCAATTACTACACTGTAAACGGCGCCTTTCTCTGGCCCTCGAGATCCGAATTGGGCAACTTGGCCGGAGCGATTGGTGCCAGCGCTGTAATGCATTTGTGCTTTTACTGACTTGGAGAAAAATGGATCCCTGCTGAAAGGCACAAGAGCTTCTATAGGGGAGTGGGACACTCTGTGCGATTTGCTCTGCCTGATAGAACTGCCACTGGTTTCCTGTTTGCACAGGAAGTCCAGCCAATCATAGTTTAAAAAGCAGTTAACGTACCGAATATGACCAATGTCATACAAGGTTTTACCAGAGGCCTGTTTCACAAAGGCGATTTTAAAGTCATACTGATTAACGTATTAATCAGTAACAATAGATGCACATACATGGCAACTTGTGTATGAATGTATAATTATTCAGAGTAATTTTAGATCACATTGATTGCCCCCTTTTTTTATTTTGGAGCGTTTTATCATTGTTTTATTTCTGCTTGCCAGTTTTAGGTAAAATACCTTTAAAAAGAAACAAATGTTTTTAGGTGCACTATATTATTGAAATGAAAATATGAGTATGATAATGTATATTATTCATAATGGGTTTTAAATTCTTTTTTATTTATTTTGTATACAAATCTTTATTGCTGTTTGCAGAAAAAAATCTTTAATTTATAAATAAGGGATTCCTTTTCTTTTTATGAGAATTTTTATCGGATGAAGCGTGGTCAGATACACACGTAGGGTGTTCTCTGGTGTTCAGTGATTCTAAGGGGTCCTGCAGTTTGAGGGAGACCTTTCCGTTTGGGATTGCCCTCCAGTGTACAGCATGCGGGTTCGCACAGTACTCCAGTGAAGGCGTAGCTCTCTGGGGATGGTGCCCCAGCCCCCAGTTGGCCATCCGTAAATTCCACGCCCCCGTGATCTTACCAAGGAGCCGTCACCCCCGGCCACCTTGTGCCTTTCAGGTCCCAGTAAGCTTGCTTGTTGTTTCGCCTGCTGAAAGGGGTTCAGGAGTCCAGTTGTGTCAAGATGGTGTTGGGAAAAAAACTATAATATATAAAAGATACATTCTCTGGAGTGATTTTAGATACAATCTAATTGTGAAGGGAACTGTTTTTAAAGTGATGTGTGTCAGACAATATGGCCCGTAGATATGAGAGGAGTTTTTTGAGAAATATCAGTGAATCAGGGAAGAAAACAAGCGTCTCAGAGCTGTGAACTGAAAGAGTAGCTGACAGCTCGTGTGTGAATGTCATCCTCGAACCCTCACCTTCAGATTATCACGTGGCACTTGCGCCTTATTTATTTATTTATTGGTAACTATAAAGTATGACCACAGTGCAAATGTATAGCCTTTAGTCTAATGTGTACCTCGACTGAAGGGAGAAGAGTCTATGAAAAGCGTCCCTCCTCTCTGCGTTAGATGTTACCTTTTGAAATTAAGACTTTATGAATGGATCTGTGCAACTGAGTTTCTGTTCAAACTATTATTACAAGAAATTTACACGCAGGTGCTTAAAGTGTGTTTAAATACAGCTACCGGTCTGTTCAAGCAAACAGGATCAGGTTCATACTACTTTCTCTCTCTCGCACTCCTCCCTTGTTTTTAGTGTTGCCGCCTTTATTTCAGCAGGCTGGACCTTGGCATTTGCTTGGTTGAATAAACCCTCAGATGACGAACAGAAGCGTATGAGTTTATTTCATCCAGCTTGCGTAGGGAGTGACAGGGAGTTGTGTATTATTATAACGTGCTGTTAGCTGCGACATTCAGGCGCCATCGCAGGCACTCTGCCAACTGTCACACATTTTCTTCATTACAACATTTGAATTTTATGTAGTTTGTTAGCTGGTTCAGGAATCTGCAGAAATGGGTGATTATTCCAGAGATGGTGTATGATGAGATGCAAACAGAGAAAAGACAACTTGTTTTCACTGTTTTTGATGAATAAGCAGGATAAAACTTTATTTTTAATAAACCTTTTTCTGTGACAGTCCCTGT
>JAODJW010000001.1:50014260-50031392 GCA_026777045.1 Hyperopisus bebe
CCCGTAAAATTCCAGAACATTAAAATCCGCCCGTTTCAGCAACTATCTGCCCGTACCCGACCCAGTGCAGGACTCTGTTCCATCATTTCACCTCCCCTGATGTGCCTCTCTCATGCCGTCATGCTGCAGTATGTTAATATTTAATAGTAATATTTTATAATAGGCCAGAAGTACACCCCATTTGGGTTGCGGGCCAGTCTGCAGGGTCTGGGGTGTTTAGCTGGACAGAGCATTTCCAAAATAACAGGCCCGCCAGACAGCAGGGAAGTTGCCAGGGCATAGGGAAGTATAAGGAGGATCTGCAATTTGGCATACACGACAGGGGGTGGGGGGTATTTTTGTCATTTTATTAGTCATTTGACTTATTTACATATGGTTTCTGTTTTTAACTACAGTGTATTTTGTCAAATGACGTCGAGATCCTTCAAAGGGCCAACAACACGTCCCCGAGAGCTTTTACGACGCATCTGTCACCTGGGAGCAGGAATGGCCACGTGCCGCCTTTGCCAGTAAGATTGGCTCGCTTTATGATCTATGCCAGTTGGTGCATAAGTTTGATGCTCGGAAAGCTGCAAACGGAGTGTGTCACACTCCCCCCCACCCAAGGTGGGCTGTTGGCAGAGTGCATGCAGACGCAGGGCATTTATAAGTACATGGTGACGTCTCGACACTCTGCCATTAAGCTTCCCGTACCAGAATAAAAGCCTGAGTCTGCGTCCGGGAGCCTAAATTCACCTAATATTCACCTTCATTGTCTTAGCTGTATATTGATTTTGTTTATTTTTATAAGAGAGACGGTCTCATAGTGCAACACTACCTTGGTGTTTATGCTGTTCATATGAGTTTTTGATTGGTTGGCTTTATTACTTTATCAGCTTGGCATGTTGGGGCCAATCAGGTGCCGCTTGTAGTAAAAATAAACACCAGGCATACTCAGACATACCAGAAATCATTTATCTATCTTTGTTTTTCATACTGACTGGTTTACAACATTTTTAAAAATTGAATGGGGGAAAAAGACTGTTCTCTTCTTAATAGAGTCGCCTATATTACAGTATCGTCCCATATTGAAAAATAAAATACCATGTCTCTTTCTGAAGCAATGCAGGACACAGTTTGTCCTATATTATAGAAATGTGAAATTGATTCTGCAAAGGTTATTGTCTGGACCCCCCCTTGCTGCAAGGATGGGGTGTGTCTGCCTAGACACCATGGGGCCCCAGTTACAGTATGCACTAATTATGTTTTTAATTTCAGATAAACAGTTAGTATAGCCAATAAAAACTAGAACTCTTGTGATTATGTACTAATGTTTGAGATTAAAGGTTTGTCATGCATAAATAATCCAATTTTACTTTAAATCATTAGCAGGGATGATTATGATAATAAATAAGTATAATTAAAACCATGGTCTCGAAAATTGACTCTCAATACCTCCCTCAAAGCCTCAGTCGTGGTCTTGACTGTGAAGGTTTTGGTCTTCGGTCAGACTCAGTATAGGTGGTCTCGTCCCCATCACTCATTCAGGGGGGGGGGTCAGGAAGGAAGAACAGGCAGATTGAATCACACCCTGTGTTGGGGCCATGGAGAGTCTATTTTGGCCCCTCCCCCCCATGCCCCCGGAAGGGGCAGCACTGGTCTTCGCGCTCCAGTGTCCTTGGAAGGCGTAAAGGACCCCATGTGCCCCAAATGTCTGAATGGAGGTTCCAGCCTGTCCGCCGGGGCTGCTGGCTGTCTGGTGGTTTGGCCCCTGTGTGCCCCACGTGCCCCCGCCTGCCCCAAGCCATATGGCGAGCTGGGCCCCGTCCGTCACGCCATTTATAGCTCCCAGCTCCCAGGAGCCCCTTGTCGCCATGGTTACCAGGCATCATCGCAGCAAGGGATGCGCTTAAGGACCCAGTTAGGGCTGTTGTGTCCCAGGGAGAAATTCACTCGACAGTCCTGTTACTCAAAAGATTATTATTATTATTTAATTGTAAGGTGTATAAATATTTACAATCTATGATACTTATGTTACTGCATGGTATCTATGTAGGCAAGCCCACTGTCTTGGGGCGGGGGGCAACTGGGGAAGTTGTCCCAAGCCTGGACCCAGGAGGGAGGGGTTGTGCGTCATGGGGGCCTGGGTGAGGTAATTTTGTCCCGAGCCGGTAATTATTGGCGGCGAGCCTGTATGTAAGGC
Source organism: Hyperopisus bebe (assembly GCA_026777045.1). Lineage (NCBI taxonomy): Eukaryota > Metazoa > Chordata > Actinopteri > Osteoglossiformes > Mormyridae > Hyperopisus > Hyperopisus bebe. Next base: position 50,016,443 of record JAODJW010000001.1, read on the forward strand.
AGATCCGTGCAAAGGGCTGCTTTATCAAAACATTTATTTATGTTTTACCCCTGATCGCAAAAAAGGGGCCAAACCGCACACCTCACATTACAGCGGGATGGCCACACTGGCATGGCGGAGACCACAGGGTGGCGGATCTGCATCCTGGGTTTGATTAAAGGTCTTTGTACTGACATCTAAGCGTGGCCATGGGGTCGCTGAGCTTCTAGCAAATGCGTTAATCTTGATTCACACTGACATGTTCAAACTTGCTGATCGCTGCTCTGGGAAGCATTAATCAGGATATTCACTTTCCGAATATCCTTCCGTCGTCTAGGTGACGCCCATCACGCAGACCGGCACACAACGGCGGCATCGATTGCCCCTTTTCAGCCTAAAAGTTGGACTGCTAAGAGGTTTGGAAAAAACTGAGTATATATCATGGAGCTGTTTGTGAAGCTTCCTTTCCCATGCTGCCATGGCTACTCATTAACCAATCAGAAACATCTTCCCACTAGCTTAGCCAATAGAAGGTAAACATACAAATACACACATTAATATTACGATGAGCTGGAGAGCAAAGACAGCAGTGTTATGAGGATTCCAATAGCTCAGACAGGCCTTCATGTGATCAGAGGCTGTGAGCATGTTCCCCCCCCCAAACCCCACCGTAAGTGGTCTTACTCCAAAGCTCTCTGATCTTGGCAGCTCACGGCCATGAGGGTGAGTCCATTAACTGCCAGGTGTGTGTTATCCCCTGGAAAGTGAGCCACGCGTGCGGGCAGGCATGCGTGCCGGGAGGAGGGCCCGATCCATCAGTCCACCAGGTTGGGTCTCCGATTTCCCTGCAATCTGCAGCCACTGCAGCTGGACTCCTCTCCAAATCCTTCATGCGCAGCTATTCCTGCAGTCTTGCATCACAGGTGATTAATTATTGAAAGCAGTGGCAGCGGTGCACAGACACCTCCCTCCAGCTCCCGCTGCCCCCCGCCCCCCTGCAGCCGGTGTTGGCTCCGCCCTCCGTGGCACACAGACATGCAGAGATTGGGAGAGTGTGCCAGGGTCTCTGTTTCTAGGATACGGAACAGACGGAGGGCACACGTGTGTAAAATCAACCCCCCCCCCCCCCCAAAATGCACATTACTTGTTAGTAATATTTACCGCCGGCTGCTTTTTCTGCAGCCTTGCTCCTTCACCTAAGTCTTTCTAGATTATTCTGTCTGTCCTGCCATGTTGTAAATATTAACATTCTTTATTACACTACAGCTGCTTAGAGGAGCTGTGACATCTTTGGCACAAATAGTTCCCCTTTGCTTGGCTTGCATGCTCCGTTAGCCGCCATTCATTCCCCCCCCCCCCACCCCTTGTGGCCTTGGCAGTCAGACGTAATGAAAGCAGGCCGTCCCGCAGACGCTCACGGTCACGTCGCAGGGAATTAAATGCGACGCCGACTTTGCGAGCTGCCTGCCACGCCGTTGCGGCCGCGTCACGATTCACGGCTCACCCAGCTCCGTGTGTGTGAATTAGATTTCCTGACACGTGTGCTGCTGGTCCTTCCCCGGGGGGGGGGAGGGGGCTCTGATGGTGAAGGCCAGTGCTGTCCATCACCGTCAGCAGCCGTGACCGATGCCGTGCTCCTTTTGTGTGTTCAAGGTCTCGATCTGGGAGTCAAAGCGACCCACCTCCCCAGGGATCAGACCCAGAGGACACACAAGCTCAGTCAAGGCCGAGGGAGGGGTCATTTTTAACCCCTTACATTTATTCACATCAATTTCGGTATTATTCAGGTGTTATTCCAACTTCATACATCTCCCCCAAAACGAATTGATCTGAACAAGACACCAGCCCCTAAAAATGCATTTATTTATCTCAACAATTATTTAGAAAGTGGGTCAGACAGTCCCTAGAGCAATTGAGGGTTACGGGCCTTGCTCAGGGGCACAACGGTGACATCACAATGCAGAACCTGGGATTTGAACCGACAAACTTCTGATCACAGGCACAGTGTCACAACGCGAGTCATACAGCGCCCCCCCAAAGCAGTAACCACGACTAAAAACAAAGCATCGAAATGGGAGGGGCATGTTAACAATGAGCTGGATAGTCCAACGAAAGGCAGACATTTCAGGGTCAAAAAAATGAAAAGAAGGAAAAACAGATGCTGGGTCTTGGGGAGACCTACACCTGCCCCCCCACCCTCTCATTTACACAGTGCTTTAGTACTATAGTGATGTACGTGCCATCACACCTGTAAATTAGAATTGCTAATAAATTTGGCCGAAGCTGCGCATTTTAATGCCTCCCCCCCCACCTCCCTGCCCCCCCGCCTATATACGCCGGCTCATTATGCAAAGTCTGGACTATGATGGAAGACAAACCGAGCGCTGATGAAGTCATACGGTCACAGGGGACTGATACGGCTACAGGCCGGGCTGCGGAAGTGGGGGTGTGGCAGCTTCTGCTACATGGCATCGACGACCTTGTATGTTTCCACCAAACGATGCCGGTTCGCTCGCCTCCCCGCTGCTTGTTTCCCTCAGCAACAGCGGTGAGAGGAATTCTGCTATAGGCTTGATAGCTGTTGGGCATTCTGGGAAATTCTGTTCTGTCTCACATACACACACATAAACACACACGCCCACATGATAACTCGCACCCAGACTCACACACCCCTGTGCTCTGTGACTCACACTCTAGTATTGCGACTGGTTGTTTTTGTTTTTTTTTTAAATCAAAATGTCACTTTCCAATATGCTCTAGCCAAGGCTTTTTGTCTGAGACAGAATGTGCCGTGCAGTCGTGAGCGTATTAAGCGGCCTGTGATATGTCTAGCCACCTCGCATCACCTTCTGTGTGCAGTAACATCAGAAAGAAACAACAGGAACGAACAGAGCGAGAGCGAAAGAGAGAGAGAACTTCATCAGCATTCATGAATCATTTTGGTCACCTGGTCATTGAACATAACAAATAACAGGCCCTCAAATTTAAAACTCCAGGTGACATTTCCAGAGACCTGTCGCATTCCAAGTTACCTAACGACTCATTAACGAGAAGGAAAACAGAATGCCCTTAAGCATAAAGACATCCAGAACGCCGAGAGCGGCAGTGCTACCCAAGCAGAGTGATCTGTGCAATTCCCCAGCTTGTGAGAAATGTGTCCATACTGAGGGGTTTATAGACCCACAAAAGGGCCTCAGACAGCAGCCACCAGTGAGCGTGGCCGTCTTAGCAGGGCCACGGAGATCAGCCTGCCCATTTGCTACACCTCTGTGAAAGCACCTTCACCCAATCACATCGCCATGATCATGATTTCACGCTACCGTTTCTGACAGCACGGCTGCTGCTGAATGGAGTACTTTTATCCAGAACAATCTAAACCCCTGACCGACAAGTAAATGAAGACGTGCCATCCGTCAGCTGAGTGAAAGGATTCGATCCGATCTGGCGGAACTTACCGGACACATGCCTCATCGCTTTTCAAGTGTGTCGCCGCTAATCAACCTCACAGATGCTGGGCAGTGAATTCACAGCCAATAAAGATGCCTGCTTTCCCAGCAGTCGATCAAAGTGCCCATCTCTCTTCCAAGGTGGTTTGTAGCTTGGGTCGATCCTGCACCCAGTTTAGCTTCATTCTCATTTACAACGCTGGGTATTTGGGTATAGTTGAGTAAGTACCTGACTGAAAGGTACAACAGCATTGCCATCAGGTTATAAGCCCAAGTCCTTAGGCATCTGTCTCTTCTATGTCTAGGCTTTAAGCTCTGTGAGTGGTGGCAGGGGAACATGCTAGTAATCACCCACAGGATTAGAACTGACAGGGGTGCTCTAGAAGGGATGGTCGTCATTTGCACTCATATTCATATTCAGATGCATATTCATATTCATAGCCAGAGTGTTTTTCCCAGTTCTCACTATCCGTTTCTGGCTTTCACACGCTGAATTTCCAAGTGTCTGTGTCTCAGTCTGGGGCCCGGCCGAGCATGTGTACGCATCGACACCCCCCAGGACGGAGACCTGCTTAGCTGGAGCCGTAGGCGGTTGCCATGGCGCTGCAGCGAGTCCCCTGCACCCTGGGACCGCTGTTTGTGAGGCCCCCAGCCACGACCCAGAGTCCCCGGCTGCCGTTGCCAACCACGTTATGTCACCAAGACCACATGGCAGGTGCAGTCAGTGTCTCGTTTCTGCATGGCAGAATATTAGGCTCATAGCAGTTTAGGGGGAGGAGAAGAATAGGGGTTAAAGCTATAGTTAACATTAGGGTTGGCATTAAGGTTAGATTCAGGGTTACTGTTATGGTTAAAGCTAAGATTAGGGTTGGGATTAGGGTTAGAGTTTGGATTGGCATTAGAGTTAAGTCTATATTTAAGGGTGACCTTGTTTTTCGACGAGGGTATTAGGGTTGACTGTAGGTGTAGAGTTAATGGTCAACCAAAGAAGTCGACTTCTATCCTCCTGCAGCCGGTGCTGAAGGTGTTGTGCTTTCCTACCGCGCCGCCCGCGGTTGTCCTGAACAGGCTGCTTAAAAAGTGAGATGCCAGTGGACTCCCGTACCTGAGTGCCAGTGTCACACTGCAGACTGCCTTACATCAGCGCCCTACTTCCAGGAGCTCTTTTGCATGTGAGGCCACATGTGTACCATCAGCCGACTTCAGGAGGCGATTAAGCCAAGTCCGTCTGCAGAGCACAGACCCGCTGCAAGCCCATGGTGGGCTGGCGTTTCTGTTCACTGCTCTGTCTGCTGCTCTCACTGAATTTTAAACAAGCTCTTATTTTACTATCGCGCCACTGCAGCAAAATGAACCATGGATCATGTGGCAAAGCACCGCAGCGCAGAGGCGGGCCCTGTACCCTTACACTTCCTAACCTTGATTGGCAAGACACTTGCCAGCTTGGAATTATAACTATGGGATGGTTATATCCCGGTGTTTGACGAAACACCATAGAGTCATGTTGACAAACCAATATGGGAGAAGCCTTGGCTTTGTGCCGTTTGGCAGGCCGATGTGTGTCTCCGACTCACAAGCCAAAGGACGAGAAAATATACAGTCTCAGGCTCTCTGTCTCTATTACGGCTTGCACATGCTCACATAAACCTTAAATTCAAAACGGGACTTGAATGGGATAATGATGTGTCTTTTCTGTCCCTCTGCTACTGCGGGGGATGGCAAAATTGCTGTCAAATACCAGAGATTTATGTTCTAAGACTATACTAAGGCTACTGAATATTTCAGAGGGTGACTTCTTTACTAAAAATGGACCATCTCCTCACTGTCTCCTCTCTTACATGCTGTTTGGCTTTTTAGCTCTGATTGCCCAATTCAGATCATGTTGGGTAAGGTCAACGGCACACAGTACCTATCTGCCAAACCCAAACCAAACCCACGGTGTTTTCACAGTTACCCAAAAGTCCGAACATGATAAACACAATGTCTTGCAATGAAAAAGCTAGTTTTCCACTCAGTGGCTCACCTTCAAGAAGAAGCAGGGTTGGAATTAACTGAAGATTTTTGAACTGTCACAAGTACCACGAGACGGGGATTCAGACTTCAGAACAAGGAATATTTACAAATCAGCCTGAAGGAAAAAATCAAGCTTTGCAGGCCTTCTTTGTTTACCTTCCAGGATGTCCTTGGTCTGCTAATTGGATTTGGCTCACTGACCAACAACAACTGATTGGTCAGGTGACCCAGTCCAGAGATCTAATTGATCAAATGGCTCAGAATTTTGGAATTAATTCATATGCCGACCTTCCACTAACTGCTAGAAGTTTCACATTGGTTGCTTGGAGTGTGAGCCTGAGTTTATGTGTGTGTACCTATTCTAACTGTGTCTTGTAGCTCACCCTCATTTACCAGACAAAATCATCATCTCTCTGAATCATTTGGAGGGAAGAATCCATGTCATAACATAATTAGCAACTAGGCAGCTAACCAGTGTTATAATAACTGGTTTACACACCAAGCTAATTCAAAACATAGAAGCACTGCTTCCAGTTAACACAATGTACAGTTTGTGAGGATACAGCTAGATCTGCCCTATTTTAAAAATATTTTTCCATGACTAAAATAGCATTTGGGTTCGATGAGCCTCTGCAGGTTCCATGCGGATATGGGAAGTCGTCCTCGATTTTCCATGTAACATTCCCTGGCACGGTTCAATCCGGCACCCGCTTAGCTATGCTGAGTAAGCGGGATCGATAGATCAGTGGATGAAACAGCTTGACAAGTTTGTTCAAAAATGTTCCAACTTCAGGACAAGGTGGGGGGTTGGGGGCACGGACGCCCTGGGGTGGTGCGAGATTAAGTTTCAGGCCCATTCCTGTCTAGAGGCTTGCAGCTCGTACACTTGTACTGTTGGGCAGTTATAATTACAGCTTTTATGAGAGTGACAAAATAGCAAAGAATGGCTGTAAGAACAACAACTGTGACAACAATAACCGCTCGGGCCGCATAGAGGAGCCGGTGCATTGAAACGCGGGGCTGAGTCGCGGTGCCCGAGCCCCTTGGAGTGATGAATACGGTCTCCAGGCGGCGAGACGGGCTCCAGCCTGCCGCTTTATAATCAAAGCTCCTGCCAGCCCCCAGACTGCCGCAGGCTATGAGGCTTCCGTGGTAACCAGTCAGATCCTGAGTAACCGTTTCCCGCTCTCCTGCCTTTCAGCTGCCTCTGGACCGGTCAGTGGTGACTCGGCGCTGTCACAGGCAGTAACGCCCCCAGGTCTGTAGTTAGGGCAATTAAGGTGGGGGGCTCATATGGACACCAATGGGATGCAACCGCAGTTATCCTGCCCCTGGTACTGGCAATGAGGTTCGGTTTGCACCAATTTTAATAAGGAACATTTAACACCCCCTGGCTGTAATTAGAGCTTGGTTATGTTGATGCACCCAGAGGTTCTGACTGTTCCAACATGAACGTGTTTGTGAAGAGAGTAGGCGGCACGCTGTTTTGGCTCAGTGTCTACTGGATGGAAGCAGCCCTGGGTGTCAGACTGATCTGGGTGCTGTTGTTGATCTCCATTTAGAGCCTCTTAGACTGGCTCGTAAAGGAGGAGGTGGAATGTTCTGAACAGCAGGATGCAAGACCGACGTGACGTTTTTATGGTCTCTGGCCAAGTTTGATTAGTCGTGTGGAGAAATATGAACTTCTGTCCTACAACCTTGCTTGGATTCTACTTTTAGCTCCATGATATGTACTGCTTTGTACAGAAAGAAAAACAGGAACACATGTGGGCCAGTAATTAATATTCTAACGTATTCTAAGTCTGTTCGCTGCCGGCACTTAATTTTTATGCAGGGATGTTTCTTACTTCAGCGATTCCAGCTGCCATTCTGTGTTGCTTTGTCAGGCTTTCATCACAAAGGGTGTCCCATGTGACATAAAATACCCAAGAGGCTGTTAATGGACACATAGAGTAGAACCTCATCTCTATGGGACTCCAGAGGTGCTGGATAAAAAAGTGGGATCAGGTGTAGGAAGGTACTGGGAAATCTGCCTCTATTTCAGTTATTTATCTTGGTGCTTTCATTAGGGAAAAGCGAGCAGCTCTCTTTCCAGAAAAAAATATGTAGATCCAATTTCCAATGTAGATTTAGTTACTGGGGCTCAAAACTGGGTCAGTTTTCATGCCGATGCCATCTTGTACAATACTGCATGTACTAGAGGCTGAACCTTAGCTGTTTGACAGGGTTTGCAGGGCTGAGGCTGCAGACGATCGGTATCTTTTTGACGGCTTGTTGTCCTGGTCTCCCTCTCTCCCTCTCTCGCCCTCCCTCTCCCTCATTGGCTGGCAAACCCCAAAAGCTCTCCTAAACCTTGTCAGTAATTTGGATCCAGCTGGGTGCCATTTGGCCTCTGAGATGCAGCAAATGCTATGATTCCTGTTTTTCCCCCCCTCTGTTGGGACTGAAGACAGACGTCAGCACCAGATCCCAAAAAAAAACCTGCAAAATTACAGCCCATATCAGCATATCAGTCAATGAGCATCTTTGAATAGGTCAACCATATTTTGTATTATATGCAGCATTCCTAATACACCCAAACCTCCATAATGCCTAGGATTTTGCTTTCTACGAAGAATCTATTATTCTGTGTAATTGTCCTCGTTGGCTAAGAACAGCAAATGAACTTATAAAGAAACATAGATCTTTACTACACATTTTATATGAAGTGCCTAAATCATATCAGTGGTGGCTCAATTTTTCTTGAACAAATGATGTTAGTCTTGCATATTTTAAAAATGGAATGGATACATACTTTGAAAATGATCTTATTTTCCTCTGTATTTTCTGACAGCTGAATCTGTGTTCTGTCCAGTGTGTCATGTGACTCCATCCCCCTCCGAACAGCTCGGAGTCTCAGTTGTCTTAGTGAAAGGCTTTGAGGTGATTACTCCCCAGGGTGTGACCTCATCCCACAGCACCCCACAGCCTCACCTCCACCCCCATTCACCACTGATATGTCATCCGCCCTGCTTACCGCATTGCCTCCTGGGAACTGTGTGACACCAATGGCGTTGGCACCAGTCAATGAATATATCATGCCATTTAAAGTCATGGTAATATGCAAGATTGAGAATTATTTAAAAACATAAAAGATGTAGAATAGCAGATGAGCTGCAAGGTGACATATAATCTTCCGTAAAATAAGTGGAACCTGCTAATCTCTGTCACAGGTCCTTCTGGAGTTTCCAGAACATTCTTCCTTGCTCTGCTAAACACAGGAAGGATAAAGATCTCTTGTGCCTCGTTTCCACTAATGTGGTCCCGGACTTTTTTCCAATCCAGAACTGGTTCTCTGTGTTTCCACCTCAAAAAAACTGGCCCTGGGCCAGAAAATCGGTTCCAGCAAAGCACCACAAAAATGCTGGTCTCAGAATTTGCAACCCTAATGTCAGCGAAAGTAAAGTGGTCTAACAGCAAGAGAGAATAAACTCACTCACACACACAGACAGGGGAGTCTTTACCATACTCTGAAAACAGCAGCTTAGAAAAATTTACAATCTGAAACAGATCAAAACAAATCTAGAAAACGGAATACATATGAACCTGTACTTTACTCTCATTTCCACCTGTGTAACATTTCTGTTCCATTCTTTTTTGAAACCAGTGGAAACGCAGGCAGGTTCTCAAAAGGCACTAAGCGAGCCCAGCACCAGCACCAGCTCTGTGTTGGTGGAAACAAGGCATTAAACCTCACAGCAGTCATTTCGTCGGATGGAGGACCAATAGGGAGCTGCTTTCTTGTTCAGATTTAACTCAAGATCTAACTTTAACTTAGATCAACTCTGAACGCTGAAATTACTTATATGAAGAATTTGATTTCTCTCCCCTTTTCACATAATCTGATGCATGAGAAGAGAATTCCGCAGAGTGATAAATTCTTTCTGACTGCATATAAACACTGTCTAGAGAGGAACTTTTCAGCGCTCATGCAAGGAGCAAACATGATTCCTTGACATCACTCTCGCCGGCTTAATGCAGTGAATGGCAAGACTGGCACCTCCGTGACTCTAGCAGTGCGTGAGGGGGAGTCGGAAACAAGGACAGCGGTGAAGAACCATACATCGTGGATACGACCTTGGATTATGTTTTTGATCAGTCCTCTCTTTCATTTTTATGCACATTACCTTTATGCAGGTTTCTATATACATTTTACATGTAATATTCTCATCTCATCATACATCATTAGTCTAAAACCTAAAATGCTTTAATTATAGGAAATATGTCATATTGATTTGTGATGGATGGGACATTTTCCTCCAAGTTATGGCGTTGGTTAGTTGCAGCTCCCAGTACTGGTCTCCAGGTGGAGATTAAAAGATATTAATTAAAAGACTGGATAACAGCATTTGTTGTGCTTTATATGTGTATATATACACAGTCTGTCCTGGGACTTCTTAATCACACCAAGCTTATTTTTAACGTGTTGCATCTTAAGGTGCTGATATCTGTCTGAGATCTGACAGCTGGCATGCAGAAAATTCCTTTTTCTCTTTTTCTCCTTCTCTCTCCAGCTAAAAAACAAAGATAAGTGAGTCATCCAGACAACAGGGACCATGCTCCCTGCCATCTAAACCAATCAGAGACTGGAACGACTTGGAAGGTGAGAGAGACAGCTTGGGAGGAAATATCTTAAAGATAAAAACAGGTCGCAGTTGAGAAAATGACTTTAAGTTGTTTGTTTTTTTCTTTTTTTCTGGCAAATGATCTGTCTTAGCTGTGGAATTATAATTGCTCTGCTTGTTTAACTCTAGAACTGTCTTTTAGTCTAGAACCCTAAACACAACAAACTTACGGTCTGTGTCCTTTCCTGTTTTCAGATATTGCTTTGTGTCGGGCTGCAGAAGCCACAGCTCTTCAAAAAAATACACATTGTGTGTTTAAGGGGTGTGTCTGGAAAATAAAACAGGCTTCATCCTATCGTGGAGCTTCCAGTCCCACTGTCAGCCTTATCAGCAGCCCTGAAGGCCATGAGCTACTCACTGAAGCTAGATATTGCCAGGATGATGGTCACCACGATGGAGATCCAGGACACCCAGAGTGCCTTCTTCCGGTAGCTCTGGGCTTCATGGGGCTTCAGGCGCATGCTGCTCTCCAGCAGACCTGCGGAAAGTGATCGCAGAGCGAGCGATCAATGCCCTGTATTGATGGCTAGAGGTCTGCTAAGAGTAAAGCGTAGTCCGGGGTTACAGTCAATGCAGACCAGTGCAGGTGACACTGTGCTGCATCCTATAGTACAGTAAGAGACGGGTCAAAGTATGATGCCTAGTTTCAATATCAATTACCAATTCAAACAAAATATTAATTAAATTAGAATGATGAAAATAAATATGTTTAGCAATAGTTAACGATGCTAATGCTTAGTAATTGTGTTTTAAATCATAATCCACCAAAGGCTGAGCAGTAGGTGTCTATCCTGTGAATTTGTCCACCTTCACTTCCACCAAACTCAGATGCTACCAGAGGAATGTCTCATTCTCCTCAGTAAGAGGTATCTGAAGGACCCATGGAGGATCCAAGTGGAACTCCGTGGGACTAAGCTCCCTGGGGCCAATTTCCATGCTTCCTTTCAGCGTTGTGCACAATGTTCCCATTGGATCGTTGGTGTGTCATAATGAAAGACTGAATATGGGTGCGGGTGCTGGGCTTCATCAAGATCTGTCCCATCTTTGGTCCCCTGCTGAAGAGCTGCCAACGTCTCTCAAAAGAAGGTGGCCCCAGGCTGGGTGTCTGTCCGAAACCACCCCCCGGCTCCCCCCACGGGGAACTGATTTCCCAAGGTCCTTTGCAAAGCCTTGGAGAATGTCAGGTATTGACAGGCAATTAAAAATACTCATTCATTATTCACCGGTGGGAATCGATTGTGCAGCACAATTCCGAGTGCTGCGCAGCCACGTTATTGGAATTCTGCTGCAGCGCTCAATGCAAATAGGGATGCGGGAAAAAGCCGGCATGGAGAGCCTCTCACCGGGATGCCACGACATCAGGCGACCTCTACCATGCTGGGGCTTTGAACGGGGAGGGGGGAGGGGACAACATTAGCCTCTATGTCTGGGTCAAATTTTTATTGATGTCTAACGAGATGTCATTAGACGAAGGATCCAGGCTCACACTGATGGTTGCATGTGTTGTGACACCTTTTGCACTGATGCTGTCATGTCGTTCAATCCAATCAGAGTCAAGACATGGAATGAGCAGCACTGCAGGCCATCATATAATCGAGGTCATATCTGCCCTCCTATGGTCAGTATTTTGATAGGGCGAGGTATACCCTCGACTTCTCAGAGCACTGAATGTCGTAAAGTTTCTAAAATCCTGGCTGCATTTTTATTTCAGCATGGGGGGGACGACACTACATGACATTACTATAATAATACGTTACACCTGTAATAAACTTTCGTTATGATGATTTGCCGTGGTGTTTCACATATCGATTGCTGTTACCGACACTTCAGTATGTTTCTGTGTTCTGCTAGTTCAATTACGTCACACCCTACCGGGTCTGGAACTTACTTAAGTGGGATATTTTGAGACACTGTCGTAGATAAAGGTATAAATGCGTGGCTCCGCCTCGGTGTCGCACCTGGAGCGTTTCCGCGACCAAGCCACGCCCTAAAACACCGTACAGCGCTCTAGCATTTTATCATCACAGTTTTCATTTCTTGCTTCCGAAATTATTTCCACAGACTCCTGGAAAATATTTGTGTGAAGTCTCCCTTCTTGCTTTATCCTAAGTAATCCTGATTGTTTTCCATGCCCAGTTTTGTAAACCCAAATTTATGAGATAAATAGGAGGAGACAGGGGGAGTTAGATATATAAAATGTAGCCTATGTTGCTAGAATAAGGGTAATACATAATGTCACTCATTTCACTGACTATATTTTTGAAAAACAATTAATCACATTTGGTTTTACAGATCACAACCTCTGCAACAAAATCACGCATGCATGAAGCGTCATGCCTTGTTTCGTCTGTATTCTGTTGTTGCTGCTCGGATCCATTTAAGTATTTTATTAAAAATCAATCTGAACCTTACTCGTAAAAGGTTTAAGTAATAACACGTTACTTCGCGACTTAACTGGGGAATTTCAGAAGGAGGTAGCACTCGAAAACCTCTATGCATTTTAGAATTTCATTTTGTTTTCGCCTAGTTGTTAAACTGTTAATAAACTGTCCTCTACTTTCTGTGTCCATGCAGATGTTTTAAACCTGCACACACACTTCGCAGACAATACAGATATTTGATTTCACCACGCAGGAAATAAATCGTTGAACAGTAGAACGCCATGCTTAAACAGTGAAGTCAATCACTGTTAATGTAATTAAATTGTTACCTTCTCCCTCTACGCCGTCGCTGATTTTCATCTGATGGTCCTGGTCCGAATTGAACGGGTCGCCCTGACTTGCTCTTTTGGGTGGGTGCTGATCTGGAGGGGGGCATCGTCCGTTCGGAGCCGAGGGATCCAAAATTGTCGGGTCCGGGACCGGACAGGTCTCTGGTGCCGAGTCCATAGCGACCGTTCACTATCTTTAGTACAAATGAAGCACTGAAATTTATTTCGCTCCGAGGCGAGAAGTGCAAATCATCCGCCGTACAGATGCCGAGAGATAAGAGATCAGCAATATCTCCCCCTACATCAGCAACCCCGACCGGCTTAAACGGGAAGGCAGATACGCTGAAACAGATACACTGTGATAAAATGGCAAACAATAATAGAAATAAGAATAAAAATCCACCTTGGTCAAGACAGAGTTTTCTCTGGGAGTCTGAGACAGCCGTACATGTGGCACTTACAGCCCGCTGTTTGTCCGCCAGCCGTGATGCGCCTCGCGATCCTCCCAGGTGACACGGCGTCAGGACGCTCGCCTATGATAAACGTTAAAGTGCCGCACTGTCTTAAAAAAGCCATTGCGTTGCACAGATATTAAAACGTGCTCTGATTACACCGGTAGATGGTCGCATCAGTAACTGAGGAACTTGATTGTATTTCCCCAACACTTGAGATTTCTGATTGCTGTTTGCTTCCTTGTTGGAAATTTAAAGTTGTTTTAAAATGTATTATTAGGCACTACGCATTTGAACCTGGAATAGTTTTATAGATCAGTTACTTGTGCCCACAAATTCAATGTTCAGGTATTTGACAGTTTAGATAAACGTACAAAGAAAAATAAAAACACAAAATATGGGAAAATATTCTTGCACTTCTTTCATCTCTTAAGATTTTAGGAGTATTATTTAGAAAATACCCCGCACTCAGTAAGTACTTTGTCATTATTTATTCATTCATTGTAAACCATACTTCTAAACGTCAAGCTATGAGTAAATAACCGTTTAATCAAAGGCGGGAGGTCTTAAGAAGGCTTATGAGAAATTAGACCTTCCAAACCACAGTGGGTGGGATTAACCTGTGCTGTCATCGAACGGTTTTAACTCAATGCGAACCAGTCAATCAATAATTTGGAGAAAGTGGGTAGATCTAGCTGTTAACTGACCGAGAAAGGCACTTATACTCACAATGGGCTTTAAAGCCTGGTTTATCCTAAGTAATGATCTGATTACCAATATTTAAGATTTGGTGAAGAAGGATTACATAGATGTAAAACACTGAAACGTAACGGAGAAAGGTCTTGTTACCGTTCAAGTGATACCATACCATCGACAGCAATTTACATAGAACTGATCCAGCCTTTGTTTTGTGTGAGTATTTTTCTCCCGTTTAATCAGGTGATGTTTTTTCCAAACTAACTTGAAGTTACTTTATAGGTTTTATTAGTGGTAGGCTACATCAGCAGCATTTATCTTGAAATGTACAACCGTTAGATCCAAATCTTAGCTTCCGCCCTGCGATAATGTAAGAGCAATCTCTGCACCCTCACGACGAAAGACAACCTGTCCAGTTACATAATGTACTGTTTTCCTTCCCCAAAATCCTGTGTTTAAGCACCGAGTTCAGTGTAATAATAACTAGATTGTTTACCAAAGCAAATTAATCAGAGAAGAGAATTTGCTGCATGTCCTGTGTTATACTGCCTAATGAGACTGAAAAGACAAAAGAAAAGACAAAAGACTAAGTGAAAAGACAATCTTTTCAGCGGGGCTGTGACAAGCATCCGAATACAAAAAGTTCAATGAAGACATACGTACTGCAGCTAGGCGGAGAGATGTTCACTGAGTCACTGAATGTCAGGATCGGTCTCTGCCGTACCCGTCATCCCGCATTTTGCCAGCAGGCGTCGCTGGCCATCGCTTTCTTTTCCCTGTGTTTCCCTAGATCTCATTCTTCTGACAGTTCCAATTGTTTTTCCGTGCTCCCTGAACCGCCGCATGGCCGAATGTAAGCAACGTACATCGTTAATCATCGTGTGTTACATTCCAGCCAGCACATACATATATACATATATACACTCACCTAAAGGATTATTAGGAACACCTGTTCAATTTCTCATTAATGCAATTATCTAATCAACCAAT
>JAODJW010000001.1:50031444-50049246 GCA_026777045.1 Hyperopisus bebe
TTTAATTGAAATGGTAATTTACAAATCCTGTCCTAGCTCAGTGTCCTCCCTGACATGGATTATCTGGTCACCCTATACGTCACGCCACAACCCTTGAAGGCACAGAATGTTTTCGATGCAGCAGACCCCCATGCAGAGGGCAAATAAACGTATTGTGGCAAGTGCGTGAATAATTATATCAAATGAAATAGCAGCTCTTTTAAAAGCTGATCTCTTTAACAGTCACTGTTGGTATAATACTGTAATAGCAGCGACACAGACAGAGAAGCCAAACATTTAAACATCACTAACGGTCACACGCTAACGAAACCCACACATTCCACACTAAACATTACAAGGTTTTGACATTTATTATTAATAGAAATACACATTAATTTACATTATTTAACTACGGTGCAGTGCAAAGCATGCAGGTAACTGGGTAATTGTAATTTTCCTGACCAACCCCGCGTCCTCAAATTTATGGCAGCCAATCGTATATGGCGGGTGGGATCATCACGCTCGGAAAAAGTTCGCCTCGGGGACCCTCCGCAGGCGGTGCGGCGAAACGGTGATCACCATGGTGATTAAGTCTGGTACAACGTCATATTGCCAAAACGACGTAAATTCGGTCTAAACTATACCGTTCGTGTTAGTTATCCCTGTTTGCATCTAGCTTTGTAGTTGTCTTGTTTCACCTTTGTTCCCAGAATCTCCTAGTGTTTGGGTACCAGTGGTATTAATGACCCTCACCGGTTCCTATAGCTCCTAATTTCCTGTGTATAATTGCTAATGGACCACCACAGCTGTCCCCTGTTTAAACCCTGTCCTTTGAGTATGTGCCTGCACTGGTCCTTGTACTCTATGTGCTTGTATAGGTGTTGCACATCTTAGACTCCCTGTTTTTGACTTCTTTAAGTTAAATTGTAACAAAGTTCCCTGTGTCCCGAAAGCCGCTTGTGCATCGTCCATCATGCCCTGTCGTGAAACTGGAAATTATTTTACTGGCGCTCTTTCTTGACTGTGCATGCAAATCTTGAAGCTTCTGTGGTGCAGTAATTTAATTTTCTAATACTAAAATTTGATTAGGTTTGTGGTAAATTGCATTTAACCACTGGACTTCCCCGATACCTAGGTTTGTTGTATGTACCTTATGATAGGCGACGTGCTCCCTCTAGCGTGGGGAAATTTTTTGGAACGTTAAATGATGTGATTGAGTTAAACCGCTTTTCCGCTTACATAAATCATATTTGTATGTACACACACGTTATCTGACACCAGAACCTAAAAAGAACAACCATTAATGTGAGATTGTATCTTAGTACAATAGAAGAAACCATAATTTAAGATTCAGTATTCAATTAAATTATATACTAAATACAACTGGGAAATTAATGTAACACAACTTTTATAAAGTCAGTGATAATATTAAGAAATAAGAATTGTTTACCAAGGTTTATATCTATTGATATAAATTACTGCCGGAAGTCAGAAATGTTGATCTTAAAGCGACAACTAATACATGCTGTACCTGATAGTGTAATATTCCTTTGCTATGATGGATCTTATTACCAAACACGGATCATCCTCTGAGTCTGTTTACATGGCTAACCAGACTGCTGTTACTTGAGAGATACTGGCCAGTGTATGTGTAGCTCCACAGTGCCATCTACTGAGTTCAAGAGAGCAGTGCATGAAAGTATTCTCTGGAAACTTGACTTTTAGACTGATAGTTGGGAAAATGTTATGAAGTTATCAGCTTGTATCACTCATTTTAGTTGAAGGGGTAGTTCCTTCTCCCAATATGATCAAAAATAAAAAGATGAACATTTATTTTTTTAAAGTAACATCATTATGTGAATGGATTTTGGTTATATGCTTGATTTTTAAAAATTATCATAAAGAGCAAAAAAATATGTTAAGCTAAATACTCGCCTTAGTAAATCACATTAGAACATTGGCGTTTCTGTGGTATAGTGTAAAAAATAGCAAACAGTGAGTTTTTTGACTTTCAGGATTTATTTGTGATTTTGTGAAGTTTACTACTTTGTAATAATATAATGGAGTAATAAGGAGAAGAATTTTCTTTTTTACGCCAAGAATTCACTGCACAATGAACAACGCAGGCAAAGCGTGGGAAAAGACTGCTTGTAGTTAACACTACATTTCCCATAAAACCCTATTTCGTATCCGGTCCTTGTGACGCTGCCTTCTTCGTTCCGTTGTTACGCGCGTCTGCGCTCGGCTGCGCTGTGCAGTGCTGGAGCGCAATGGCGGCGTGCCGGGGGTCCTCTTCGAGGTGGTTCTTCACCCGGGAGCAACTGGAAACCACGCCGTCCCGCCGCTGCGGCGTTGAGCCGGACAGGGAGCTGTCCTACCGACAGCAAGCGGCAAACCTTATCCAAGACATGGGCCAGAGACTGAACGTGTATCCTTTACAGAGCCGGATCGAGGAACGAGTGAGGCGGGATGCTGCGGCCACTTTAGGCCGCTCTCGGTGTGGCTTTTTGTCGTGTTATTACCAGTGAAACCCCACTTATCTTCGGCACGTTTTGAGTGAACAGGGGGCTTTTTCCGTACCTTATGCGCTTTAAAATCTGATTTGCGGCTCATGGCGGCGCTCCGTGGGATTAGCCGTGCGGACGGCGCCCTGTTAGCCGGTCACCGTTAGCCGCCGGCTCGCCGTTATATTTCCGACCCTTATCTCGACCGACGGGCTGCGGGCAGCGCCGTAATTGAGCTGTTGAACTGGACCGTAAACATGCTTTTCCGGAAGCAGGGATTTTGATCTTCCATGGCTCGGAGTTAACTAGTAGTCCGCTAACTAGTAGTGCCTGTTAGGAAGCCTGAGAGAGCTTCTGTTGGGGATGGGTCAGATATAACCAACCCCCTCCCCCCGATCGAAGGGGATCGTTGTGGAGAAATCCACGATAATTGTATGGAAATGCTTCGCCATTTACCTAATAACTGGCATTTTATGAGTGGAACCGCTCTACTGATTTGGTTGGTTCGCCGGATTAAGCCAGCTGAGGAAAGCTAACTGGCTAGGGAGCTAGCCGGCACGACCGCTAGCTTCGGTTACCGGAGGTTAAAAATGATACTAGGGTTTGGGCATCACGTCTGGAGGGTGTCCCCGCCGGGTACCGAGGAGGTCCCTATCGACGTGATGTCAGAGGATCCCATTCAGCCGCTTTGCCCCTACCCCTGTAGAACAAAAGGCTAGGTGTTAGCTTTCCCAGGATAAGTGGTGTGCGGGGTGGTGGTAAATAAACCTGAAGACACTTTTGTTCAGGATGTTTATAACTGCGACTTCCGCTCCTAGGACCAGTTATGGATGTGAATATGGTTGTTTTGATATGTGATAGTAGCCTGTTAACACCAGAGAAGCCTCATTCATGGTTTGAAGACTAACTCCTTTTTGAGATCCCTTGTCGCATGATTCTTGTTTGCCCATGTTTTGCCATGAAACTTTCCCATGGTAGTTTTCCTTAATTCCAGCCCCAACAGCTCCCAACTTACAATAAACACTGCAATTGTTTACATGCATAGGTTTTATATGTACCACTCTTTTACCAAGTTCCACAGAAATGTAAGCATCAATTTTCTGACTTTCACTTCCAGAATTGTAGTCCGTTGTATATATCATGTGCTGTTTTGAAACACGATTGATTATGGGAATGCTATAAGGTGTCTCGTTTTAACCAGAAATGTTTCTTTTGTGCAAGATGACTTCAAAAGTTTCTTTGTTGAGTCATTACATAAGTTTGTGTTTGATCTTTTAGTCGCATACAAGTCTGTTGCTGCAGCTCAATAAATAGGGTTGGATTGTTAGCTATACATGCCAAAATCAGTTAAGTATGCTGCCTTGGCATCATCTGTGTGTTATCCTTTTTATTTAATAGATAATCTCTCCAACCACCTTGTTCCTGGCTGCGAAGGTTGAGGAACAGCCGCGGAAACTTGAGCATGTGATCAAAGTTGCACACGCTTGTCTAAACCCCCAAGAGCCCCCGCTAGACACAAAAAGTAACGTAAGTATGGTTCCTGTCGGCTGCTGTGTCTTGCACCACTGGCCCGTCCCTCTCTGGGTCACCTTCTGCATCACACCCCCTCTGCTGTCTGACGCAGAGGGACTTTGGTTTTCAGTAATGCTCCCTTGCAGCACTGTAGCAGCTCCAGCCCACCAGCCTGGTTACTCCTGGCAGTCAGGTTAGGGAGGCTGGTAGGACACATTACAGATATAATGTAACGGTTGTCTGTTGAACTTCAGGCCTACCTCCAGCAAGCTCAAGAGCTGGTGATACTTGAAACCATAGTGCTGCAGACTTTAGGTAAGTGAAAGCCAAGCACTGAGAAGGGGGGGGGTGGCGTGAGCGGTGATTTTGCGTTTGGCATTCTGGGACCTGAGTATCTTTTTGTGATGCCTTAATACTCCTGGTGGTTTTCTCAATGGGATGGGGGTAGGGTGTGTCGGATGGAGGCAGTGTGGTCCATGGTGTTGATGGGTTATATCGCATTATTTGCACGCCTGAAGTTTTTGTAACTGGGTCTGCGAAAGATGCTCTTTTTCTGTTTCCATGTCTGACTTTTGATTGGGGTCAGGTTAAAGCAGGTAGTTCCTTGCAAATAGTGTTCCCTGCACTTCATATATGATCATCATCCTTGCACAAAGACTGCATTGGAATTTACTCTTCCTGAGTATGACTTAGGGGTCAGATCTGAGTGCTTTGGGGATAACGTGTCCTGTTCATAGAGTCACTCATTGCAGTGTATGTGTAACTGTGCCCCCCCCCCCCACCTTGTGCCTTCTCTTACAGGGTTTGAAATAACAATTGACCATCCACATACTGATGTTGTGAAGTGTTCCCAGCTTGTGCGAGGTAGACACCTTCTATTTCACTTGCAAAGTTGCCCTTCTGCGGCCTAAGTGTGTAAATGCGTAGCCTGTAGATCGGGGAGGTTAAAGGTCATGTACTGTTATGTGAAGTGACCTCTGGTGGCCATCGGGGTGTCTTCACCCTCACCGTCACACCGTGTGTTAAAACTCAAAGCCGTAGCAGATAATTCAGTAAAACGCAGTCATGTGCTTAGACTGACTCGTCGTTTTCTCTCTCCTTATTTCAGCGAGCAAGGATTTGGCACAGACTTCCTATTTCATGGCTACCAACAGGTTGTTATCCTGACCCCTCCTTTTTGCACTGTGATAGCACACTATAGCTTCCTTTACTGCTGGGTCCCCTGTCCGTGCCCAACGCCCTCCTTGCGCCGGGGCCCATGGGAAGCCCCTGCCTGCCCCCGGCCACCCCAGCGGGGCGGGCGGGCGGGGGTGGTACCGGCCCGGGTGCGGTGCGGTGTATTGTACGAGGGATTGTGTTGGCACCGGGGGGTTGAATGCACAATGTGAAGTGTAGTGGTGCTCTATCCACCCCACCCCACCCCCCGTTCGGTACAGAGTGCATATGTCTAAGGGAATTTGGTAGCCTGAATAACGGCTAAAGATTGCAGGGATGTAAGCTTTACCTAGAACTCATCCTGGTAAGTACACAGACATTTTCAGTTCTTATAAAATTAACTTATTATACTTCTCTGTGCTTTCAAATTTAACTTAAATGGACATTTCTTTTGCTACAATAAGTTTTATAAGCAATCATTAATTTGTGTATACTTTCATTAAGAATATTAGTTTGATGTTTTGTTTTTTTAAAACTTATTTACATTTAATTGTATAGTGCATTTTGTTTAGCTTTTAAGTATAATGATTGTTGGCCTCTGCTGGCCTCAGTTATGGTACATGTATGGTTCTTAAAGGGTAACTTGTGTTTTTTTTTCAGTTTAAGAGTGTAACTTTTTTATATCGCAATGTCAACAGCTATGTACAATGTCTGGAAATGGAACTGAAAGTACTTTTATTGAGCTTTCTGGGGAAGGTGGACCATAAGAATTTCAATCTTCCTCTGTCAGAATAGCTGTAGTCACCGTGATGGAAGATTGCTTGATATGGGCTGTACTGTCTCAGAGCCAGAAGAGAGTCCAGACATTGTACACTTTTATACCAGAGGCCCAGGGTTACCTCCCAGCTTGTTACTGGGGTTGGTCACTTGTAGGTTCTGTGCCGGCCTTGCACCTGTCTTCTCAGTGTAGGCCAAAATGGCTACTTTGTACCTCTGAGTCCTCACTGCACATGTCACTCATTAAGTTCGCGTGAAATGCTTTATGGATTGCTGTGAGGTGGAATTTAATTTATTCACAAATATTGGATCAAAAACATTCTGAAATGATTGTGTGGGACTGGTGTGGGCAGCCTGTTTGGGAGTGGCTCTAATTCAGGGTGAAATGTTAGACCCTGAGAGCAAGCCCTTGGTATCTTCACACATCCGGGGTGGCAGACTCTCCCAGGCAGAGCTACTGAGCAGCATGGGGGGGTGACACTGTGCCTCTGGTCACATTTAACCCAGGACAGGATGTCAGCTTGGTTAAGTGACATTTCAGACAATTTGTGTGGTTTGACAGAGGGACACATGGAGACTGTCTCAGCTCCTCAGACTCTCTGCATTGATGTGCTGCTAATTTTTGTGACTGGTGGTCTGAGGTTAATCACACCCCCCCCCCTCTTTCCCCCCTCCTGTTACCTCGTCTTCTGCCTGCCCCCCTCCCCCACAGCCTGCACCTCACCACCTTCTGCCTGCAGCACAAGCCCACAGTCATAGCCTGTGTGTGCATTCACTTGGCATGTAAGTGGTCCAACTGGGAGATCCCCGTCTCCACAGACGGGAAACACTGGTGGGAGTATGTGGACCCTTCAGTCACCTTGGAGCTGCTTGATGGTGAGTCTCTCCCTTTTACCCATAAAACACTGCTTCCATACTGTATAATACTGATTTGGGTGTATGCAGCTTATTTTGAATTCATTGGCCTCAGAGCCACTTATTGCTTGGCTTGAGGCTTCCTGTCTCCATTGTACGGGTGGATGCCTGAGGTGAATGGCCTGCCTCCACTTCCTGTATTACAGAGCTGACCCATGAGTTCCTGCAGATCCTGGAGAAGACACCAAGCCGATTGAAGCGTATCCGGAACTGGAGGGTAAGGATACCCCCCCCCCCCCCACAACGGGCCTATCTAACAAGGACAGTCATAGGGAAAGGCAATCACTTTGGTTTATTTGATTCTTGAACGAATGATCAGGATAGTGTCAATGGGACCGCACCTGGATTTATTCATAAGATAAAATATAAGAAAGTCCTAAATCACTAGGAAGAAGCAGCGTTGGCCCTATTTTGTTTGTACTTGTAATGGTAATTGTAATGATCTTGAAATATTAATTGTAATCTTGTAATTGTGGTGGTAATTTTTTACCCATCAGGCCACCCAAGCCGCAAAGAAGCCCAAGACTGATGGCCAAGCAGCAGACAGCTCATTTCTGGGACCCTCATTGATCCAGGACCACTCCCTGGTGGACAGCCTCCCCGGAGCATCCAACAGTGCCCCCTTCCCCAAGGCTTCTGCATCATTCCCAGTTGCCATGCCCTCCAACCCTGGTGGTAGACCCCTTTCCTTGGATGGCCTGGCACCCATGCCAGGTACTTACACCTTCACGGCCCCCAACGACTGGCCAGCGGATCCGGGCCGGGCCGACGCGTATACCCTCAAACCAGATAGCCTGGCACTGCCACCTGGGGCGCCGCTCTCCCTGCATGCATCGCTGCAACCACCGCGGCCCGACAAGGGCCCCGAGTTCCCCCCTGTCAAGCACGAGCACAAGGCTGGGAAGCACCTGGCGCAGCTGCCTTATGCCGCCCCCATGCCCCCGCCCCAGAAAATGTCCCTGGAAAAGTACCGGGAAAAACACGCTGCTGAGCTGGTGGGACAGCGGCGTCGACAGGAGCAGGGATCAGACACGGAGGCTCGGGATGCTTACGCCCACCCAGGACTGGTAGATCCCCATCACAGGAAACACCCACACCCCCCGGCCCACGCCCACCTCCAGCAGCTCCCAGGATGCAGTACAGCCTCCTCCCCTCTCAAAATGAAGTTGCCCCCGCCTTGCGCAGACCGGCACCCAACCGACAAGCGGGACAAGGCCAGCGCCCTGAAGCTGCGGCTGCCCGTCCCCCCCGGTGACAAGGAGGAGCTGAAGATGAAGATCAAGGTCTCCTCGGACGAGAGTGCGAGTCGCAGCAAACATTCCAGCCCCTTGGTGGTGGGCAAGGAGAAGCATCGAGAGCACGGCGTCCACCGACACCACAAGCATGGCCATGGGCACCTGCACACACATAGCGGCAACGGCCGGGGCGGCCCCCAGGGGGCGCTCCGGAGTCCGGTAGGTGCGAGCGCCGAGGCCACGGGTCCCGGCCCCTCCCGGAAGAGGGCCCACCCCGATGCCGCCTCCCACAACCACCACTCCAAATCGAGCAAAAGTTCTAAAAGTGCAGGTAGTGCCTCTCGTTGTTCCTCTGTTCGGCAGTGTGTGTCTGCTGACGGCTCTGTTGTTGTTAACCACCCATTCCCCCCCCCTCCTCCCCCTGTCGCATACCAGGTGGGCTACGGACATCTCAGCACCCTAGTGAAACTGGACAGGAGTCAGGTGGAGAGCCTCGGCTCTGAGGGCGCCGGGCCCGAGGCCAACGGCCTGCAAACGGACTACAAAGACACTTTCGATATGCTCGATTCGCTCTTAAGTGCCCAGGGCATGAACTCGTGAGGGCGGTGGAGCGGAGGGCTCGGGTGTGAGGCCAGGCATTTAACACGGGATGGAACGGGAGACCAGAAGGAAAAAAAGAAAAAAAAAATACTGAGTGATGTTTTGAAAAAGAGGAGGGTGATTGGAGTTCGTCTTGAGCGTGGCGTGTGGAATCTGCCCGTTCCAACACATACATACGTACACGTGCGTGTGCTGCTTTTTCCCTCCCATGATGTGCAGGGGGGGGGGGGAGACGTGATGTAAATGGTTTCATCTCCGCGTGAAAATTAGTATTCTAAATACTTTAAAGGCATGAAAGGTGCAATTTCGTTTTATTTTATTTGTATAATTTAAACAGTGTTCCTACAACAGACTTCCTGTGTGAAGCTGATTGGCTGCTTCGGAAATGCCACGAGCCGTGGCGGTCAGAAAGGGGCGGGTGGGGATTCATTTCTTGGAATGCGTGATTGTTTTAGTTTGTTTTTATAACTTTATACTGTATGTATGAGTTGCATGTTCCAATCAAAGGAATACGACAGGATGCTGGTGACTTTACAGAAGTGGAGATGAATGTACATACATTTTTGTATGTTAAAGCTATACCATAAATACTCAGGTTTGGAGCTGCTTGTAATTATAACGAAGATGATATATAGATGAATATATAAAAGAGACTTGTAACTTGGTGTAAGAGTCCATAGGTGAATTACACTGCGGCATTCCAGTGGTGTGTTGCAGCCTTTATTCTGGATAGCTGCCAGTAGGGGGCTCACTACTCATTTATTCAAACTATTCAGACCCTACCGATTGATCAGCTTCCGTGTCAGAGGTCGTCAAATTTGTGCATTTCCCACCTCCCTATCCGCGACCTCAGATGTTCAAGCTGGATGCCAAAGGCTGTGCCTCAAAATTAAAATGGACAATTGTAGAAGTATAAAGTTTACATAATCTTTGCTGTGAAGTGCATTTTAAAATCTCTTGGCTTAATGCAGTAGCCTAGATGCAGCGCTGTAAATTGATAATGGTTATGTGGGATTATTGTCTATTCAAACAGCAGAATCAATAATTGGATGGGAGTTGACGGTTCTGTGCAGTCTTACTTCACTGGTTGGTTTGTTACGATGCATCTCGTTTCCTCACACAGATCATTCTGTTACTCTCTAGTCCTCCTTGATTCCTGTGCGCCGTGCTTCCCAATGAAGCCCGGAATGTGTGTGACCTGTGATGTGTTTTAATCTTGAATGCAGGTGCATCAGTGCTTTTAACAATGAGGAAGATCAGATATTGACATCCGGTTTTTCCCTTTAAATTCTATAAATAAATCTTAAGGTTACTGCTACCTTACAAATGTTTCATGGGCTTTTATTTTAAGGTTCTTGTTTTTAACAGCTGAATGTCTTTCCTTATATATGAAGAAAAGAACCAAATGATTTTATTCAAAGTGTTAGAGCTTTACTTGCTTTTATCGACATCCGAGTGCATAAACTCTGCCGGCCACTGATCGCAGGCTGTGTTCATCAATCCGCTCAAAAAAACTCCTAGACATTCATCCTTATGTGTGAACTGAACATGCGTCTGTCACCACTCCTGAGCTTCCCAGTTATCCTACGAGATATTAGGAGACTTGGTAAATTGCATAAAAATGAAAAAGAGGATGAGCAGTTGCCTAAATGCTAGTGCCTAAGGCTTAAATGCACACCTTGTGGTTTAACAATTTGTAAATGAATGTGGTGTTTGGCTAAATGACAGCTGGTTCTTATGGCACCTGTCAGAGCTAAGACTCGTGTTTTTGCCAGTCTGAAGCTCATTAGCGGGCGCGTTTAGATGAAGGGCTGTTTTGACGGTGCCTTGCAGACACCCAGGGTGGTTGTGTCAGCTCTGAGGCTGTGGGGGCCCCTCTCTGCTTCGCTGGAAAACAAAGGGATGAGCCAGCAGCTGCTGCGCCGACGGCCGCCTCTTCTGATCCCTGCAAAGCAAGCGGGGCAGTCTTAGGCTTCCGTTGGCCTTTAGCTTTGTCCTTGGACATTTTGAAAGTCAGAGTTTAAATGGGGCTGCTGGTGCTTTTTCGGGTGCAACTATTTTATCTCCAGTTTTGAGAGAAACTTAGAAAAGAAAAGAGAATGGATCTTTTTTAAGTTGTCCTTCCAGATTTGAGGGACATAGTGTTTAATAGGGAAGGAAAATTCATGCTGGACTAATTATAAGGTTGGCTGGACATGCTACAATTTCCTGTTGAATGATGTTTTAACCCCCATTCCTTCAATTATCAAACTTTTTTTTTTCCAGCTCAGTTTACACTCAAGTTAACAATTTTAATTTGGTTCTGGTCAATTTATAAAGACCCAGTCAATCAAGGTGGTAAAGGCAGGCCAGTGTATTTTAAATTTATCTGATGCTTTTATCCATAGTGGCTTATAATGGAGGGAAGGATTACATTTTATGGGATCCCTACAATTCAAACCCACGACCTTTGCCTTGCTAATTCTTGAACTGCAGGAGCTGTCCTGGGTGCCAATTCACAGACTCATATCTAGGGATGTAAAACTAGTCTTCAGTACCCACGCCAGTTGCAGTTATGCCACACTGAGTGAATGATTCCACATCCCACTGGGTATTTTTCTGGTGACTGACACCAACTATTCCACCTGCTGTCAGTTTGAAAGTCTTTTGTCATTCCCTGCCTGTGACACCCCTGGTCTTTTGTTTTTAACTCACTTTGGTCATGACACTAGACTCCCACGTCTATTGGAATATCAAGTATAAATCCCTCTGACAACACATGAACTTGCCTGGTCAGACATTCTTGGACGAAGTCCTGGGCTTCCTTTGAAAACCTGTCTGGTATAGCAGGCATGAGCTCCTTGCGTGCACCAATGTAGAAGAGTGCTGCCATCTTGTTCATGTTAGCCAGAGGGGGCTTTCCTGTGGCCATCTCAAAGACTGTACACCCAACGCTCCAGACATCTGATTTCCTCCCATGCCCTGTCTCGTTGATCACTTCTGGGGCCATCCAGTAGGGGGTGCCGTGCACCGACTTGAGTAGCTCGCTGCGATCAGTACTGTGGGTCAGCTGGCTGAGTCTCCTTGCACAGCCGAAGTCGATGAGCTTGATGATACCTGTGGGCATCAGCATGACGTTGTTTCCCTTTAGGTCCCGGTGGATGACCCTGTTTGCGTGCAGGTAGGCCACCCCCTGCAGGATCTGTAGTGTGTAGAGTGCCAGCACCCTCTCAGGCAAGGGTCCGAAACGCTGGAGGATGCTGGCGATGGATCCACCAGGCACATACTCCATGAAGATGCTGACCACGTTGTCCTGGAGGGTCGTGCCCAGAAAACCCACAATGTTTGCATGGCATAGATTCTTCAGAAGGTCCACTTCATCCTGGAGGCGCTGGTACTCTTTAGCGGTGGTTGGGTCGGTATCATCTAGCACCACCTGCTTTACTGCAATCAGCTGACCATGGCTGGTCAGGCCACAGTACACCTGGACCAGGTGGACATAAACAATAACGTCAATTAAGCCTGACCATGAATTTGTTTGTTTGTCGTTATTACAGGACACTTTCAGGTAAATATACTAACCATCTGCAAGTGCAGCTGGTTTAAATGAGGTCTTCTTACTCTGGATTTTATCTTCTATAAGTAGCACACTATTTGCATACTGAATACTGATCTAATTTTTTTTTAGTTCAGATATTGTTCTTTTCTTACAATCTCATGAGGCTCTTTCTTGGAAGATGGAAGACTTTGTTTTCGATATTAGGCTGACCTTTTTTTCCTATGGTGTCCGGTAATGACTTACGGTTCCATAAGCACCTTTTCCCAGCACTTCTCCTTTTGTCCACAAGATGGTGTCATCTATGCGTGAGCCTGAAATGTTGCGCGTTCCACCAGGGGATGTAACGCCCTGCCACATGACGCAGTAATAATACACTCGATTTTTACAGAGTAAGGAACTATTCGTGTATACTCACATTTATGGTGCTACAGCTCAATGCAGTCTTACAGTATTTCAAGCTGTAAGCTGTAGATTTTGATCAGGTATTCATATATAATACTTAAAATAGATCTGAATTATGTACATTTCCATAAGGTAGGTTATTTTCTTAATCCTGCTGGTCCTACATATACATATATTGTTATTAAAATTCTTCTGTAACAGTTATTTTACAAGCTACCAAGCACAGGGTGATCACCTTTTTTATCCGAGAAGCATGGACAATTTCTTCCTTGCAGGAGTCACTGGTTTCTGGGGGACCTGTCTCTTCTCCTTCCTCCAGTGATATGAGCTCCTCAGCCAGGCAGCGCAGCAGGTCATCTGTCATGGTA
This sequence comes from Hyperopisus bebe, assembly GCA_026777045.1. NCBI lineage: Eukaryota > Metazoa > Chordata > Actinopteri > Osteoglossiformes > Mormyridae > Hyperopisus > Hyperopisus bebe. Next base: position 50,044,430 of record JAODJW010000001.1, read on the forward strand.
CCCTCATCCGCTGCATCCAGTAACTTCTCAAATACTGGGGTCACTGTTCGGCTACTGTCTCCAGATGTCCAGTAATCAATTTTCGGTTGTGCTGTAAAGGAAACTGACCTAAGTTCATCACTATGAGCTGTTACTGCAAGCTTCTCTTCACCGATTTTCACCATGAGTCCATTTTCATCAGGTTCTTGCACAATGTGGTTGGTTCTTAGGGAGCAGTAACTTGTAATCTGTGGGATGAATGATTCCTTTAGAGGTCTGATGAGAACTTCTGCTGACTTAGGAACAGATTTATCGTTAGGTGTGCAGTGAAAGGTAGATGCTTCTTCCAGGGAGTTGGTGAGGACCTCCTCAATGATTGACAAGGCCCGCTTCCTCACGTGCTCTTCTGGTGTGACCCGGTTGCTTTTCTTATCTTCTTCACAAAAAATCATCTCAGCTTTGGTTGTCTGAACATGGCAGTCAAGGCCAGATACAAAAATGGTACTTTCTAGTTCAGTGTCACTGATCAGCACCTGTTGTGATTTCCCTCTTGGCACCTTGTCCTCTCTCCTCTTCTGTTTGGCATTAGTGGAGATGGACTTCTCCCTTCGAGATTTATGTGGCTTGATCTCTGGGGGTTTAAGGTACGTGTTGTTTTTGGGCCCCAGGTTTCTCCTGGCTGGGGCACACTTCATCTCCCTGTAGGCTACTCTCTGATATGATGTGGAAGCTCTGAGCTTCTCGTACACTGGCGTGGCAAACATTTCGTAGATGGCAGGTCCCTCACCCTGGCTGTTAATCTCCAGGAACATGTCATTGTAGGTGACACATTCCATGGCTGATTTAGCTCTTGGAGCTCTCAACATCCCAGACCTTTTGGGCTGCTGGGGCTTCATGGGTTCCAGCTGAATTGGTTCCCTTTGACCTGTACCTTCAAGCCTAATTAGGTTCTTTCTGTCATCGCTGGATTGTGTCACATTTTTTCTGAGGGGCTCAACTCGCTTGTCCCACAGTGAAGGAAGCACAGTATTTTTTCCACTTGCCTTTGCGCCTTGTGGACCAACCTCCAGGATACTCTTGCCACCAATCGTGAGATCTGAAGGCCTTCTGGCATTAGCTGGCTTCTGTGAAGGTGCGATTGTGTTTCTTTTGCTCTTTCTGCTGTGTGGATTGTGCTCTTTGTGAGCGAGGACATTGAATGATTGATTGGTGTAATAGGAGGAACCTCGATCTCTATCTCTGTTCTTAAGCATCTTAGAATGTCTGCGGTTCTCTTCCTTAAGCTGCCCTGTGCTCAGCGCAGTGTTCGCCGAGTGGATGTGTTGCTTGCTCTCTGGAACACTACGTGCTAATCGCGCTTCATCACCGCAGGCTGTGGCATGAGAATCTCTGCTCCTCTCTGGCACCTTGGGGTTTGAATGCCACTCATCAGCTCTACCATCATCCTTTGTCAACACCTTTGAATATTCTGCCTTATCTGGATCTCCCCAAGCCTCTTCTTCACAGCTTAAACCGGGACGTGTAGCTAAATCAACATCACAGTGATTCTGTGTCTTCCCAGGAGAAACTGGTGTTGCAATGTGTGATGATTCTGTCTCGGCTCCTCTGGGCATCACTGTGGAGTTGTCCATACACTCTGTGTGATATATAACATGTATGTTGTCACCTATGATCTGCTCATTTCCATCTTGGTTATTTTTAGGAGCTCCAGCTCCCGGATTTAGCCTAGAGGTATTGCAGTCATCTATAAAAGATGGCGGCAGGCCGAGCTCATAGCTCTCCCCCGTGACCGTATGCCCAGCATCCTCATGTTGTTGCTGATCTAGCAGCACCCCGAAGATCTCACTCTGCTCCTCAAGGTCCAAGGATGCCTGGCTGCTCAGGCTGCTGGAGCTGCTCTCCTCACTGCCTCCCTTCCTGACAGGGAGAGCTCTTGACCGAGGTTTGGACCTCCACTGCTTCCTCTCCCTCGATGCTGAACTGGTTGGCCAAGAGGCAATGGGTTTTAGAGGACAAGAACCCCTGGATGCCAGCTTCATATCCTCATATCCTCTGTCCAGGGGAGCCAGGACCTTGAGGGTCCTTACAGGTCTGGGACACAGAAATGGCAACAATCCCTGAGAGGACAGGTAACAACAGGTTATGGGTATGATGATTAAGTCTGAACCTCTTCAACACCCAAGAAACCTTGAGGGTATCTTGGCAGCAGCTTGTTCTGACTGATTAGAGTGATAATGTTTACATTTGAAATCATTATTGACATAATGACCACATGTCTCAGTCAATGAGTGAAGCTGGGAACTGTTGAAGACACTGATCAGATTTGACTTCACTGGTACATGGAGGCAAACGGAGGTCTGGAATCTAAGTAATTTAAACAACAGCCCCTGGATCACTAGTAATTTAAATGGCACTCCAATAAATGACATCACTTCAAGTAGGTAATTGTGAACTGAACTGGAGCAGATAAATAAACTGAAGCCAGTGTGGCACTCCTTACCTTTCGTCCTGGGTCTTCAGATTCTGGTTCACTTCCCCCGAGTCCTGGGTGTTTGAGTAAATCCAGATATTAAGCCACTGTGATTTCATTTGAAAAAGGATCATTTCAGCAAGAAAGTGTGCTTGTTTCCAAAATAACAAGAAATCCATTTTGCTTGCACACAGATTTTTCTGCATTAGTCCTGCTAACTGAATTTTAGTGCAGCCTTGACGGTGCTTAATGATCGTTGCTATAAAACAAACGCGTTGATTTATTTGCAGCTGTGGTGGGAGAGCAATAAAACAAAAGATTTTAATGGAGCTCTGCCGTGAAAGAATCAATCCTCTATATTCCATTTGGGTTTTGGGCCAGGATTTGCCACCCCCCAAAAAACAACTGATTATGAGTCTGAACAACACTTACTTGCGTAGACTTGAGCTCGAACACGGAGCAATGAACCAGGGTCCAGTAATGACTGGAGCCTAAAGGCAGGCTGGGCCGTTCGAGGTTTGATGGGTGTATCCAGGCCATATGTGTTTGGGGTGGTAGCCTTGCTGGGGTTATTTGCTCTAAGCAAACTTGGCCTGTAACCTCCTTCACTCTCATTCTGCAGGCTGGGTAAAGATGATCCCTGGCTGTAGGAGAGAGAAGCAGCATCGCTAATGTGCTGTTAGCAGTGGCAGCATGTTGGGTTAGAAACAGCCCACATGAGCATTATAGCGTCTGATTGGGAGAGCACCCCAGCCCCCTCCGAAATCAGCCCAGCTGACCCTGCATATGCTTTATGTGTTATCAGGGCCAGCTGGGCCTCGGTATCTGATTAGCTAAGTTCGGGCTGATTCCTCGATTCCTCACCAATCCTGCCCCATCTTTTTTTAGACTCGTAATTAGTAACATTCATTTTGACACCTCTCCGGATGACTTTGACCCATTTCTGCAGCCGGATGTTTGCTGGAGCGATTTGCATAGCGCCTACCCAATTTAAGGCGCCCCGCAGCTGCTCCCTCGCAGCTCTCTGCCTATTGATCATGGGGTCTTTTCCTCCGTGACATTTCTCATATGTCAGCTTTGTTGCGCCATTTCACTTTGAGGGAGGTACAGCTGGGGGACTGGGAGGCCAGAACAGGCAGCCGGCACTCCAAAGGAGCTTCTCAAAAGGCTTCTTATGACCTGTTGTCGGTTTCTGTCAGCGACATGAGCTACACAGACGGGAGTCTGTCTCTGTCCCCGCCCCCCACTGCCCTTGCCAGTCTGTTTGGAGAAATAATGGGCTGACCTTCAAACACTGTAAAATACCCATTGCCACACTGTTAGGGTAACTCAATACCTCCACTATCTGCATGAGTGTGTCTGTGTCTGTGTGTGTGTCTGGTTTTGCATAGATCACATTTGAGGACCAAAATGTCCCCAAAGTGCGGTAAAACCTGGGACTTCCTTACTTTTGGGGATACTTCTTCAGGTCCCCGTTTGGATAACCTCAATTTTATAAAAATCTGTGAATGCAATCAAAAAAATTAAAATGCCAAAAGTCTTGTATTTTATTAGGTTACTTAGTTTAAGGCTGGGTAGAGGTTAAGGGTGTCATGATTGGCATCCCATGGTTTTTCCCATAGAAAGAAATCGAAGGTCCCCATTTAGATAGATACGCCAGCATGTGTGTGTGTGTGTGTGTGTGTGTGTGCGTGCATGCGCACGCAACTGAAAGGGGCCCAGTGCAGTGTCAGTTTGTGTGTGTCTCGGTGAGTGTGTATTACGTTGTATATGTAGATAGCTTTAACCGTGAAGGTGTAACCATTGTGTTGCAGATGTGTAAACTTTGTGCTTTGTTGTAATTGTGTTTGTCTAAAGAGATTTGTCCATTACCTAGATAACTTGTCAGATATAAGATACCCCAATTTAAATGGAATTTACCTAAACCTTTTGTTGTGCCGTCTGGTTGTGTTTGTGTAAACTATGAGAGTATTGTGACTGTGTGTAAGTAGAAGACTGGTTGCTCACCGTTTCCTGCATCCCATCCCCTGGTCCAGTTGCCTCATGTTGCCCGCGGACCCCAGGGTGGTCCAATTACAGGGAAGAATCTCAGGGTCTGCAAAGCCCAGCACCTGAACTTTTATAAACAACTTTAAGTCTAGTAGATAGAGGACAAATAAATCCCTTCAGGCTGTTACACTGCTGACATTAACAGCTGAGATCAGCTCAGCCTGCAGTTTTTATACTACGGTCTACCTGTTCCGAAGCCAGTTTGTCCAGTATCCTGAAAGCCCCTCCTGTTCGTTGCCCTGCCCTGTGTGTGTAACGGGGTCTAGGCTGCTCCCAGCTGACAAACCTTTGTCCTGGGAGGTTTTGAAGAGGCAGTAAC
>JAODJW010000001.1:50052441-50064327 GCA_026777045.1 Hyperopisus bebe
ACAGCAAATCAACCCAAATCACCATATGACTTCAATGTATATTACATAAGAGATCAATACAAACAGATTTATACTTCCTGGTCATTCCCAAAACACTGACAGTCCAGGAAGAAAGCAGTCGTGCAACGGAGAAGGGGACCTGTATGAAGCCACCCATCCCGCTAGAGCGACCCTGCAGCTCTGACAGTCTTGGTCCCTTGAGGGAAGAGCTTAGGCAGATATATTGCTAGCATACTGCCTTTACCAATGTGGTACCCGCACTCCTATTAACTATGCTGTTAACTTTCTAAGTGTTAATATGCAGATGAATTAGCAGTGAGCACTTTGGGGCTCGTGTTCCAGAGAACGCCTGCATGTAACATCATGTTACAGACTGATCTCAGGGCTCATTGGCTCACATCCACTTGTATTTTTGTCAAGCAGACTTTCTGAGAGCCCCCCCCACCCAGACTGGTGCCCGGCCCCTGGCCCCCTCACCCATGTCAGGCCGTTCTGCTTGCTCTTGATAAGGAGTTTGTCATTCTCCTCACTCTGCAGCCTCTCTTCGTCTCCCTGGGAAGGCTCCTTACGCTCCTGCTTGCGGTCTGCCACCTCCTCCTCTGTGCCCTTGGAAACAGCCCCAATGAGGCCCCCGCCACACCCACTCATGCTGGGGGGGGGTCCTGGCGATGGAGCAAGCACAGAAACTGTCATGAAAGCCGTAGCTGCCACAAGCTGCAGGCACCATCGCACCCTTCTGTCTTCATCCTTTCTGGCTTCTCGCTGGCGCCGTGCACTGCTTCTCCTGCACAGGCCACCGGGGGGCAGCGTCCCCAAAGACCAACATGGGTGTAGGGAAAGGTGAGGATTCTCATTCCTCTCGCTGTAGAAGCGCTAAGCTGCCTGGTGACTGCATGTCGCGGCACACGGCATGTCGGGGTGATTCAGACAAAACGCCTCCCAGTGGCAGTAGCAGGAATAGCCCCTTTCACACTGGGAATCTGCCCTCTAACATGCTGCGCAACTGCTCGTCAATGATAACATCCGAGCAACAGGGTTGCTTATTTTAAAATAAAACTCTGATTAAAAGTCCTTTAATCAGACATAATTAAAGGAAGTAGAAGCATGCCATTGAGGGCTTTTAATTTTACATACCTTAAGTTGATTACTTTTATTTTCTGCAGTTGTTAAATATCCTCAGTCCAGTTTGTGTTGAGGAAGTCCTGTCAGTTTTTTTGTAACTGATGCTCTGGTCTGTTGCTCTCTTAAGTTCCCTGCAGCCGTTTGTCGACATTGCGAACGGTCAGCACGCTGTTCCTTCCTCACCTGCAGTACATGCCTTTCATGCAAAGCAGACTGCTTCGTGTTTATGTTACGTTACCATGGAAACAGTCCGTGGAGCAGTCTGACTGCCCAGTGCATTCTGGTCGATCTCAAAGACGCAAAAAAGAAAAAAAACAGTTAAGATTACCGTTTTGTACTTGAAGTAGTTTTGTAAATGTTTTCATGTATTATTACATTTAATTACATTGTGTTTATGTAGTTCAAACCCAATGGAGCACTTTTTAATATTACCATGTTAATTTCGGATGGTTTATTTAGTTGCGTTTCTGGTGCTGCACATTTTTAGTTAAGTACTGTAGTTACTATAACATTTTGTCAGTGAACTAAAAATTTCTCTTTAAATACGGTTTTGTAACGAAATAAAAATTTAACATGACCAAATCTGACCTTATATAACTGTGTACTTTATGCATGGAGTATCCTTCAAAAGAAATTACAGATGGACTTTATATAATGGTGGCTTTATTGTTCCTGTCCGGCCACCCGCTTCAGCGGCTTATAAAGAAAGAACACGTTTATTATTTAATATTTAATGTAGTGACTGTTTTGGGTCAAACGCATGGTTTCCGTGGTGCTAAACTGCGCCACTCATACTACATGCGATGATAAACACTGCCGTCCCGCAGGAGCTGAATCGGGAGGCTCTGCTCTCCATTAGACTTCAGCTGGTCCATGGAGGAGAGTCTTTTCTCGGGGGGCTTTCAGATGGGAGGTTGTTGTCCGAGGGGGACTAGAGGGATTTCCGAAATACCACACGTTTAATCACGCGTATCTCATACGGTGATCTTGAGACGTGCTATATAACCGCATTGTTAAACCTCATCGTTCATCTACACCATCAAACACCTACTCACACCAGTAATAGCGACATACTGATAGTGAATGCCCGAATGATGCGTTGGTCTATTAGCTTTTCTTTAGCAGTACTACTTTATTTTAGAGTTTTATTACAACTACCTCTTAATTGCACTTAACAGAATTGTTATAATGTATAATTATTATAATAGAAATAATATTTATCCCTCTGCAGAAGATACAGACCATATAAGAACGGTAACGTTGTACAAAATGTAATATTAAATGTATTATCGTAGTAACATTTAATTGGATTTTAAAACTGGGAAAACAGTGCAATTGAATTATGTCTAATCAATCACGCACTTCATTGTTCAGATAATATAGTAATAAAGTAAATAAATTAATAATTATAATCGCTTCTGAAATGCATTGTTGTTTTAATTGGCAAAAATACAGACTAAAAATAAGCGAGACGCTTTCTTTTCGTTTTCTTGTCACTTCAAAAACACCTCTGAATAATCAATCAAAAATTTAATTTGATTCAACGTAAAGCGAGTTATAGCCGGAATTGATTTGATGGCGCCGTCATGCCTAATTAGGCAGTAGTGGAGCTGAAACAGCACGTAAAGCGTCCTTAGGGAACAGCCGTGAAAGCCGCTTGTTCTGCGAACTTTAAGTGGATTTCATTAGTTACCGTGTTGTCTAGTCTACTGACTTGGGGAAACAGCCATATGCGGCACAATACACTTTACGTCATAATATGCGTCGGTTACAAGGTATTTTTAATAACGCTGTACAAATACATTGACGGCTACTGTATAGATTGTAAAATATAATGTAACATTTAATTAATAATGCATTACTGAATATTGTTACTGACGTGTATTAGCACGGTAATGTGTTAAAATATATACAATATGTTTCTGGTTGTAATAAATGTAAAACTTAATTATTTAAATGAAATAAACCCGTAATTTAAGTTGTAAAATCATGCGGCGCTAAGAAAGGCCATGTTTGAGGGTAAGCCTTTATGTCTCATCCCTTCATTCAAAAACTGAAACCTATTTATGCTCTTGGCACGGCTGGGGTGAATTAACTCCTGCAAACGAATCGAATGCTGTTTGGTGCAGATCTCTAATACAGGAGTATCAAACAGAGTATGTATGATATAATGGATGCGATTCCCTTTTATTGCAAAACGGGAATCGAAATGGAAAAGCTGGAGGGGGTGTGTGAGAAAGGAGTGTCCCATTCCAGTCACAGCAGACCGACTGCAACCTGACCATATAGTGTAATCTGTGTGATCACAGCGTGACCGCATCCCAACAGCAACCGGCTATAGCCAATGGAGCCACCTGTAAGTTAGGCTTCAATTTACTACTTCGAATTTCCGATGATGCTCTTTCTATCGTCATCAACTGATGCGACATTATTTACACCAGTCTCTGCAATTAAGAATTAGGCAAGCCCCAATTAAGACGATTGTTCATTGTCCTTTAATTTTCTGTTTGATTTTTTTAATTGTGATTGTAATTGGTTGTTATTTATGCGAGTTTATAATGGGTATAATTTACATTAATTTTTTGATTGCTTTTTGGGATATATCCGCTCCATCTTGATTTGAGTTTCTTTGCCGTCTTGATTGTGATAAGCTAGTCTGCTGTGTATCTTGATACGAGGGTAACTGGATCCCCGGTACCGAAGAGTGTACTACCTTCTGCCTATATAAATGTTACGTAGGCCTACTGATCGGTCTCTTAATAATTATTCAGTATCGACATGGTATAGTAATGCTCCGGGGCATCTGTAGTGTATGTATTCCTTGCTTAGCTAATATGTGTGAATGTTTTAAGGGCTTATTGTTCGGGGAACTGGCTAAACTGTATTCCACCAGATGGCACTGTTTCGCTTTGCGTTCAAATAGAGCCCTGAGTTAAGTGGCTTGGAACAATGTAGCCTCATTTTGCTGTAGTGAGTGCACTGAGAGCCACGTGTGCAGATACTGAATAATAATAATAATAAAAAATAAATCAGGGTATTCACTTATGTCTGCCTGCATGCAAGAGGTGCAAGTCAATGACCTAAAACTCGCAGGTTGGGGTCCTAAAAATAGCCCCCATACTTGACTGAAGTGCATAACCTAAAGCGCTTCGGTGAAATACTCACTGCAAGTGAGTCAAGGTTTAAAGTTTTTAAACTCTGCAAGTCTCTTTGGGTAATAAGCGCCAGGAAAATAATTCAGCCGTATTCCTGTGGTCTCAGCAGATATTTGGCAGGCGTGTGAAACTCTGCCGCTCGTGTCAAGCGAGAGAACGGCGGCGTCCTGTCGCAAAGTGACGACGGTAGCAGCTCCCTGACAGCTCCGTCCTGCCGGCACCCTGCTGCTGCTGCTTCTGCTGCTGCTGCTGTTTGCTTTGGCTGCAACCCCGCCACACTTAGCTGCGTTACTGCAGCTTCTCTGCGTCGTTTCTCGGGGAAATCTAAGTGGCAGCGGCAGTGTTTCCCACCACTTCAAACACGCAATTCTGCGGGGCTTCCGCACTGCCCCCCATTAACCTGTCCATGCTTTTAAAACACAATGGTCTTTACGGGAAGGGGGTGTCTTGTACCATACACGACCTCAAAATGCAGACTCCAGGTCTAAAGGAATGACACACTTTTCTTTATGAGAGTAAGTTTAACCCTTTGGCGCTCCCTCCTTTATCAGAAATATACTTGTCTAACCCCGACACTGCATGATCGTCCACCCCACTGCAAATACATATCTCCATGTGTAAAAATAGCCTCGATTGCTCTCGATTTTAATGCGAGTCCTGCGCTCTGGGTGTAATAACATGGCTGTTTCTGCACTGCAATCCCCATGAACTTCGCGCATGTTTTTAAAAGGTAATACTGCGACTGTAATAAGGGCATGAAAATGAAACACGGCCTGCCCCTTCCCTTGGCATCTTCTGATGGGGGGCTGGAACGTGACTGAGGGCTTTAATAATGTCGCAGAACTCAGGGACAGCTGAAATTAATTTGCCAAGGACAACCGGCGCCGGATTGGGACGAAACGTCTGACGTTGTTGGGTTCTACACTGGTCTGAGTGTAGTTCCCTAGGAGCGATGTGTTGGGGTTGTTCTCGCTGATGCGTGCTGGGTCTCGGTGAGCTCACCAATCTGCTATAGGATTCAGTTATTCTCGCTGTCGCATGCCAGAATGTGAGGCCTCAGAACATAGCTTACAGCTCAGTTCTGTCTCACCATTAAGAGTTCATATTCACCTGGACATGTGACCTGTGTTCACATGTTTACCGATCGGAGGGGGAAAGTTTCTGCTTCATTAAAGAAGCCAGAAACATCTGAACTGGGTCGCGCGAAACTGGCGGTGTCTTACAGACATATGTCTCACGCCAGCCTCTTGTGGCCAACATGATTGGTCGAGGGGCACCCAGGAGGCGGGCTTGGCACTTTCCAAAAGGCAGGGGCACCCGAACCATTACATTACTGCATTATTTAGCCGGTGGCTAAGCACTGTTAGCCAAATGGGCTAGCACAGTTGGCCTGGTTTCTTTCACCCAGTTATACAGCTGGATATTTTACTGAAAGTTGTAAAAACTTTGGCCGCGTCTTCCTGCTGCTGTGTTTACCTATGAAGCACATTCCTGGAGTTTAATTACTTTGGTAATTTGGTAAATTTGTTAAACTTATTATACTAATTGAGCTATCAAAATGTGTTTTTGCATGGTTCAAGATACGCTAATCAGATGTGCCTCCAGTGCACTTAGCTGAATGCTAACAGTCCTTCAACTAGTGCATCAGCTGTGGTTCGGAAAACCCAGATGCCCCACAGCTGGATTTGTGCCCCAGCAGCGAACACAAGCCCTCTGCTGCTGACAGCTGACATCTCCCAGCGCCGTGGCCTGTACGCGGCCAATGTTTTATTCATCACACGCTAACGGCTAATGTTATTGGCTGAAAGGGTCAGCGGTGAACTGCCTGGTGAATAAAACATCATGGGGCCAGTGGATGGGTTAGGGGTAAGACAGGCAGGTCTGCAGATGAAGAGGAAACACATGAATGGTAACACTTCCCAGGTGAGGGACCCCGAATCCCTTGTCGATTCATGCAGATGGGAATTTATCCTGTGTGCTCATTCCCCCCCCCCCCCACCGAGGAGTCCAGTTGTGGCACCGGGGTGAATGTGACTCCTGTGATCTGGGCCCTCAATCCCAGTGTCCTCTTCTCCCCTTGCCTGATGGTTTTCGCAGTGAGCCATTCGTCCCCATTGCGCACCTGGGAACTGTCATGCATTTGTGATGGGTCAGCAGAAGGTTCCGGAGACCTGGAGAAAGTTATCTTAAGAACCATTGTGCAATTCCACTCCCCTCCCCCCCCCAAACCTTTGCATGGTCAGCTTCTCAGCATGTTAAAGGGGTGAGGTCCAGCACGCTGCACGTGGTGCTCTGGGGACAGCTGACTGGAGCAGCTGAGACTGACCCTAGATCAGGTGAGTGGTGCAGACATTTCGTAACACACCTGTCTGTGTGACGAGAGAAGACTCAGATGAAGGCAATGATGCTCTGCAGGGCACTCAATGTTAGCCTGACATGATGACTGATCCAAGATCAGTGTGGCCAGAGGGACATGTGAGTGACTGCTCCCCTCACTGTCAGAGGCCTTTATGTCCATGCTTTTCTTTTCTATTATGCTTAACAATAGTAGGGGGAATAAATTAAAAACAGACATTAGACACTTATTAAAGAGTTAGGTTTGACAGAAGGGAGTGGGGTGTGTGTGCCCCCCTCCCCATGTGGAAATGCCTTTCCTATCTGTAATCTCCTCCACCCTGTATTCCCTTGGTTTCCAGACAAGCTGGTGGCCTGTCTTTAAAAAGCACACACAGTGTGTAGATTTAATCAGTGCTGTCCTCGATCTACCACATGAGTGGGGTGGGGGTCTAGCCCTAGTGAACCGCCATGAAAACATGCTGGCGTTTGGCATTCTGGGAGGGTCTGATTGGCCCCCCCAGGACCAGCCCTCTTTCATGGGGAGGGTCCTTCTCCAAAAGATCCCAACCCCTCTGCCAGACTGTCACACTTCTCTGTTGTCACATATTTAGTGACTTTCTGTCTGCTGTTATCGTTGCGTCCTCCGCTTTTGGCGCTGTAGCGGGGGTGGGGGCATTACCAGCCTCCCCCCTCTCAGCAGTGCTCTCAGGGTGTCTGTTCATCCAAGCTGAGCCTCCACGCAGCCGCAGCCTTAATAAAGACTGTAAAGAAAAGCAATATCCTCTACGTGTGTCGGGAGGCCTCCTTATCAGAGGTTACCCCCGGAGATGAGGAAAGAGGCCCCCACTCTCCCGGATAAGCAAGACGTGAGGTCCCCAGGCAAGCGGGACCTCCCAAGCACCCAGCCACCATGGAGACTGGAGAACAAGGCTTTGCTGTCTAGTCATTATCTTAAGCATTAAATATACCGAGGGAAACAGTGAGACACTGGGTAGCAGGGAAATATGCAGGGGAGTGGCAACAGGGCCCCCACAGTGCCCCCTCCCTTGTCACTCACTAATTCAAACACATCATTGGCTAATGATAAGGTTAACCCGTCTGTATGAATCTTGGCACCTCTTATGCCTTAAAAAATTCTTGAATTTCCCCTGATGGGTGGGAAATAAACAGCCTGGACTGTGTCATACAAGCTGCTGTTTAGGAGGCGGGTTGGATGTATTGGTACCCCCTACCTCACCATCCCGGCCTGGATGGATGGATGGATAGATGGATAGATAGATGGTAGAATAGAATATCTTTATTGTCATTGTACATGTACCACGAAAATTTACCTCCCCTCCTTAAAAGGGATGTCATTGTCCTGTGGGTGGACGGGGGGGGGGTTGGATTTAGGTCCGCAGCATGCAGCAGATTAATTAAAACCGTTCTTTCATTTGGAAAATAACAGCACCTGATGTTAGCAGGTGGAATCCAGCAGCTGCCTGGAAGGCGACCCAGGCGGTGATATTCACACCTGCAGCAGCCAGGTGATGTCGCACTCCCTCCAGACTGGTTCTAATTAATCTGGCCTGCCTTGGAGCATGGGGGGGGGGGGTGCTATACGCCCTGCTACTGCCACAGGGCCACAATCGACAGCCGCTGCCTCAAACCGCATGGACAAGGGGTGCCCTGCCTTCTCCTTTAGTAGATTGGCCCTACCATTTCCCAGAATCCCCTGTGTGTCTCATCATCATCATGTGGGAATCTGAACAATGTGTCACTGTCATTAAAGCATATATCGTGGTCTTTAGTTCAAATTGCACTATATTGTTAAAAAAAAAACCCCAGAAGATTCTATCGTGCTCTCATGACTCATGAGGAACCACGTTTAAATAGTCTTGATTTTAACGAGTCAGTCCTCCTGGGTCATTTCTATTCAAGCCCCGTTTTGTCCTCGCCCCTCTGACACTGTCACCCCCCAATCCCACAGGATAGGCCGGCTGGGTCCTGGATGGCTTGTGGGCTGTTGATTTCGTGTGTCCTCCCCCCTCCCAATGTCCATTATGTGGACCGTCAGGCCACTTGAGATAATTAGAGCGAAGAGTTGACCTAGTGAAATAATTAAGGGCCGGGGGTATTTTTTGGGGGGCGGGGGTGTTAGACAATGGGTTTCCAACCCCCCAGATAATGGTCAATCAAATGGTCCCACCCCAGACAGCAAAGCTTAGCGACTGTAGTTGGGAGTCACTCTGCCCGAGCAGTCTGTGTGAAGTGCTGTTATGCTTCTACTTCATAACGAGCAACTGGCTGCACACTCTTACCTCCCCCTAGTTTAATTAGTCTGCCGGTAACGTGTTCCTCACCCTGCTCATCCCTGCTATTTATACACTCTCGCAAGGACACATAATAGTTCTTCATGGCTGGGTGATCTTTGTTTTTTTAATTCTGTTTTTTTTTTTTAATTTAAACCATAACACCTTGCTTAAGAGGAATAAAATTCATTCAGCAATATGCACAGAAGTTTACCCTGCCACAAAGTGTGGGAGGTCTGTGTGTTTTGCCAGTTTTCGTTCTAAACAGTTTCCCTAGCTTAATTAGCCAATTAGTGGTTAATCATATGCGTTCCATTTACACCTTTGTCTGCCTCGGAAAATCACTAAAGTACAATTGAATGTTTATTACACATGGGTCAGAAAGAGTCGCAATTGTGTACTTTGCCATTTGGAGGGAAGAAACTTAGATATTTAACTAATTGCATTAATTAAGTTTGAAGAAGTGAATTTGTCCGTAGAGGGAGATGTTGGGAGGACAGTCCTGGGATTTTAGGGCATCTTGTGGCCTTTCCAAGTTTGGTATGTTACCATTCGGCAGGGAAATGCTCCACGGTGAGTCACGCACCTGCAGTCGCTATCAGTAGGTTAAATGTGTGAGAGGCTCCATGTGGATGCAGCCTGAGCAGAAACATGCACTGAGAGCATTGGGGACAATAATGACACATTCCAGAACACCACCGATGGTGGTGTGGCGGGGAAGCGAACGAATGAATGGGAATCGGTGGCGTTACATGGTGGGTGTGGCTCTGCCCCCCCATTCACTACAGGGTTCGCCGGATCTGTCGGCATACTGTCGACTTTGTTACCGGGGGAAATGGGGCGCCCATCAAGTGATAATGAAGCCCAGGAGTTGTCAGCTCCCCCCCGGCATCCTGTGGAAGCTCCCCTGGCCTCCACATGTTCATTAGCGACCGGCTGGGCCTGCCCGCTCGTTAGACCTGGCTCACGTGAGCGTGCTGCCGCACAAGGGACACACATGTAGAAACACATAACCACACAGAGACACAGCGCTGTCCAGTTACGCACTACAGGTTCGCTCACGCACTCCAGTTTATCAGCAAAGCAGTTACAGTAGGCATTAAACCCCTCATCAACACAGCCCTGATGGGGGAAACTGTCAAATGCGAGGTAGACATTTATCTTGTCCCATAAATCCAAGTATAGTGTGACCATATCAATACAGGCCATTATCTTGACGACGGTTCATTCTACTTCCTTGGTGGTTGGCGCAAACATCTTGCTCGTGTTTAATCAAGGATGATAAAAGTGATCGATAAACCACCACATGTGAGTGTTGGAATCGGGGAGGTTGAGGCTGTCGGAAGAGACTTTCCCTCCGGCATTATGGACATCATCGAGAGGCCGTTTTCATTTCCCCCATCACAGAACCATCGGACTTCCTTACAGATGGACAGAGCTTCTGGTTCCCCCAAAGACACTGAGTCCTAGGTCCAGGTCCTGCTGACCAGTGGCAGTGACCCCCTTTCCATGGTAGCCTGTTCTGCTGGTTTTTCTGGGGGCCTCCCTGTCATAAGTCCCCCCCAACGTCAAGCTTAGCAGCTAAAGGCAACACCGCCCTCCCCCCCCCCACAAAAGTAACAGAACTTGTCAACCCCAAAACCCAGATATGATATTATGTCAGAATCCAGAATGTGACCCCCCCCCCCCAATCTGCTATTGAGTAGTCCGTCCATACAGATGCTCCCCTTCCTTGCCATCTAATCCTGCAGCCCTCAGAGTGTTCCTTAGCCCCTGTTCCTGGTTTCCTGTCCCCATATTCCTGACGGTGCCATGCCTCCTCCCGCTACACTAACTCCATGCCGTGAAGGTCCCACTCTTGCTGGGCCATGTTACAGGTTACGCTCTGGCTCTGACGGAGCTCAGGACAACCCGTCTCCTGGATCATTAAGCGGGACGTCAGGCTCAGCCAGGGGTCCTCGGTTAGGTCCGCTCTCCTCCATGCATTACTGAACAAGGAAATTAGTGTGTGTGGGGGGGGGGCATGCTGTCTTTATTTCCATTCCATTTCATATGAGTGAGGGTGCTGGGGAGAGGGGGTAGGGTTGGCCCCAGGGACAGGCGTGTCTCTGGGGTGTGCTGCATGTGTCCTGTTACCGTGATACAGTGAGTGTGTGTCATCACCCGCTTTAGTGTCCTTCAGAAAGGCATGTACTGTATGCAGCAGAAATTCCTGGTGATGATGACAGCTTGGAGCAGGAGCAATAAGTTATTACTGGTACCAGTAGTGGGACTTGCTGGGAGGCTGCATGTTTATACACTGCTCTCCCACACTAGATCATTTTCCCAATAACTCGGCAGTTGACTATATCTACTTATGTGTACATTTCCCTGCAGTGAAAAGTACGCTATATGGAAAAAAGCTGCCCAACCTTCATTCTGAATCAAACAGTATTAATATGAATTTGGCTAACGCTTAGTTGCTATAATATCCTGTACTCTTCTGGGAAGGCTTTCCATTAGATGTTGGCACATTGCTGATGGGATTTGATGCCATTCAGGTTGGGTATTGATGTTGGGTGATCAGGTTTATCTGAACCTGTGTAGCGTGATTAGGTTTATCTGAGCCTGTGTAGCGTGATCAGGTTTATCTGAGCCTGTGTGGCGTGATCAGGTTTATCTGAACCTGTATAGCGTGATCAGGTTTATCTGAGCCTGTGTAGCGTGATCAGGTTTATCTGAGCCTGTGTAGCTACCACTTTGCGGCTGAACTTGCTCCCAGGTGTTTCTACTTCACAATCACTTCACTTGCAGTTCACCAGGACAGAAATGTGGAGAACTGTCCAGTCTTCAGACTTGATGGAAAGTTGTCAGGTGGTGCCCAATGATGGTGCTAGGTTGACTGACCTCTTCTGTATGACCCATCCAAAACTGCAAACACTAAAAAATCTCCTTTTGAGTTAGATTTTCATGTTGTTATGGCCATCTGATTTACAAATATA
>JAODJW010000001.1:50087873-50101664 GCA_026777045.1 Hyperopisus bebe
TTGCAGGCCAGGATGACACTGACACATTACGGACCACACCTGGGCCCTACTTGTGTCAACGCGGCCGTTTGCCTGTCACCACCCATGATGACGAGCTTGCTGACATCCCAAAAGGGGCTCTCTCTCAGGCCCCCACCTTTCCAAATCCCTGCACCCTCATTACTTTCCCCCTTCCTCAAAACTGACACCCCACAGTCAGGAAAATAAAGATTTTTTCTCGCTTTTTTCCAGATACAGAAGGATAGAACAATTAATGTGTGAAAAGTAGCCTACTTTTCCTGTGGTCGAGAAAATAAAGGGAGGAGGGAAAAAAACTGAGGGGGGAAAAAAAATAATAATTCCCAAAGACGCCGATCCTGCCGTAGCAGCGGGAACATCAGTGCTGGCTGGGTCAGTCACATGGCTGTCCCAATTATAGCATGCTGGTGACAAGCCGGGGGCCAAGATGGAAACTCTGCACCAACACAATAAATCAGCGGCGGATAGTTTGCACTCAAGGTGAAACGCAAGGAGTATTTAAGGAAGTTAGAATGTCAGGAATCACGGAGAGGGAACTGGGACACGGGAATACTGGGAGATTGTGAGCAACACATCCCCATATAAGCCACTCCTCTATAAACAATGATGAGTGCTTTCTAATTATTATCCCACATGCTGGGGAGTGGACATACGCTGATACAGTGGCTTCCAGGAATGCCCATGTAATAGGGCTGCGTCTGCGTTTACATTGCTCCCTTGGGTTGAGGCGGGCCTCTGGTTGGCTTCCTATCTCAGCTTGGAGAGCTAATTGTACCTAATTTCTGGGAGGCACTGAGGGCTGAGTGGGTAAAGAATCTGCAAACGTTTAGTACGCGGATTTCAGACAATGCAGAAGCGCAACCTGATTGCGTCATGGGTGAAAATGCAAAGTGGTCAAATTAGAAGCACTGGAATGCAATTAATCACGAGACGTGAAAGGAGGTGTCACATTTTACCTATGATAGCGTGCACAGCAGAGTGCTGAAGATGAACCTCAAATGACAGGTGTAGTTTGATGTGGGTGCGAATTCTAAACGCTGGTTTGGGAGTTGTTATGGGCGGGGGGGGGGGGGCAGGTTATGGGCAGGTTTGGCAGGTCATTAAATAAACCCTAATGGCTTCTGTGGTACAAGTGGAAGAGGACAGGACGCCAGCGATCGAGATGTTATAGTATTATCTATATATCTGATGCTATCGCCTAGCAACAGCCTGTGGGGTGTAACCCTCAGGTACTCTTGCATTTTGCCCCTGAGTGAAGGGCAGCCTGGCGCCCTCTTTGGGTGAGTCAAGCAACCTGTACCAGGGGTCTGTGCTGTGGAAAAGGTAGGTGGAAAAGTATTAATGCTGTATATTTGTACTGCACATGTTTGTAATTTAATGACGCAAATGCATTTTGAAGCCAGTCTGTGGTGATCATTACTCTTTGTGTCTCGTCTGAGGTGATTAATGGTGAAATTGCAGGATATAAGCCGTGCGCTGGTCACTGTGTGCTTAGAGACTTAACCACCAGGCACAGAAGCTCCAAAATCTACTTTATACTTTGGGAAGCTTAGATATATATATATATATATATAACCACACACACACACGCACACACACAGTCGTGTAATCATATCTTTTGGGGACCTCTCACTCATTTCTATGGGAAAATGCTAATGCTAACTATGACAACCTTAACCCCTACCAGCCCTAACCATAACCATAAGTACAATTTTTGCATTTTTAGTTATTTCATTGCAGTCACAAATTTTTACAAAATAGAGTTTTTCCATATGGGGAACAGGAAACTGGTCCCCATAAGGTAAAAAAAACAGATCTTCATCACATTGTGGGGACATTTGATCCCCACAAGGTAAGGTGTCCATGGACCACCACGTTATACAGCAGTGACCACAGCGTGGTCCGAAGAAGCACTTTCACATTCACATGCAATTTAACAGGTCTGTAATAACAGTGCAGGTCAAGGAATGACATTTTGTAATTCATACAAGGCCACAGAATTTGTGTGCACCTTTTAACAGAAACGGGGACCACAGTATCCCAAACGCCAAGCTCAGCTCTTATAAGTCAAACATGAGTACAAACCTGAGTTATGTATGGTGTGACTGGGGCACTCTGCAAGGCTTGGTGATCTCATTGAGGCCAATGCAGAACTGTTAAGAAATGCCAATTATTTGATTAATTAGAAAGTAGTATTTAATACCATTGAAAAAAATTCACCAAAAGAACTAAGATCCATCAGCTACATTACTGAAAATCTACTTGTTTGTATGTTCTGGCATCGTCTATTAAGTTGTTCTTTTTTTTGGCAGAATTCCATTGATGAGTATCAGACAGGCAGACAGGTCAGACAGCAGACACTCCTCCCACAAACACTTCATGCACCATATGCAGGTATGATTGTATTTGTCCCTAGCTACCGGTTTCTGAGAAATCTATCACTGAGAATCTGCTGCCACATTCGTAGTGGAGTGGCGGTCCAAGGAGCCTGAAAGGAGCTTCAGATTATGAACTAGGAACTCATGGATCATGCACTGTCCCATTGTCGCCCCCTAGGGGTGGGGTGGATGTGCAGGAATAGTGGGAGTTAGGGTGTTATCATAAAACCCCTACAATTCAAATACAAATCCACCACTTTCCTATCCTGTTAGAATCATATGCAAATATGTGACAGAGGAAATGTATTTCTACATAAAAGAAAAAAGGAATTAATGGAACTGTTCTTTGTTCTTTAATATAAATGGTCACAATAATGCGAACCATTGTGTAGTGGAGAGGACAGTTAATTACTATGGGGCTGAAAATGTCTTCAGTAAAATACAGCAACTGAATTTCCAATGTCACAGTTTCATGACAAACAATGCTGTGATACTGACAGGGAGCTTCTCATTCAGAATTCCCAGGGAGGGAGATTTTAGCAAAAACTGCTCGAAAACACTCATTTGTTCGAATCCTCCTTTAGAAACTCCTACATCCCCATGACGCTATTCTAAAAACACGAAACTATATAAATGAATTCATAAAGTAACTTATACTGAGCACAAACAGCAGTTTTTTAAATGTTTTATTTATTGATTTATTTTACAAATGACTTAAACAGAAACACACTCAGGCTCAGACACTGACAAGATGTACAGGGTTTACAGTCAGTTAAACGTGCCTCATTTGCATAAACCACACCCCCATGTGGCAGCTGCGGGCACTGACCTATGACACGCAGGCATTTCTCAGCAGGAAACACCTTTGGAGACCCAAGGCCTTCTTTCACCTGCCGTGACTGGCTGACACATTGTTTTTACTGAGGGAGAGCTTGTTGGGATGTGTTTGTTTGTGTGGGCATGCGTGTGTGTGTGTGTGCATGTGCGTGTGTGTGGTCCAGATATACCTTACCTTGTAGGGACCACATGTCCCCAAAAGCGTGAGGAATACCCTGGTTTTTCCTGGTTACCTATGGGCATGGTTAGGGCTAGGTAGTGGTTAAGGTTGTCATAGTTAGCATTAACGTTTTTCCCATAAAGATGAATAAGCAATCCCCAAAAAAATATGACTACAGGTCTGTGTATGTGTGTGTGTGTGTGTGTGTGTGTGTGTGTGTGTGTGTGTGTCTGGAGGGGGATGGGCTGACACGCTGAAATGCTGAAGCCCTGCATCTTGTGTATTCGAATCGCAGAGTTAGGCTGTGTGTGTTTGTGCTCGCAGTCTCATTCTCCCCCAAGGCCATGATGCACTGTTTTCTGAACCATGCAAGAACAGCAGGCCTTTCCTCACACATGCAGATTACCCCCCCCCCCACACACACACACACACACCCCTCTGGCCGCACAGAGACAGTGGCTGCTCACTCCATTGAAAAGCAGCACAAAAATAGGGGTCACATTCATCATTTATGGAGAGGAGAGGCCGTCTCGGCTGCAGCGCGGGGTGTATCTTCCCGAAATAGGCATCTGAAGTTGCCGCTTGACTGCTGTGAGACGGGGAGGCTTCCGAAGCCAAGATGGCCACCTCGCTCCATCTGTAGGCCATATCATCTACCCCACGCCAGCTGAAACCTGATTTTTAAATGAATTCTTCTGTACATGTGACCCCCCCCCCCCATGGGCAGATGTTGTTGTTTCTGGGGCTCCACTGAAAAAGTCTTTGTATCTTTGCAATCCTTATATCTTTGTAATAGGACGATGTTCCGAGTCTATAGAGTCCTGGTGCTCTCTTTCTTCCTGTATGGCTGTGACACATGGACCGCTGGTTTGACTAAAGGAGTCCAGAATGAGGCACATTACCTGCATTATGAGGAAGCATCAATTACAGCACTATGGCCATGTGGCACATTTTCCTGAGGGTGATCCAGCTCACAAGATCTTCATTGCTGAGGACCCGAGCGGCTGGACCAGGCCAAGGGGACACCCAATTAACACATGGTTGCGGCAGACGGATGGCCTTTTCTGGAGGGTGGGACTGGACCGTGTGTCTGCCTGGTAGGTGGGATGACGAGGTGTTTCGTTATGTGGTGGGTGCAGTAACGCACCGCATCAGCACATGCTCTCCAACCTGACCTGACCGGACTCAAAACGTCACTGTAGTGATTGTTTGTGGCCAACAGGGGCCCCCCAAACCTTGAGGGCCCCACACAAATTGCTGCTGGCCATATCACAATGGTGACCCAATTGAGGACTTGTGGATACAGTCCTTATGTAAGTCAGTAAATTTAGTGTCCAGAATGGTCTGGATCACACTCATGCTTGCCAGGAAACCAAAAAAAAAAAAAAAAAACCCAGCTAACCGTGCTGTATAGAAGAACCTGCTCTAAACACAAATTATAATTACATCGAGAAAAAAAACCTTCTGCTGACAAAAACGGGAGACAGCCTGGAAACTTGCTGAACTTCCAGAGTAAGATTCTTAAAGTTGTTCTGTGACAGTGTCTCATTTAAATGGTAATAGGATGTTTCACTGGTTTTAATTTCTGGTAATGGGACCTAATTAGACTGCACTGGGATCTGTTCTCTCCCCCAATGCAAACATGCACCTAAATAAAAATCATACCTTCAATGCAGAGTGCAGAAAAAGTAGGCAGCTAATATCTCTGAAAAAGAAAAAAGCAAATAACAACTGAAAGCCAAAACAGTATTCTGAGAGTATGAAGACTAGGCCCACTAAAATATGTATATTATTTTTGGAGCTTAGCATAAAAACAGAACGCCTTAAGGGTCTGTTTTCATTGAGCTTTTAAGTCTTGCGGGTCTCGTCCGCCGTTAATAGTATCTCATATTACACCATCTCCATATGTTTGGGCTGGTGACTCATCTACCTATACAGGGATGCCAGGACATTTCACGCGCTATACAGGGATGGCAACGGGGGAGTGTTAAATAAACAGCTCAGTTTCTAATCTTTCCTCAATGCCTTGTCACAGTGCTTTACGGCTGAAGGCTGCATTGCCGCTTATACGGAAAGACATCCTGTTCAGGTGTCTTTTATGGTCCGTGTCAATACTCAGACGGTCTCTAAATATCAAGGCATATTATCCCTAATGTGCAGGAAATAGATAACAGCAAACATCTCGCTGGAAGAGCATTGAAGGCACCCCCACTCCCTTCTAGTTAACGCTGGATAACTTTCTAATCCCTGTTAAGGTTAATTAAATGACAAGGAGAGAGAGAGCAGTGTCAAGAGAGATTTAATTCTGGCATATCGAGACTGAAATGAAAGAATAAATGTCACCTTGATCTCGAACCCCCCCCTCCCCCTTCTCAACAGGTACTCACTAATGAGAAACAGTCTCTGTCGATTCTTTATTTAGAAGCGTCAGCCGTTTCAGAACCCCTCCGTCGCTTTTTGTCCGACCGAGGGTTTCATGCTGCGGGATCCAGGAATCGGAGCTGCCGGGTCGGCGAAAGGAGCACACCGTGCCGCCTCCTTCAAAGCGACCTCGGGACCCTCTGAGAAGGGGACGCTCGGTCAGTATAGCACGCCGATTAAAGTACAGAAATACTTACATCGCCCTTCCTCCGTGTGGGCGGTTTACAAGTTAACTGTTTGTGAGCAATAAAATGAAATATATCGGCAAGCGGAAGCATACATTTAGGCCAAAAAAGCTAGATCAAACTTCCACAGGAGAATTAAGACATTGGCCAGAAAAATTCATAAATGAAGAGAAAGAAAAATAATACTATCTTAATTGTTTTTGCCATGTCAAATGACGCTCCTTTGGTGGTTTATATAGGTCAGGGAACCTTGTATTAGACAAAGTAAAACGAGTCAAACACATCCGCAGTTATAAAAGTCGTATACAGTGAGACGAGCAGATCATAAATAACGACAAAAACCATGGAAAACCTCAAACGTCAATCGTATCGCTAATGAATCGTATTTATTGTACGGCAGCGTATGACACCTAATGGAGATCTGCGTTTCATTTTCTGAATGGGACCTTCCGCTATTAATCAACCATGGACAACAGCCAGATGACAGTAGTGACTCCGGGTGGGGAGGTGCTGTTGTTGCAGGATCATTCACTAATTCATAGTTGTCCTCCACGGAGAGTGATGACATTTGATATTTATATAAGAATGCAAATGTCTCCTCCTGTTAAGTATCACCAATGAATTAATTAACGTTGGCAGTTTGAGGGAAAAAAACAGAAATGTCACTTATTTTAGACTGACAAAATTAATAAAGCTATTTTCAAACATTGACTATTAACAAAAAAAAAACACTCGCATAGTTTAGTTTGTACTGTTTCAATATTTTTTAAAAAACTGAAAAAGTACCAGTTTAGTTATTCATGCAAAAATGTCACAAAGACCTTCTAACCATTGAAATTTCAGTCACAAAGACAAGCCTGCAGTTTTGTTACTATGAACGAAGTACTGATCGTTACGTTTCTATCATTAACTGAAGACGCAGGACTCAAACATGATATCTTGCTGTACTCGAGAAGAATATTTTCTTGTTGCAGGTGATGTATTGAGCAGATGTTGGAGTCCAACACTGGTATCCCTCACTCGTCTGAGCCACCGTTCCCTTGGCAACAGAATCGTGTTAATTTAGGTTTCACACGACCACTAACTTCTTGTCACACAAGCGGGGGTCCAAACCACAGCGTTATAAATCACTTATATTTTACCTGATTGAAGGGTTATCTTTGCAGGTCAGGAAGAGGGAATCTGTGCTGGGTTAGTGGTCTTGTTTTTCATAAACCTGGGATTACCTGACTTCCTGGTCTGTTTTTGTTTAGTGGAACTGACCCATACCGACGCCCTCATGGTATCAGAGAAGAGGAAAGGTGCGAGAAGGTGAAAAATGGCAGAGAAGTCCAGTGACAAGTGGGTCCACATGAGGAGATGGTGTGATGCTGGTCTTCGATCAGCCTGGCTACTCTGGGAAGTTTCCAGTAAAAAAAAATAAAATAAAATAAAATAAAATAAAATAAACATAAACACAAATAAACACTGCTCATTGCAACCCTGGTTAGATGAGAGAGGATGATTTTTCTTTCTTCTTTTTTTGATAAAAGCATTTTCATCTGGCTTCTGTTAGATATGTTAGGACAGGCACAAACCGAAGGCCTACCTCAAACCATGTCACATGATATTGCTGTGTATGTGTTTAGAATTCATAATTTTTCAGCTATTTCAAATCCAAAAAGCCTCAAAATGTTGATGATGGTGATGTTTTGATGCAACCTACAAACTGTACAACACCTTAGTCAGGAGCATTAGTTTGGGGTGGGGTGTGTGTGTGTGTGTGTGGGGGGGGGGGAATTATCCATCTGAGATTATTTGGCTGGGGGTCAGCAGGGCTGTACAACTGGGCATTTAGACTATATGCTCTTTGAGCTTTAGATATGTTTCTGTAGATTGGAACTGTGTGTCAAGATGGGTCTGTAACACATTTAAGAATTACTTCTGCCCATGCCTGGTTCTTGTCAGTATTAGACACCCTTTGGGAACCCAAATGAAGATTTTAATTAAATCTCCTGCTTTATTATAATTCAATTTTGTGGTTTTACACACTGAAGCTCTAAGGATAGATTGCAGCCTCTGACTGGGAATGAAGAATGGTTTTGAAATTCGATGTGTTGCTGAAGGGCAAAGGATATCAAATAAAGGTTAGTCTCAATCATTCACAAATTCCCATTGCAAACAATCGCCGTGGAGTTCATTATTCCTTTTCTCGTTTTTTTCCGCTTTGCAGTAATATGTCTCTCTGGAATAGTTCCAATCAAGGTTGACACTTTTATTAGCTCCTTTTGTCCCTGTTATTTCAATCTTATGGAAATCGTGCCTTATTTGCGTGGTTAAATGCGCTTCCGCCGGAACCACCACGACGCCGTTTCTACTATACTTTGATATCCAGCGCAAACGGAGCTCTGCTTTCTTGGCCCCGGATCTCCCCTCTCAGCTGAAGGACTTGATTAATGTCCTTCTTTTCATCAGTGCTTTTTTTAATTGCTGAAGAGCGGCTCCGCCCGCCGCGGCGAGGGCTCACAATGGCTGAGACGTAGTCAGGTGCTTGCCATTTCTCGCCGCATTAATCATCCCGATTTTTTTTGTAACCCAGACGTCTGGCTTTCCCGGTGGATGCTCCGTCGCCGTTGCTTAACAACACAGCGTTAAAAAAACTTTGAAATGTTATCTTTAAAAGTCACAGGGCCAGTGTCCCGGGAAGGCGCTCCCATCTGGCGACCAGGCCGCGTTGAAAAGAATAAACACAAAGCGCTAATTCGCCCTCTCTGTATGTGCGCCGATCGCAGTTTCAAGCGGGTTGGCTGCCGGTAGAGTGATCGCTGGTAGAGTGATGTTCTTAAATGATATGTTTGATACAGATGGAAATTTCTCCAGTCCCTCGGTTAAAA
This sequence comes from Hyperopisus bebe, assembly GCA_026777045.1. NCBI lineage: Eukaryota > Metazoa > Chordata > Actinopteri > Osteoglossiformes > Mormyridae > Hyperopisus > Hyperopisus bebe. Next base: position 50,096,746 of record JAODJW010000001.1, read on the forward strand.
GCAGTATAATCTGGGGATTGTACAGTATAGAAGAGTCTTTTAAAATGTATTTATGTAATTACATTACATAGTCATACTTAAACATTTCTTATTACAGTAAAAAGCCATATTGATTACCTCAACTATTACAATTAATTAACCTAGTAACTGAGATCGCCGTAGATGCCGCCGGAACTCCAGTCCGCGACACGGCGCTAATCATTCTCTTTAATTGTTAGCGACCCCGGCAATGTGACCAGCGCAATCAGGTACGTGTTACGGAGGATTAACCTCGACCGAGGTAATTATGAGAACACGCAGTGTACTTATTTGCCTTCTTGGAAGATCCTGTCGCTACGGATCCGGGATGGCTGTCGCTCCGCGTCCGTCTTCGAGTGCCTTTACGCCGGGAGCGGCCGCACGCTCCTCCTACGCCGTTTCCTTCTTGCTCCTACTCGGGAGATTTGTGCTGGTGCCTCGTTACCTCCGGGGAAAATTACGTACTGTTTAACCTGGATGGCTGAAGTAATGTGTGGGGAAATGGTGTGCAATAAGAAAGCTATCTTAAGTTCAGCACGAGCAGAAGACAAACGTATGAAATTTTTGCTGCAATGGCTTTTCTGCGCTGACCCCCCTCCACCGCCCCCCTAAAGGATGATGACCATGCTCTTCTGGCAGTTGTTCTTCTGGTGTCAAATGTGTGTTGGGTGGTGGAGGGACTCCCACTAAGGTGTGGGTTTTCCTATGCCCCTCCCAGCTGAGGTAAACACCTGTCGAATCACACTGTACCACCCATAGCACCCAAACATGTGATGGTCATTGCTGTGCCAGCAGTAACCTCACCTGCAGGGGGCAGTAGTGACATTACGGTCACTGTCATCAGGTAACCATCACTGTGTGAAGTGGCCCCTAACATACGCTTCGCTAAAGCACCGGCTTAAAGTGCTGGGGGCAGGGGAGCCCTGTGCTCCAGCTTTGGTAGTTTAACTGTTTGCAATCTCTTAAAATAGCAAGCTGAGTTCAGCTTGATTAAAATAGACAACAGAAAGAGAAAACAAAGTCCTTTTCCTGCAGGCCGACAAAGAGCCCAGTGCGAGTGGGATGCGAGCCGTGGATGTGGGCGTCTACAGCTTCTTCTGCCCACAGGGGTGAGTCAGAGCAGGCCTGAATGTGAGCTGTTGTCTTCCCTCCCACTCACTGACACCACAGCCTCCAGACAGCTGGAACTGAACTTCCTCTCTCTATGTACAGGCCAGGGTACGTGGGTGGGCGGAAAAGGCAAAAAAATTAAAGCTTATTTCATTTTTCATCTGTCAGCTTGTGCCATGAACGGTTGTTGCGTTACATATTTGTTTATCAGACAGCTTTTTTTTTCTGCAGTAAATTATGCAATATACCATTTGCAGTGGTATCTGTTTATGCAGATGAGTATTAACTGAAGATATCTGGGTTGCGTTCAGGTATCAAGGGGACGGGAGCATTTCAGCCCTGGGATGTGAGCCTCCAATCCCATGACGTGGTATGAAATGTGGACGGTGTGTGGCTAAGCATGTTAGGACTCAGTAGTGCCTGTGATGCAAAGGCTGCCAGTTCAAATCCCAGGGTCAGCAGAGTGATGTCACCGTTGGGGCCTTGAGCTAGGCCCTTAACCCCCAGTTGCTACAGGGACCGTCTGACCCTGCTTTCTCAAAAAATCTACGGGTACGTTCGACTTGGGCTTAGGTCTGTCTGCAGCTGACGTGACGTGGAGCGAGATCTGCCAGCGGACAACTTCTACTCCTCGTTGTGTGTGAGACCTGACTGCAATGGCCGATCTTGTGGCGTTGGCATTTTTCATGGCAGACGAGATCGACATCATGGAAATTCCCGCTTTTGCATGAAGAATTTGGCGAACAGCAAAGGTAATTTTGAAACTGTCTAAAAATATGCATCATATCATATTTATAACCTCATCCCTCTAGTTCCGGCTCACGGAACAGGGCAGATTAAATCTTAGAACAACTCCACAACTTTCTGATTCATTATTGTAATATAATATTTTTACTCAAATTTAAGATGTGGCATGATTTTAGCCTAGATAAATAAAAAAAGCTCAACCTGCGAGGAAAGTAGTAGCTGAGGCTGTCCACGTGTGTCTCAGGCGCCCTTTTTCCTACATTCAGGTTGACAGTATGGTTCCAGAGGCTTTATTAATTCCTCTAGGCTGTTTACCCAAAGGAAAATGTTTTGTCTCAATAATGTGTTGACAAGAAATCTCACAAGAAATAAATCAGTTCTCATTGTGATCATTCCTGTGTCTTTTAAGGAGCCCACAAGTGAAATAAGGCGAGAAAAGAATACATTGAGAAGAAAATGCATTTATTCCATCCCTTTCTCTAGGTGTGTCCCAAAAATTATTGGGTTTGTGGATGATGTCATCCCTCTATACAATCTGTCAGAGTTTAGGAGTCATTTCCGGCTTTCTAAAGGACAAGTGGAGGTGTGAACGAGATTTTGAGGCTACTTTATTGTTATAGTTTATTATAACAATGTTTCCATGTTATCAATGACCTGTTTTCTCATATTTACTATCCCAGGATCACCACACTTGGTCCTGTTTACCAAAATCCCCTGAACACAAAAATGCTGAAAGTGCTCAAGCTCTGGCAGAGAATCCCCAATCCCTCATGCCAGAGGGTCTGCACATCATTGGAGACTCAGCCTTCCCACTCTTGCCTCAGTTGCCGAAGCCATACCGGGACAACGGACACCTCACAGGCCGGCAAAAAAATAACAGGAAATTGAACTGTGCTCGTGTGGTCATTGAACAGGTATTTGGAATTCTAAAATCCAGATTCCGCCGACTGAAATACCTGCAAGTGGTAAGTATTCAGAAGATTAGTTCAGCAGTGTGTGCCTGCTGCATCTTGTACAGCCTGACATAATTAACAATGAGGCCCTGTATGATGATATTTATCCACCTCAGCTTCTAAATGAACAGGTAGTTCATTACAGAGACACAATTTGCAATAGTTTATAAAGGCCAAACCAAAGCCAAATGCACACCTCAGCCTGTTACATGTGCAAGCAACTGTTCATAAATATTAGCTCCGCCTTCAACACATTCATCCCTCAAAAGTTGACTGGGAAACTAAGTGGGTTAGGGCTGAACACCTAGTGGATTTTGGATTTCCTGACCGAGAGACCTCGGTTTGTACAGTTAGGTTGCAAGACCTCCAACACCATCATGGTGCAGGAGCTCTGCAGGGCTGTGTACTTGGTCCTCTGCTCTTCACCCTGCTGACTTATGACTGCATACAGTATCAGCACACAACACCAATCACATCATTAAATTTGCAGATGATACTACTGTGCTGGGACTGATAAGCACAGACTGCATACAGAGAGGAGGTGGAACGACTGTCCACATGGTGCAGAGACAACTTATCTCTCAACGTTTAAAAGTCATAAGAGATAATCATGGATTTTAGAAAGACTTTTCCTGTCCATACTCCACTCAGCATAAATGGGTCAGCTATGGAGATCGTAAGGATTACCAAGTTCTTCAGTGTGCACATTACTGAGGAACTTACATAGACATCCCCTCCTCCCTAACCAAGAAGGCCCAGCAGAGATTACACTTCCCGCAGCGGCTGAAACGGGCGAGGCTTCTCCCTTCAATCCTCACCACGTTCCACAGAGACGCCATCAACATCATTCTGATCAGCTGCATCAATACCTGGGACGTCAGGCGCAACACATTCGATCACAAGCAGAGGATAGTTAAAACAGCAGAGAACACTATAGGGGTGCTTCTTCCTTCACTACAGCACAAATTTCACAAGCGCGGTGTTCACAAGGCCGCATTGGGCAGGACTCCTCACATGGACTTTTCACTCTTCTGAGGAGAGGAGATTCTGCAGCATCAGAGCCAGGTCTGCCAGGTTGGTGGGCATATTTTGTCTCCAAGCTGTCAGGCTCCTCAACACTGTACACCCCCCTGGGATCTTCCACACTGCCTCATTCACCTCTTAAACTGCTGTGCAGAACTTGTACACATGCACAGCCACTTTACTGTAATGTCCAGTTTGCACATAGACCAAAAGTACTGGAAACTGTTTACACTTGTTCTTAAACATATTATCACACACTGCTTCCAGTACTGTAAGTCATGCTGCTATTCTGATAACCCTGATGTACGTATACTAGGGCCATACATTGTATTAATCTACACATTACTTGCTATATGCCACACTGCTGCTACCTTTTGGTCTTGGTTTGCACAGTCTTTGTCTTTGCACAATGTTGTGCTTTTCATTTTTATTTGCTTACACTGTGGACCCTGAGCTCTTCCACTTTCTTCTCCAAGCTTCTCCTCCTCCTCTCCTTCAGCCTTCTGAACCTCTCCAAATCTGGGTGCACAAGGCACTCCAGCACAGCAGTTCTCCGGTCAGCATTGGCTTCACATGACTCAAAGAATGATCCAGCTTGACTTTCTGGTTTCCTTCCCGTGGCCCCATCTGTAGCTGTTTTGGTTAAAACGGCAGGATCAGGCTCTGGTGCTGAAGGCTGAGGGGTAGAGAGGGGTGTGGAGGTTACTGTGCCCTCTGGGACACTCCCAACTCCTGACCGGCCAAATATTTCATCCATAATCTGTGGAAACAAAGACAGATTTAAGTCCAGCAAAGTGACATTAGCTAGAAATTCTGTAATAATTGTTGGAAAACTTACACCTAAATATGTTTTTTTTAAGCATTTAAACACAAAATGAACAGGATACAACAAGAATAGCATTTTTTTCTTAATGGCTTCCAGAAGGATAAAGATCTTATCCCAACATTACCCCTGTCCTGCCCTGATCGTCCACTCCCTCCGTGTGCCACGCCCCCTCGTTAACCTCGTGTGGGATCCCCATGTGATCAGCTGTTTCTGGTTGTTGCCATTAGTCCTCTGTATTAAGT
>JAODJW010000001.1:50119006-50135162 GCA_026777045.1 Hyperopisus bebe
GGAGTCCAGCCTCCTCTATGGTCACCCAGATTGCTTTTTCAGGTTACATGTTTTTCCAACAGGGCTTGAGCCAGGGGTGGGAAATGCGAATAAGCACATTTGTCACCTCTTGCAGAGCAAATTGCGATGCAGGGCTTAATTAAGAAATGCTTCTATTACGCTTTCCTATTATGCAGATGAAATGAATGTTGGGCCCTTGTGGGGGGGTGGGGGGTGGTGCAGTTTTCCCTGAGGCCTTTTTCTGTAGCAAGTTGCCATTCAGTGGGCAGTGTGTGAAATCTGGAAGGAGGCTCCGTAAGAATCGCAGTGGACCGCCCTACTTGTGCTGTTGCTCGACACAGGTGCCCTCACAATGCTGCCCGGCTACTGCCCTGCCCCCAGTGCGGTCGGTCCACTATACTTCATGCTTGTGAAGCTGAGAATGTTGCTTGAGTTCCATTACAGGCACAAGGGGTTTTGGCTGCCAACAGTCGTTATGGAGAAGTGGTCACTACGTCCGCTCTCTTACGGGTCCATGAGTTAGTGAGTTGGGGAGCTGCCGTTACTTTCTGTGGTGAGTGGCGGAGTCAATGGTGACTAATCATGCATCTCACAGTGATGGGAGGGTGATCATGAGACAGCTGCAAGGGGTGAGCGGAGGTCGTGGTGGGTGGCAACAGTCCAATTTCTTACTTGCCGCCCCGGTCTGAGTGATCTTCACCAGTGCTGGATCCCATGTTTTCTGTTTGTATGTTTCCTGCTGATCAAAATGGTCAGAGAGCTGATTTAGTGCATTTCTTTGCCAGTTTTTTCTTTTACTGCCAAAATGTTAATTTCCGTAAAATTTAATATAGTGCAGAATAGCTGTAATTAGACACCCTTACTGCAGTGGTGGCTATATTTGTCTGTAGTGCAGTGACTGTGGGTATATAAAAGGTATTTCAGATTTCATTTACTGTGAGGTATCCATTTGAACTGAGTAGCCCAGTTGCCCATGCAGTTGCTGCACTATCAGTATCAATAGACTGCTATCAGTCTGATAAAGCTTCAGGCACCCCCCACCTTTTCTCCAGGCCTGGGGGCCAATGCAACTTACCAGGAACCAATTTAAGAATGAAGCTGGCTTCCTGCTGCCTATGTCCTGGATGGACCCCTCTGGATTTTCCTACCCAGGATCTTTCTGTTTTTTTTTTCTTTCTTTCTCTCCCCTCCTTGTCAAGTTTTGCGCCTGACTGGGTGTGAATGGCACCAGGTTTTCCTTTCCCGCCTTCGATTTACACGGCATGTAATTGAGAAGCACCGGCTTCGTGTATCAGCTCATTCCCTACGGGTCGGGTCACGAATTGCTCATAAAATTTGTTCCACGTTCTTGTCCTTTTGTAATTTCCACTCCGGTCGATCGGATGTGGCGCTATGTCGGATCGATTTTGTGTTGCCTCTGGCGCTTAGCCCATAGCAGAGATGTGGAATGCAAGGCTGTGGCCCAATGCAGGGGGGAAAGAAGTGCACATGCAGAGAGAAACATATGCGCGCGCACACACACACACACACACACACACGCAGCGGTAACAGCACCATTCCCAACACACTGACCTCATTCACACTTCCAGAGGACATGGAAGGAGCATGTCTGTGTATTTGCCTCCGTGCCTCTGTCAGCGGGGGGAGGGGAGCATGTCTCATGAGAAAATTGCCTGCGCTGTCGGGGTGGGCGATCTAGAATGGGTCCATCAGGTCTGTCAGCTGCTTTCTTAGTAAAATCACACAAATGCCTGACTCGACACACTTGTCATCTTGTATGTCAAGCTGAAATCTGCTATCTTAGTGTTTTATTTTCACTCCCCTCGTCCCCCCGTCCCTCATTTAACCTAATATTCCGATCGCTGCTGTGGCGGAGGGGAGGGGGGGTGGCTGGGGGGGCGCACGTTCCGACACTTCAGGCATTGAAGGGGTTTTCATCAAATATTAATATTGCAGGAAATGCTCAGGGGCGGGAGCTATTGCGGGCATAACATGGGGGTGATGGGGTGGGGGCGGGGAGCAGTTCAAGAAAAATAAGCAATCTGTACAGATTTATTATGTTTTATCCCACTAATAGTCGTCCTGAACTTTTTCATGAGCTCCTCATTACTGCTCTTAGATGTTGTTTGATTGCAGCCAGCTCTGCTTGTCCTCTTTGCCCAATTCATTTCAGAACAATGTGCAACGAAAAAAAAAAAAGCTTTGTCGGAATGTCTGACGTGTTTCATATATTTATTTTGCTAATGCATTTCTGCCCAGTCTGGTGAAATGCTAGTTACGTGTATCTTAATAGTGTGTGTGTGTGTTGGAATTGAGGCAAACCCGTCAAGCCATTCTGCCTGCAAGCGATGTGCTTCTTCAACGGCCGACCAGGTTGTACAGACCAGGACCTGCTAACAGTGCTTTCCACTGCCCGTGTTGCTCTGTGGGTGGGTTTGTCGGTTTTGTGTCGTTCCCCAATTGCCACCCCCCTCCCATCTTCTCAGGAGGGCAGCTCAATAGGTTTATGAGCAGCTTGGCTTAGCCCGGTACTGGGACCGCCCCTAGTCCACCCTCCTCCCCCCTTGCTGCGTTGTGATTGGCTGAGGTGAGGTTGACGTCACGTAGCCCAGGCGTTGATTTGGCGCGTCCGCCAGGGCCCAGCCGGGTGCCCTGGCGACGGGCTGGAGCGGGTAGGCTCAGACGAGCGTGCGGCACGCAGAGGCTGTTTTAGGGAGCCGGGCCTCCCGGACTCCTGCCGCCACAGCCCATGCTGCCGCCGCCGCTGCCATGGAAACTAACCCTGTAACCCATGGAGATAACGCGGGCTGCTATGAGGCAGGTAAGCGTGTGTGCTGGTGTGTTTGTGTCCCATGTGCACGGGGGAATTCGAGGCAGAATGAGGGCTTCTGGCAGATTGCGGAGTGAAGAGCCTGCACACTTTGTCTCGTTGCCGTCTTGCACCGTGACACAGCGTCCTGACCAGAGCAGCTAAGTTTACTGTAAACGCTGCTTCTTCAAATGTCCCAGGACTATGGTTTTCCTCAACGGTGGTCCCTTTGCCTCACACACTAGCAGCAGCTCGCTGGATCCAAGGGCTAGATATGGTGCAGTTTCTGCCCCGCTGGGAGGTTAATGCGGTTCCTGTGGTGAGTGGAAGGCAGTCTGCCCTCTATGACTGGGGGAGTGGGGTGGCAAATAAACATGAAAACCTGGTTTGTGTCGCTCCAGGGACAGCGTCGAACCCTGCTTTCCCACACTTGGGCAGCAGATTCGCTGCAAATCCATGGCTGACACATGGGCTTTGAACATAATTACCGATGCTGGTAGATCTGCCGCCCCGTCTCATGCCACACCAATTAACAACCGGCTTATTTATTTGTCTTTTTTCTTCTCTTTTCCTGTGTAGTAAGCAGTCTCGTATCTTAACAGGTGTTCTTGGAAATGTGATTTTGATGTCTTCTCACTAGTGTGTTTTTTTTTCTTCATAAACCCCATCAATTCCCATAGATTTTGCTTTGTGTGTGATGCTCACCTTCATTTTCAAACATTTCAACTGTTATTTACATCTGCACTGTTCACGTCGTACTGCAAAATTGTATTGGAAATGTTCTTCTGGTTGGCAAATTCAGTTTAACATATGTTGAAGTGATTCTCGTGTGACTGATTTTATCCCACATCCCAAAAAGTAGGGCAAGGTGACAGCGGATTTGCTGTGTGTTTTCGTAACGTGTGTATGTAAGAGACTAAGAGAAAAGGGTGAGAAATCTGTTCTGGGCGAATTTGCTTTGCTAGATTTTCAATACATACTAATGTGATGATGAATTGTGTGTGAATTTTCACATTGGGTCATACAGGCACTGGATGATCCGAGGTCATGTTCGCTGCTGTACTGTTCTTGGTATGATTCTGACAAACGGTGGTTATCACTGACAGATAATCGCTGTCATATGGTGCTGTCGTAGCTTCACTGAGTATAACAATGGCCATTACAGCGGGCTGTCGTAGTCTTCCTGTAACCTTGCCAGCCTTGACTGCAGCGTGCAAATTTAGCTGGGTGAGGGCATCTCGTCTGCACCCTGCTTCAATCCACAGCTTTTGTTTGCTCCTTTTAAGGGGTTCTGCTGTCTGTTTGGGGCATTTCTTTAAAAATAAATAAATAAAATAAATGAAGAGTAAATGGATTCTAATCATGCCAAATTCATAATCTGCCAAGCTCCTGTCTGAAGTCACTCTGAAATTGATCGGGGAAACCTATAACTGGTATCCCCACCTTGGATACGGGGAAGTGGGAGCACTGCATGGGTTTCTGTAGCCTTACCTGATCCCCCCCCCGCCCTATAGCATTTAGTTCTCAATCATGGAGAAATATAATTAGTTGAGGGGGGGTAATATTCATCGTTTGGGTGCTGGCAGGCATTATGCTGATATGAAAGTGACTTCTGCTGGTGTGTTTCTTGTTGCGCTATCCATGTGATGTGTGATGGGGACGTGGTTTAATGCGCTGATCTGATATTAATTTAAACATTGTCTTGGCTTGTAATGTCGCTGATGTAACACACATTTTTTTCAAATGCTGATATAATATCCGATGTTATGATTTATTTTTTTGCTTTGTCTGTGTTTGCAATGCATCATAAATCCTCTGGAATATTTTATGTTTTAGTAGTTTATTTCTTTACTTTGACCCTTTAAGTAGTTGTGTCTGCCAGCCCAGTATGACTCATAAATTTCCCCATAATGGTTGACAAATTGCCCAGTGATCGCTTGTCCAATCCTGGCGTCTGTCGATCTCACCCCTAGTTAAAAAGTAAGCCTTCAGTTTTGTTTTGTCCTCCAACACCATGCAAAAAGAACTGTTTATTACGAAACTGGCTGAGCATCTGTTAGTCACCGTGTGACACCCTGTGTGGTGGGACTGCTGTGAGGAAGGAGACGAATCCCTTCTCTTACAGGTCTCGTTATTCATTTTTCTTTTATTTATATAATATACATAATTATTTATATATAATATATATAAATCTCTGCACACCTTTTTTATGTATTTTTCTTTTGTACTGTGCGCTGCCCTATTAACTTTAAAACCCAGGTGTGCTCTGCTGTGCTGACTGTGATTCAAGTCTTTTTACTGGAGCAAAGTGAATAAAAAAAAAATAGTGATAAAAAATGACCTGCAGGGTACGAGTGAGGTGGCGGGTTTCTGCGGGTATTAAATCCTTGGTGGCCCCATGACCCCTTTGTGCAGCCATTACTCCTTTGATGTCGAGTTCTGACAGCAGCTCGCCTCAAACGGTCTTGGCCAGTCGACCCAAACATGTGGAGAGTCTTGTGTCTGTCTGCTGATGTGGGGGTGGCAAGGGCAGGAGTAACTGGGAGGACAGCGGGCTGTTAGAGTCCTGTTTTCCTGTGACCCCTGTTACTGAGGATTCCAAGGACATAGTTTTGGTTTCAACATTGGTAGGGACCTAAATCAGCCCCAAACCCTCCGCCCACAAACACAGTACTCCCACAGTATTGGCCTGGACATGTCCCTACCATCCATACCCACATCAACACCCCCCCATCCCGCTTCTGCAGAGCCTCTTCCTTGACTTCACTTAGTTGTGTGAAAAGGCTGCGCTTGCCTTCGTTGACCCCCCACCCACACCCTGGGTTCATATTTTGGGACATGGCAGGTTTTCAGTCACCTTACCACTGTCCCCCATGCAATGGAAATCAGTGTCAAGATTCTAAACACTGCATTCCGCTGGTAGGGGGACGAATTGCCTCTCAGAAAAAAAGTACTGTAGCTGTGCGACAGACACCCGTTTCTGTATTTGCTGATGTGATCAGCCAGACCGTTCTGAGGAAATATGCGTAAGGGTCTGATTTAGCTTGGACTGCAGCGCCGCTGTTTGGGTTACCGCTGAAATGTCGCGACTGGCACAGCAAGCTGTACGAGAGGCTGATTGTGTCGATGTGAAAGCTGATGCCTTGTCGGCTCTGGTTCACTGCGGACAAGTCTTGGCCCTTCCGGCACACCGGCTTCTGGCAGCGTGCTGCGCAGCCGCTCTTGGCTGTCTTTCAGGAGTCGTGCTGGGTGACACTCCGGGCTGCAGGTTCTGGGATGCAGCGTTATAATCCGTTTAGCGCCAGCCAGGGCCGTTTTGGCTGCCGTTTTCGGCTCTTGCTGAGGGAGCTGGGTCAGCCAGAGCTCACTAGGCGCCGCGCCAAGCATTCCCAGTCTCCGGCCCATAGACAGGATTCGTGGCCATGCATCCCAGCTTGCTATTGCCTGGGGAATCCTGTGGGCCTCACACTCATCCTGACAGGACTGGTCTCTAACCTCTCTCCTCCCCCACAGGTCCCCAAGGGGCGTGAGCGGCGTGTCGGACGGCAGCGCCGCTGTAAGCCGCTGTCCAGTCCGGCGACAGGGACATGGGCCTCTTCCTCCGGGCTTCCAGCAGGCTCAGCACAAGCGACGACCCGGTGGACAGCGCCGAGAGGGACCCGGGGCCCCGCCTCCTCGCCCAGGACACACCTCCACAAGCCCAGCCCCACAGACCAAGTCGGGTACGTGGCTCCACCGTTAGAATGGGCTTTAGAAGCTGTGCCCAGCTCCTTGGGCACAGTGTCCCTGAAGGACATAAGGTAAAAACAAGACAGAAAATTTGAATGTTAAACACAAGGCGGTCAGCAGTGCTCCACCCTCCAGAGCTAATCACAGCCTGTTAACCGAACAACAGAAAGGACAACAGTCTTAAATTCAGCAGGTCCAGTGAAATCATTTAAAAGAAACTGTTTTTTTCTGTTCTGTGTGCCAGAATACGGTTTACATGTGCTCCTCATAGTCAGCCTTTGTTGCTGCGGCTGAGTGTTGCGGTGGCATGCTCGGTGAGAGGGTGTTGACATGGTGCGGGTGGGCGACCCCACCCTCGTGGAGACGGACAGGGACCCTCCCAGGGCTCCTCAGCCATTCACGCACATAATTGAACATCTAATTAGCCCTTTTTTGGTACATGGTACTCGTGTGACAGGTGGTGCTCTCCATTGTCAGCCAACCCCCCCCCCCCCAATGACAGGAGGTGTTGAAGGCCGTAGGCAAAAACACATTAGTGGGCCAGAGTTAAATGGACCAGGATCTGAATCTAAATTAACCATTTGGTGCTGTGGCACAAAGATATTGGGAATCTGTTCCACATCCCCCCCTCCCATGCTTCCACATCCCCTTTGTGTCTCAGTAAGATCGTCACCCCACCGCCCCAAACATCTTTAAAAATCGGTTATTCTAGCATAATGTAATGTGGATTGTCGCAAAGCCTGTTAATTTGCCTCCTTGGTTTCTGGCATGTGGCAGGCGGGCTCTTCGTTAAAAGCCCCTAATGAGGATGTCCCTTACTGTTACTGTGAAGGAAACAGGAGAGGCAATGAGGGGCTCCGAGGTGGACGAGAACGGCACTGTCCTGGGGGACGGCCTGACGCGTGCACAGAGCAAGGAGCGGCTGGAGCCCAGTGTCGAGGAAGGCTGCTACGATTGCAAAGGCGAACTCCAGGTAACTGCCCCTCTGGCCCCCCCACCCATGCCCAGCTCACTCCTGGTGTGAACATGAGCGTTTTACGTCTATCCCTCGTCGATCGTTACACACACATACGGCATCACCATGGCGATGGCTGTTGGTCTACTTATCACTGCGGTAACCTGGCATGTGACCAGCAGGGTTGTGTGTGATATCATTGAGGTGACCATCACTGTCACAATCACGTCTGCTAAAAAACCGACAAGCTGCAAAAAAATTTAGCTGAATTCATGGACGAGTCTTTCCTGAGAGGGTTCTTACACCTCGAGCTCGTCAGCCAGTCCTTTGAACAGCTGATGAGCGTGAATCCGTGAGTCTCCCTGCTGGCCTGGCGGTCCAGATCGCCATCAGGCGGCTCCGCTTGCCAAGCGGTCCTGGTGTTTGATTCGTTAATCCGTCAGCAATCTTCGCTGCTTAGACACCCAGCATGGGGGAGGATTATTGCAATCCGTCATTTGCTGCTGGTCTTTCTCGACAACAGCCAATGAAACAGCCACTAGGGACGTGGGAGATTGACGGCGAAGTGTGATCCCCACCCCCTCTTCTGAATCCCCCATCACATGGACTAATCCCTCCTTTCCGTGGCTCTGAAAATGCTGTCCTACCCCCTCCCCATATCATATCCAAAGTTTTCTTTTGTTTACAAATGGTTTACAAAGCAATTTTCATGCCAGCTTAGTGGTTAGTCGCCCCCCGCCCTCCCCCCAAAATGCGTGCATTCAAACCCGCCACAACACTTGTATTCCTTAAGAGGTGCGCGCGGGCTAGTTGATATACGGGCGCCTGCCCCTCCTCGCCACAGCGGCTGTCAGATGGCAGCCGGTACTGAGCGGTGAGACCTTTCGCAAGCAGCGACTCTCTTAGCCTGCCTCGCCTCCACCTGCGAGGGCCTCCTATCCCCCAAAGGTCAGCGTCCATCTCCCTGACAGGTCTCGCGTGACTCCCAAGCGCCATAACATTTCTTACCTCTCGTTTGAAGTGTGGTGCTTTGAGGCCTTTTTATGGTGTGGGGATCTGGGGGTGACTTCCCCTCTATCCACCTTGGTAATGAAATAAACCACATAATTAATTTCGTCCACGGTGAACCCCCAGGTACTGAGGTACCGCTGGGTAACGTTTCTGCTCCGGCATCTTCATCTTCATATCATCAGCCCAGCGCTTGCGCGTCTGCACACTAGCCGTCTCAGGAGCTCACCACTGGTCGTTTTTGTGTCGTTACCCCGCCGTACAGAAGCAAACCTTAACGCCTGGACAGCCAGGAAGGAAGGCCAAGGTATGGAACAGCAGCATGTTCCGGAATGCTCTCCCTCACGTCGCCCACCATAGCATTCATGCCAGTTTGGCCTGTCTCAGATCCTAATTGTATGCGTCTGCCTGAAATGTCCTGTGTTTTCCGCCAATGAGGTTCGCTAGCTGTGTGTGTGTGTGGGTGGGTGTGTTCACGTCCATTTTTAGTTTTTCATTAGTTTGTGTTGTGGCTTGGTTGGTGGTCATGATTTTCAGATGTCGAGGACTTGCTGCGAAATTTGAAACGGGCTAACAACCTGCAGGGGCCAAGCCTCTTGTACACAACGAGGTGTCTCTTGACCCAGCAGCCCGTCCATCTGAAAATTACCACCGCAGGGTTGCTGTGTTTGCCTGGGATTGTGGATGTCCGCACTGTGCTAGTCCTTTTGAGCTGAAGCCAGCCATGCTGCCTTCTGTGGACCCTGAACACATGCCTCTCTCCTAACCATAAATACTTTCCCCCAGTCTAATGCAAAGCTAAAGTTAGTTCGGAGCCTGGCTGTTTGCGAAGAGTCCTCTCCTCCCTCTAGCACTGAACTGGCACAAGAGCATCAGGTAAACCCCAAGTCTACCCGTGATTCACAGCTCCTGCTTCTCGCAGTCATGCTGGAGAAGGCCAAAAAAATACTGCCGCCGATCTATGTCTGTATGTCCAGCTGTGATAGTCAGTCCCTGATGTTGGTTTTATTTTTGGCAGCGTCAGACGTCACATCACTGCTCAGGTGACACCTAACTTATAAAAAAAAAAAAAAAGTGCACAAACACGACTGCAGCAGCGTTGCTGTGATTGGCTTGGGATGATGGGAAGCATGCAGATTTATTGGTGAGCCTCGTAATGTCCGCCCACATGGTGTTGGTGGCCTTGTTTAGAAAAGGGGCTCATCATTAACTTCAAGCAGCCCGTGGTACCACCAGTGATCAGCTTGAATAAACCAACCCCCCCCCCACACACACACATCCCCAGCCCAAGTAACTGTATGGCCAGAGCCACTCTCAAGCCCCCAACCGAAAAGTCTTTTTTTGTTCTGGGTCAAAATGTCAGGCACTGACAACTACAGGAATTAAATGTCAGGCAGGGAGACTGCAGAAAGTGCACTTAATGGTAAAAGTGAGTTAGACAAGCTGCAGTAAATATTGCAGGCGGCCCCGACGGGGCGTAAAGCGGACACCTCGTTCAGCCAGATTTACGCCCTTGAACTTATTTCTTGCCCATTGCGGACCCCTCACTTGCTCGCTGTGCTGTATTATTCTTTTTCCCCCCGTTTATTTCTTTTTCACTGGACACATTTATCCCCAGACGGACCCCCACCCCTCCGAAGGCCAGGTTTATCCAGCCTAGTTGCCCCAGTGCGGCTTTGTGCATCGACCTGCTTTGTTCTCTTTGTGAAGCCTGTCTTTCCGCCCGTTCCTTAAACTGAAACTCCCGGGGATTGGGGGGGGGGGTTCGGGGTGCAGAGAAGGAGGGGGGGTGTTAGAAGGTGTTGGAGGAGGTCTGCTGTGGACAGCCGCTGCCTCCCCACTGGTGTCAGGCTTACCGGCAGGCCCTGTACTGCCCTCGGCTGTGTAGTAATGAAGCGGACGGGTCTTGCAATCCTACATCCTCAGGCAGCTGTCACACGGCTGCTGCAGATGTTCAAGAGCACAGCTTTATCGATACGGAAGACACGTCCAGCTGTGTGAGTGAAAGAGATGCGGCCCTGGAAGCAGCTGTGTCTGGAAGTGGGAGTGAGTGGCAATTACAGGGGTTCAGGTCTGTGTGTGTGTGTGTGTGTGTGTGTGTGTGTGTGTGGGCGCACGTCTATGGCCTTATCCTCATAGTAGGCGTACACAGGTCTTTGGTGAAAGCCTCATTTAAATTCAGGAAGATTTTCAGTAATGTATTGCACAGCTTAAACGAAATCCAGCGCCGTCTGTTTCAGGAGCTAAACCCTTTCATTATATCTTAACTCCCCGCTACATGACGGGCTGTCCAAGCGTGTGATGGACAGGCTTGGGCTCACCTATGATTTTTGAGGGACGATGGCTAACTGAAGAGGTCATTGACCCCTGCACTTCACTGTCTGCAGGATAAGATCCAGAGCCACTTTCCCCAGCCGTTTGACAAAGAAGAACCACCCGTCAGAGATGAAGACGAGAAACGGAAAAACACAGACAAGCTGGAGAAGCCAGAAAAGATGCCCCGGAAGATGCTTTCGAGAGGTGTGTGTGCACATGTGTGCATGCGTGTGTGTCTTGAGGATGCTTAACCTGGGGTACCTTTAAACCTTAATTGAAACTGGATGTGATATTTCATAGCCATTGTTTGAAATTCATTTTTATTCAGTTACTCATTTTAACCAGGAGGTTTTGGGTTTAGACTATAATTCCTCCCCTTGTCTCTTTATCTTGACTACAGATTCCAGTCAGGAATATACAGATTCCACTGGCATTGACCTCCATGAGTTCCTGGTAAACACCCTAAATAACAACCCCAGGTACATGCTGTTGCCGGTTCTTTAGTACCACAAATTGAAAGGCCATAATGGCATTTTGTAATGTCTCATGTAATTAAATGTGTTCATTCCAGGGACAGAATGATGCTGTTGAAACTGGAGCAGGATATTCTCGATTTCATCAGTAATAACCAGTATGTTCATTCATTTTCCTGGATGTGATATGAATTTCATGGTTTCTTCCTGCCGTGCCTTTAACCTTCAATCTTCCCTTACTTTTTAATTGCCATGGTGTCAGGACTCAGAGGCGGAAGTTCCCGCCCATGACGTCGTACCACCGCATGCTGCTGCACAGGGTGGCCGCCTACTTCGGCCTTGAGCACAACGTGGACCCCACGGGCAAGTCTGTGATCATCAACAAGACCAGCAACACCAGAATGTGAGCCTCCACCCTTCCTACCTGTCTGCCTACACAGCCGTCACTAGCTCAGCCGTTCAGGCGGGACACCTGTGTCTCATGGCCGGAAGTGGTCTGATTTATAAACGATGCCGTGAGATGCACTGAAATTGAATTTTGCAAAAATCTGTGTTTCGAAACCCTGGACTGTTTTTCAGACCGGACCAGAAGTTTTCCGAGCACATCAAGGACGACAAGGCAGATGACCTTCAGAAACGATACATCCTGAAGCGGGATAATGCCAGCCTGGACAGGGATGACAGCCTGGTGAGCTTCCTGCCAGGTGTCCTGTGGCACCCGCACCTTGCAGCAGGGGGCGATGCTGACCATGTCACTGTGTGTTTTTTTTTTTTTTTTTTCTCCTCCAGATGCGTATGCGGCTAAAGGAGGATAGGAGGAGCAAATCCATAGAAGAACGTGAGGAGGAGTACCAGCGTGCCAGAGAGAGAATATTCGCACAAGAAGTAAAGTTCATATCAGTTGACCTTTTGGGGTCATGTAGCAGAGTGGTTAAGGACAAGGTCTCACCAACCTGAAGATTCAGTTCAAATCCCAATTTAACCTGATTTTCTCCATTAAAATAGCAGGCTGTTTAAATTGGTAGAAATCGACTAATTTAGTATGATTTGCATGGACTGACAGTTCCAGTTTAGTTTTTTAAATGATCTTTATAAGGAAGATTCTTGCTAATATGGGAAATTAAATTCTGCTTTAATCTGTTGTGATTAAAATTGGATGGTGTCATATCTGATTTTGTCAGTTAGATTAATAACTTTTATGTGTTTTCAGGGTCCGGAGAGCTTTGCACTAGATAAGAGGTAAGCGTCCGGTTTCGTGTATATGTATGGTGCTCATTGTGGTGAGGGTTTGGCTTTGGGTCCAATGGTGCTGTTTCTGGCTGCAGGATCCAGGAAGATGATGCATCTAATAGCACCCAGCAGAGGCGCCAGATCTTCAGGGCGAAAGACAGCCGGTCCGCCAGCAGTCGGCAGAGCAGCTCCGAGAATGAGCCGAAGTATTCGGAACCGCGGCCGTGGAGCAGCACGGACTCGGACAGCTCCAACCGCAACCTGAAGCCTGCCATGACCAAGGCCAGCAGCTTCAGTGGCATCTCAGTTCTGATCCGGGGAGACAGCTCAGGCAGCAGCAAGGGCGCCGGCCGGCTGTCCAAAACAGGCAAGTGGGGCTGGTCTGCTGCTCTTGACCTCACAGTGAAGGCTCCGCCCCCTCCTGAAATCGTGAAGGAATTCAAAAGTGGGTGTGGCCATCCAGCTCCATTTTTTGGACACACTGTCCATGGATGGCTTATGAAATCATTAAATTTTCTATTCATATTTCACTGTACACAGACTGTATATTGTTAATCTCCCTCCTTCCTGTGCACGTTGGTAGAAAAGGGCCGTTGCAGTTAGGCTCGAGCTCTTTAATATTAAGGATATGCATCGTCGCTAGGTTAATAAAAATCCATGCTCTAATTGGCTGAGTGTTTGAGTTTAAGCTATAGTTACCGGATTGCCGTTAAAATCTTTCATTTCTGTGATCTGATGCCCCTGATGTGCCGTGGAGCTGGATCTAATGCTCATGCTGTCATTTTATGTCCCTAATCTTTGAGAGGCACAGCTCCTTGTCGTTCTCTCACCCCCCCCCCCCGTCATGTGCTTGTACCTGTCCATTCAAACAGCATGATTCCTTGTGTTTCATCACCTAGTGATAACATGGCTGCCTCACACCTCACTCTTCATTCACAGCCAGCTGTTTTGTGCTTTGCTGATCAGTGGTCCTATTCCTAACCCAGTCTGAATTCATTGGTTACCCCACCTCTGCCTGTTTTATGACACGCATGTTCTGCGAGGGCCGTCAGCAAGTGTGCTAATTAGGCCCCCGTGACCTCTGATTGCTGTATGTCTTGTATTTCCTATAGGCCCTCGTGAGATTAAAGCACATCAGCCTTGTACGTTATGTCTATTAAGTACCATTAGTGGTTAACTGCATAAGTAGCAATGGTTTTTTTAAAAAAAAAAAAAAAAAAAAAAAAGTCCAGCGTAACCAATGAATTCAGCCGTAACCACTTGGTCATGTGATCTGCTCCAGGATTAATGTGCATGCTCTGCCTTTGGGTAAACACTTTTTCCCCCCCTTGCTCCCCTTTCCCAGGTTCTGAGTCATCTAGTAGTGTAGGCTCGTCCACGGGTTCGCTCTCGCGTCCCCAGCCGGCGGCAGCGGCACCCCTACCTCTCCTGCCCCTAACCCCAGCCGGCCATGCCGCGCCCGCCCCCGTGGCCTACCCCGGCGGCAGCTCCGTGTCCCGCGAGGGGGGCGGGGGCGGCCTGGCGCCATCCGCTGCTAACACTAGCTACTATTTGCTTCCTCTGGAAGCGGCCGGCATCCCTGCTGGCAGTATCCTGGTGAACCCACACACAGGTTGGTACCGGCTGCTCTGGGTCCGTCTGTCGGCAGCTGTGTGTGTGTGTGTGTGTGTGTGTGTGTGCGTGCAAGCTCCCTCATTGCTGTATATGTTTACCTAACATACCACTAACACTACTCACACCTTACAGTTCCATCACCGGGGGCCAGGGGGCGGGGTTTAAGGATGCACTATAGTTACATGGTGTGTATTTCACGCGGTGGGCTGAGGCACAACTAAATAATTTCTGAGGTATTAAATGATTTTTGAATCGCTTTCTTTAAAAGAAGCCGTGGGATGTTTACGGAGTTCAGTGGAGCTCTTATTGATGCACCGTAACGGCGCTGCTTTCAAGTGGCACCTCTTTCATGTAAATGACATTTCTCCTGGGGAGGTGGGGTGGAGTCACGGCTTCTCTCTGAAGATGAGTGAATGTGCTGTTAGTCATCGCAAGCTGCCGTCCTGCACGGAACGGCTGTTGAATGACGGGAGGGAGCACTTTTCTTGCGGCACTGCGGCTGATGCACGTTTGTCTTCAGCTATGCTGTTGGAGTCTTCGGTTAGCCTTGCTGATGGCTGAATTTTTTTTTTCTTGCTTTTAGCAAAATTAGGCTTCCTAAATTAGAATGAGGTTTCTTTTTTTTTTGGGGGGGGGGGGGGGGGCTGCTTTGAAAACATTTAAGAAATGTAATTTCATGGGCTTATCAGTGGTGTCAGACGCTCCAGACGTGTATGGCATGGACCTCACGGACTTTCACGGTTGTGTAGGAGAAACACATGTTTTATCTGCATAAGCAGGAACGGTCGCTTGTTTTTAGTACCACCGAATTTCAAAACATGCAGCATGCCTGATGATGGCGCCGTTCTCCTACCAGGTCAGCCTTTCCTCCACCCGGATGGCAGCACGGTTGTGTACAGTTCCAGCATGGCACCTCAACCAAGCAGGACCCAGCAGCCCCTCTCCTTGCCTCCACCGCCGCCTCCACCCGTGCCACACCCGCCTCAGTCGGCCAATCACGTGCTCCCTCAGGTCAGTCCGCTGCTGCATCCCCAATCATTCCTGGTGGGGGTGGGGCAATGCAATGGAACCCTTTAATCTTCCACTGTGGGGGGGGGGGGGTAGGTCAGGTTTTTGAGGGCCCCCTTTGAGTGGAGCACTGCAGAAACCAAAGGGCAAGGTCCTTGATTAGATTGTGCCGCATCCCTGAGACCTCGTTTGGTTTGTGCAGCCAAATGTCCTCTTGTTATTTTCTATCCCTCCATCTTGTCTATTTTATTTGACCTAAATATGGAAGTTAATGCTGTCAGTTTTGGTGTATTAATCGTTGGTTAGCTCTACATGATTGTGGGCTCCTTCATAGACTAATACTCTGAGGGCTTTTGAGCCTGAACCGCTGTCTCTCTCATGACTAAACGCACGGTGACCCCGCCTCTGACCCCCACCCCAAACCCCTTGCCTCCTCAGCCGAATCGGTCCCTGCCGCCTCCGGCGCCGCCGCCGCTCCAGTTCTCCGTGGTGTCTTACGCATCTCCGCTCCTGCCTGTCTCCTCTAACCAACAGTACACTGTGGTACCGCTCCTCTCCTCCTCTTTCTCCTTCCTCCACTCTGCCTGTCTGTGTTTTTCTCACTGACTGAGCCTCTGCATCCCCATCGCCGTGTGCTAAAAACTGTCCATTTTGCTTTTGATTTTTTTTTTCTTAGTGGCTTATTCTTAGGATTATTGTGTGAATCACCAGTTTGCGTGTGTATATACCCACAACTTACTTGTATAGTTTGAGTTTGCAAAATAATACTTAATTCTCAATTTTTAATTTTTTTTTAACTAAAAAAAATGATTCTGATCAATGAATAAAGAAAAGCAGAATGGACAGTTGATCCCTGATTGGATATTGTGATTATCCACTGTATCCAGCTTGTATTTATGGATTCTTGAGTTAAATTTGCATGCTGAAAGTTGTCAGACTAAAAATGAGCCATTTCAGATTTTATTATGTGGATTAAGAGCTGGGGGGGGGGGGGCTCTTTATATGGTCTGCTTT
>JAODJW010000001.1:50142110-50168091 GCA_026777045.1 Hyperopisus bebe
GGCACTAGTAGCATTATTATGGTTTACTGCTACTTTGACCAATGGGCAGGGGGACTGACTTTGTAATGCAAGTCAGAGGATGTGATTGTTTCTCTTTCTTTCCATGTCTCCCCCTCCCTATCTGCACCCCCCAGTAATGGGGAGGGTCCTGGAGGTGACCAGCCTGCCAGAGGGGCTGAGCCGTGCCGAGGCGGACGCCCTGCTTGCCGACCTCTGCAGAGCAGGGGCCACCATCCGGTGGCTACCGGAACACCCCCAGCCGCATGTGCACTGCGGCCCCGGGGATGCCGGCGGCTCCCCCGACCGCCCGAAGCCCCCCCGCAACCTGGCGTCCGCCTACACCATCCTGGCCTTGTTCCCCTCCAGACACGCAGCGCAGAATGCCCTGGCCAAGCACGGAGGCGCCGGCCCCGCTGCCTTCAGGCTCAGAACTAGCAAAAGACACTTAGAGCTTCCCAGCCTGGAGAGGGCCAGCTCCCAGTGAGGGTTGGGCCGTCCCCTCGTCCCCCGGCAACCTGTCACTTCCTGTTTGAGTCACTCCCCACTTCCTGTTACCCACTAAGTTGGTTTGATATCATGGGTTTTCACTTGAGTTATGAGAGACTTTGGGAATTTTGTCTTTGTGTTGTTCTAGCGATTTGAAAACGAGTTTATTCTGTGGGAATATTCAAAACCAAGAATGCAGTTCCAAATATTAACCCATTTTTTCAGAATTGACTGGAACATATCAAATGGCAGCGGGTACATTTTTTTTTTTTTAAATTTGTTTTATATTTGAAATTCTGTTAGGCCCAGGCGGGCAGTACAGCTGCATCCTTTCCCCAATTCCACAGTTTCTTGCCTAGTTTAGTTTTTAGTCCGGCAAAAGCCAAAAATCTACCTGAGGATATTCTGTGCCGGGTCTGGACCCCAGGGACTAGTGTCCCACGAGCCGGTTATTGTTCACTGTGGTCAGTTTACATGAATCATTACCGAACTGCCAAACATTTTTCTTTTGGTGCCTTCTACCATGAGTCCAGAGAAATCAGTCTTTTAAAATGTAGAACCCCAACACTGTACATAATTTATATAATCTAAATACTCAAGTCCTCGTGGCGAACGTTATGCTGGTAACAGGCACAAATGAAAGAAAATATCAAGTTAAGTATTCCTGGTTTTAATCTAATTTATGACTCTGAATCTTCCTGACGGCATGTTTTAGCAACCCGATCGGGATGTCGTCCTCTACCCTACCGTGTCATCGCCGCCATCTTCTCAGAACGAGGCCAAAACTTCCGGTTTCTTAGTTAATCTTTTTAAATTATGTCCTCCTTGAAGGACTACTGGAAAATCAAAAGTTTGCACATTTATACTGCGGATTTCTTTTATTCCAATTCAAGACGGCTGTACAATTTTTGCTGGTGCAAATCATTTTTATTTGAAACCAATAAATGTTTACACCAAACGATGTCCCTTGTCCCATTCGGAGTGTTTTCTCCCATTTCTCTGACATGTTATTCATTCTGCTGTTTTCCGGGTGGCAAATAAATACGTAGTGAAATGTCTCCACTTAAGATTTGCTATATTCCCCTCCTAGCTGACTTTTTGGTGGGGAGAACAAAATCATCTTTTATAATAATTTGACTACGATTGTCTATGTTGTGCCCTAGTGCTTGCATTGGACCAATTACTGATCAGTTGTGGTTTACGTGCGATCCGCTGAAATCCGAGGTGTTCAGTTTGGTGTCTAGTAAAGTTGCCTTTTACATTCCTGGACGAACGGAATCCATGTATTTGGCACATCTGGCCACCCCCTTGACACTACGGTGCGACGCTTTTGGAAAGCCGAGTAAGTCATCGTTCCATTTCAATGGCCGTGTTCCTCACGAATGAGTTTGACTTTAAAAAAAAAAAAAAGGGTGTGCTGAACATTTTGCTTATATTGGACGCTCTTTTGCGTGCAAGCTAGAACAAAGCCCGAAACAAGCAGACTGGTAGTATTTAGGAGATCTGGGTAAATGGTTTCATATGAGAAAATATATATGCATGGTTTTCAACTTCTTGATCTACTGGCTGCAATGAGATTTTCAATTCGAGCCAAGTCGGCATACACAGGCTCACGCATTTATATGTACGTAAGAGTTTATTACCTTGTAAATAGTCTGGAGTGTTTGCGAACTACCCCACCGCATTCCATGTAACTAATTTTAGGTTTATAATGGAATAATATAGATTTGCCGTAAGATTTCTCGTATCAGCGCGAGATTCTGAAAGCGTGAGAGTTGCCAACCCTGTATTTTCTGCAGCCCACTAAGTCTTATGTTTGCAAAAAATGCAACGGAGCAAAACATTTACAATGACCGTTAGCAATATAAATAGATAAATATTGAAATAAAGCATTTTTTACAATTGTGTTGTATGTACAAGGTAAGTAATATAACCATGTGCTAATTAAAAGGAAAACGAGCAGAAAGGAAGAATCGAATTACCGTATCACTGCATCTCCTAAGTGGTCATATGATGGACATTGAAGTTGCTTGCATTATGTTGACATAGTTGCATAGTTTTACTGTACGATTAATTCTCCTGCAGGTTCTGGGTTAGGGGTGTCAGTGATATTTTATCGAGCCGAATACATGGTGCAGATAATTACCTTTAGCGCACCGGCGTTGTCCCATCCTTGTCCCGGACTTTCCATTGAGACTTATTAACTTGAAAATAATGTGCGTCAGGTCTGAGATGGCAGGTTTAGTTGTGGAAGTAAAACTGCGGTCATTGTGTTGAAGCTCTGGCGACCCGAACCCTACCTGGCCGAGTGGGGCTAAGATCGGAATGATTCTCAATGACATTCCGCTGTACTGTACATCTATTCGGGGGTCGCACGGAGTGGGCGTATTATGACGTTTTAAATGGCCAAAGACCAACATTGTGGTAGTTTTGGGTCACTGGAATCATTTTTCCTTACCCGTGTAAATCTTGGTGAGAATGTAAATCTGTAGCCCAAATGAGGCGCAAGATAAACTCATTCTATGGGTAATGCTGGCCTCGTTTTGCAATAAGGAGTTTTACTTGAATATCTGTACGTGATTGTCTTCACTTTCGATGCATCATTTTGTAACAGGATGAAGAACGAAAAATTGCAATTGTATACGTATATATAGACGCCAGAGCGCCCAGCCCGTGCGACCATTTCCTTTTTACTTTGCGGCCTTTAATTGGGTTATTTTTTCAATTGTTCTGACTTGACTTTTTATTCTTTGTGTGGCACTTTATGTGCTGATGTAGAGACATTTTTTTTTATCCCACTAAAAATAATATAAATGTGCCATCGGCTTCATTTTATGATTTATTGTTGTTCCTCGCACCTTAAACAATTAACCGAACAAACTGTTTATTATAAATGAACTGCATACTAATTAGTGTTGCTTTGCTTGTGGAGCATGGGCAAACTAAGAGGGCATAATTAACTGCTTATTATTTACAGGAAAGTGCATAATTCTTAACAGGTTATGTTTTTCTTGTAATGGACCAGACCAATCAGCCAGGTTAATTTGGAATCTGGTCTCAGTGAAACCAGCAAGAAATGTGGGTATGCCATGTGTCGGGATAAATGCGTGGTGATAGCGCCACCTTGTGGTAATGTATATTTACTTTTCTTATCGAAACGGGCAAAATTCCGAGCGGTGAAAGGTTTCAAAACATCTTTATGTTTGGCTTTTAGCCTTTGAAAATGTGCGTCAGTGTCTGTTCAGTTCAATTTTATACGGGAAGATAAGGAATGATCTTTGAGTTCAGGGTTCCGGATTACCCATTTCCGCTAGTAAAACTGGTACTCCTTACTAAAAGTTTTAGGGGCACCCAACACAAGATTTAAATGCATAATTTAAATCGAAATGCAAAGCAACACATTCACATTCTTAATCGTATTACTGATAACTGCTTTGGCAATAAAGATATAATTTACAGAAATATCAGTATGGTGTTTTATTGTAGACTCTACGTCATATAGAGTTAAGTACCTCATTAAGAGAAAAGGCATATAATACTTGAGGACTGTACACAGGTAGATGACATACTGCGCAGAATCGTCCCCAAACCGCGTTATGATGACGGTAGCATCTCTACTATAATCACACTCTATGTCGCTCACTCGCACACAAACACACAGCAGTAATTAAAGTTGGGTATCGTTCAGGTTGTATCAATTCCAAATTGGGCCATATATAACCAAAACATTTAATAGTAGCAGGCGATATCTAATTGTTGGTGCCGTCCATACATTACATTTAGGTATACGGTATTTCGGCTATATTTAAAAAAGCAACACTTTTATGGTATTTTCAAATCCCCCATAATACAGTGCCTCCAAAAGGAGAAAAAAGCTATGCTGCCATTATACCGCGAACCTAATTAGTTATACTAATAAATGCGTTTTCGGTTCGTAAACGTGAATATAATTTCAAGTACAAACGGGTTGTCGTCCATTAACCCTTACATAGTTGATTAAAAATGCAGGAGTGGGAATCGGTAAGTTGAATCGTAATTCAAAAATCTTATCAAACTCCCGGTTCTTTATAAGTTAGAACCGGTTCTCGATCCCTCCCGTTGTTTCATGTGATATACAACGACAGTTTAAAAAGGCAAGTCGCACTAGTGCGCCTACTTATAATATTTAGTAGCACCCTCTCCAAAATGGTCACATTCTGGAGAACACGCTTTAGTGGTCATCTTCTTGACCCAAAAAAATCCTTTAAAGTGCAATACTAAAGTCAAACAGGTTCACCAGGAACTGTAGAACTCTCTTTTAACTTAAAATGGCATTATAATGGTGATGTGGCATGACCTACGGGAGCCCTGTCCATCCTCCCAAGCTTGAGTAGGGCCTACAGGCTGTCATCAAACTCCAAGATGGTTTCTTCTTTACAGACTACTACCCTGAGGTTTCCCTCTCCCACTGACTCCTGTTGCCTTCGCTTCCAAGGGTACATTATAAGGTGAGGGGTGGGGATTAGGATGAATCCATGTGCCCCTGAGTGACAAGGGCCCTAAAAAGTTTGGGACATAATTGGATTGGTCCGGGTTTGGGGCCCAATATGTCTAGCGCCATCCTTGCCTGCTTCAGAGACTGAAACCGTCTTCTGCCTGATGGCCTCCAAATGTTCAGCTAACCTTGAGCCTCAAGCTCTCCGGTGTAAAGGTTTCAAAGCACATCCTCTGAGGAGCAGGATTAATCGATCCCATACTTTGTCTTATTTGCATTAACACTGAATCCAATTAAGAAGGAATCCCAAGGATGGAACAGGAGGGAAATGCTCCTCTCGAAGAGGATAACTGGGAAGCTAACAGAATGATTTAATTAGGTTTTTCTTACAAATGAATTCTTCACACACAATGCAGCCACATTTCCATGTTTCGACTACCTGAATGTTTGTGTTTCTCTTTATCGGGATACAAACATTGTATAGGTCATTTCTATTTCTATTTGTATAGTTCATGCTTCCTTTTAACCAAAATGGAGGAACACAGGAAGGTGGAGCAGGAGCAGAAGAGAATGTGAGGGATCAGGGTAACAAGGATGCAGCAGGGAGGAAGCTGGGTGGTTTCTATCAATAGTTTTATATAAATGATAAAATGGCATTGACTGCCTTCCATTCAGACAAACAAATTCTGGTTTTGCAACATAACACAGGTTGCTGAATAAGGAAACATACCATAAGGTCATCATGTATCAGAAAAAAATATTTATATATATTTTTTTCCAGAACAATTTTTATTCAGAGCAACATGCATATCCATCATCACAACCTGCAAATGAGTCTATGAGAAACCCTTGAGATGTGATTTCTCCTTCCCCTGGTCATGCTGCTTTCTGATCACCCTAAGATTCCCATCATCCTAATGAACCATGGAAAACCGCCAGTGACTTCTGTTACAGTCGGGCACTGTAATGTTTAATACACGCATCATTAAAAAAAAAAAAAAAAAAACTTTGCTATTATTGCTGTTATTTCTGTGCTTATACTGCTCTCTAATGAAATTGCTTGGCCAAGGCAATCTGGTGAGTTTTGTTTCTCCAATGTAAATGGTCTGGTAGGTGTATGTAAAACCAGTGTAAACCAGTTCTCCCTAGTCGTGAGAAATATGGATTGTTTGGAGGTCCCTGAGGTTTGGGTTGAAAAACATTGGTGTAAACCAAAAGAAGGATTACACAAGCTAGATCAAGGCATCCAAAAACACTTTTACATACAAAATGTCATTGTTAGTTATATAAATCAACAAAAATGTCAACCATGGCAACGCTTTACTGATTAATAATCCACTGACTGTTTCCCATCAAAAAATGTAAACAAACTAAGGCACTGTCCATTCCCCCCACCCCATACCCTGACTAGGTTCTAAAGAGAAGCTGGTGCGGTGACAGGAAATGCTGTCTCTGTGCCTCACACGGCCTTGAACGTGATAAGATATTCTGGATAGGCACCTGAGTCACAGAAGATGACGAAGATGAAAGGCTTTTGCAAGTTGTCAACAGCGCAGTCATGAAGACCGGCTTGGGGGTTGTTAGGATCCAGGGCTTTGGGCTCCTTCAGCTCGGATTCCCCCAGGCAGGGCTTCCCCGTCAGGACACGGGCCCTGTAAATGTACTTCTGGCCCTGATCGTCTGGGCTGGAGTACTCATCATGGCAAGAGTAGTAAGCTTGTTTGGCGAAGTAGGTTCCCAAGCCGTACTTTGTAGCTGTTGTAAAGGGAAATAAGTTATTATTCACTTCGCATCACCAATATCCCAGTACAATACAGAAAAAGTCACAAGCTACTATAATTAAAGGTGTGGAAGATGTCTCAAGAAACTTTGGTCACCCCACTTCAGAATGGACATTGCTGCTTTAGTGTGAGTTCACTGAGCGGTAGTACACTGAGAGCCACAGAAAAGGTCAATCCTGAAGACTACTTTACTGTTAGCACTGATTCCAGGACTTGGGGCAATAAATGGAAGCTAGCTTTGTGCCTTCACCCAAAGGGCCGTGTGGGCTTTGGAGTGCTCTTTCTAATTGTGTAGATGGGGCACAGTCCTCAGGTTTACTTAAGAGTGGAGTGAGGAAAATGTGCCAGTTCTCTGAATGTTGAGTGAGTCAGGTCTCCCCTTGATTGCAATATTTTTTTAGAAATGTTACCGTCACTGCCGAATATGCTAATGCTAAACATACCGTTTCTGCCGCAGAAGCTCCTGTTGAAGCCGCAGGCATTGATCTTCTGGCAGATTTCCTTCGTGGTGCCGTGGTAGAGCATCTGCTCATTGGGGTTCTTAGGATACTTCTTATCAACGGCCTGTTTCCGCACAGAATAGCTCTGCCACAACACGTCATGCTGGAGTCTCTCTATCTGTCAAGAGATCGGCAAAGTGCCAAACTAGTGATTCACACTGAATTGTCAATTTGATCTGGTTCTACAAGAAGCTCCAGTTTATTTAATCTAGTTATCATTTACTGAAAAACAGTCTCTGTTCACTAGAACCACATCCAGCATGCAGGCCTGCCCTGTGCCTGACCTCCCTGGGACCTCCTCCACACTCCATCTGACCTTTCACTGGACAAGCAGTTGGAAGTTGGCTGGCTTTCTCACCTGGACCACTTCAATGCGCTTCTTTTGTGTCTTTGTAAAATGTTGGCATGATGCTATAAAGTCCTTCGAAATGTTCTGGTATTCCTGTGACGTTGCAACCAGAGGAACAACAATGCAATTTTTGCCACCCATCTTGGTCCATGTTGGAGGCGTCTGAATCACCGCTACAGGGAGATGTTTGGAACAATGGTCAGCGCGTCTCTCAGAAACTCCTCACCATTCCCCAGTGACAGGCAGCAGTTCATGCTTTAGGTTTATGCAAGAATAGCCCTGATAAATTTCCTCATGAGTTGAACACATGATTCTACATAACTGTTCAAATGTGGCACATTTAAGACATCAAAAGCATGAATCTTGCTGCCAGTGCTCTGTTATATTGTATGTATATATTGCATGTATATATTGTATGTACATTGTTGTTCTCACTGTTTTTGCTGTTTATTGTTCTTTAGCATTATATGTATATGTCTGTAGGGAGGTATGCATGCAAGTATTTTATAGTACTTGTATGTGTACAAATAACAATAAAGCCTTGGAATCCTTGTCTCCTAGCTGTAGATGTATCTATACCCATTAGCTCTGGATACACTGAAGTTTGATTTGTCTACCTGTGTCTGAATCTCCCACAAGGGGCGTCCTTCTGATCTTGAAATTTATTCCTTTGCCATTTGTCATCTGCATCTGCTCTAGATCCACTTTGTAAGTTTTCCCTTTTTGTGTGAACAAATAAGTCTTCTCCTGTCGGATGTAGGCACACTCCAAGTTATAGCTAATATTAGACTTAATTGAGGTCCAACTTCCCAGTTTCACCTTCTCCCACAGGACTGTTTTTTTTATCCGTTCCTCCTCAAACTTCTGGTTTTCTCTCTCTTTTGCTCCCTGGAGGATGTCTTTGATCTTCAGGACAGCCATGAGAACATCGTCCTTCTTTCCTGACACTGTCAACTTGTTGACTTGGACCACCACACGTAGATGGTGCTTGTTGCTGAGGTCGATGATGGCTTGTTTCTCCGGCTCCTGGAGGAAGCACAGGCTTTGGGCTTCCACATCCTGTGAACTGCACTCCTCTGCAAGCAGGTCCTCCAGGCACTTCTTTACCTGGGCCAGGCTGCCTGCAGCCGTCCCATACACCTCCACGGTCATGATGGGATAAGTCACATTGGCCAACAGGCTGGTGAGATCCAATGAAGGATGAGACTGGCTTCTCTTTGGACTAGGTTTTGATTTTTCCAGCTTTTCTGCTAAAGTAGACATGAGAAACACCTTAAGCTTTCCACACTATTGTAAATTATTGGTCTTAGCATACAGTGAATAAATGGTTTGTGTTATAAATTGTGCTAAAAATGCTGTTTTCTACAGAATGGTCGTCACTAGAATATTCCACTGGTTAAAGGGACTCCTAACAATGGCTAATTTACAGCTATAGCTGGTTGCGAAGCCTTACCAGGGGATACCTTACATTTCTTCATGGCTTGTTCAAAGCTGGAAAACATGTTTTGTTGGAATATGACGATGTGAATAGAAGTAACATTTGGCTGGGGATTGTCCTGCAGGAAGTTCTGGATGGCATCCATCATGGCTACAGCCACCTGGTCTGCATGCAGGTTACCTGCTCCTGAACAAAGAAAGGATTCATACTTGATACGTAATTTCAAAGACATTAATAAGGCTCCTGGCAGTTTTGTAATTAAGGACACAGACTCATGAAGGTCCCTAGTTCAAATCCAAGATATTTAATGTGAATCCATCACTAAAAGTAGGCAAAGTTTTGTATACAAATATCAGTTAAGCAATGGAGAAGAACATGATTGATTTCCATTTGCATACCAGTGCCCAGTGCTGGGAATGACACTGATTGAACTTTGATGTCGTTACAAGCCTTCAAGACTTTGCACATGGAACTTGTGATGGCTTTATCTGTGGTCTGCCCGACCATGTGGACAATGTGTTTTACTGGGAGATTTCCAGGTTTGGTGACAACCAGTCCATCACTTGGCTGGGTTCCTAGTTAAAAGCACACAATGAAGAGACAATGTGTTTACGCACAAATAGGATGTGACATCACCACCCACGTAACAAGAATGCACTGGATACACACCCAAAGCTTTACATTCATCCACCACACTATTTCCTGCTGCCTTCAGGATGGCCCCAGATACACCTGACAAGGAGAACATGGCATCAGTCACAAGCATTTTCACAGAAGTAGACAGCATGGCTACTTTAAGATAACATGCTGGCATCTTTGGGTAATTATGAAATAAAGAACACAAAATCAACATTTCCCAATAACTTTGATAATAAATACCACCTTGCACTGTGTCCCTCAGGAGTGACGGTCCACCTTGATTTTGAAACAGTTGGGTGGTTTACCTGTGTTTAAGTTCAGGGATGTGTTGGTGCTGTTAACGACGGCGTCAGTGGTCTCCTTGGTGATGTCTCCACAGAATGCCTTAATCTCTATTGGTCCCATGACCACCTTAATGCTGCCTGCCAAGTAGAAACAATATGAAAGGTCATGACCTTTCATTAAAGAGTGTTTGAGAGAAATTTCTGGAGACCTTAAGGCTTACTGCTAGAGGAACCCTGATCTTCCTCTTCAGATTCAGAGCTCGAATCCTCCTCATCAACAATCCATTTAATCTGGGTGAAGAGAAACCAAGTAATACATATAAATTAATCAATACAACATGATTTCTTTAAAATTACCATTTGGTAAATGAAGGACAACAGGCCAACAGCTTGATTCAATGATTCAGTTATTTCAAATTGTTATTATTCCATACTGTTGATTTTGTTTTCCACAGCTGGAGTCCCTGAAGAAAGTCTTTCAGGATGTCATCTTTGTCAATTACGACGTAGACCAGTTTGAGTACGGTGGAGGCACACCGGGTTAGGTGGTTCTCAAACCCTTTGAGCATGGCAGTGATTGCATCTGCTGCTTTCAGACCACCGCCTCCTGCAGTCAGAGTGAATGGAAAGATACAGAATGAATAACAAGATTCAAGTAGACCACTATACTCTTCTGTTTAATTACATGCATCAGAAATGACTCCGCTGTTATTGCTCTTATCTGTCCATTATATTAGATATTGGAGAGGGACATGCTGACCGGTGCCGACAGCAGGGAAGGAGACTGTGGTGATCTGGTTGTTCTCGCACTGTTCCAGCACCCTCTCCACCCGGGATGTCACGGCAGCACACGAGTGAGGCCCCAGCATGTGGATGATGAAGTCACATTGTAGGGCTCCACCACCAGTAACGGCGACCCTGTCATCATCCAGGGGACCTGCGTGCAGACGCAGGCAGGTGACCGTCTGAGCGGCCTTCGCAGTTAAATCAAAGCACTCCATGCCATATAATGCAGACTCACTGAGTTTCTTGCATTCGTCTTCCACTGACTGTCCGGCAGCCTTCAGTACAGCTCCAGAAACGCCTGAAACATGAGAGAGATAGAAGCTAAACCCGGAGGTTACCATAGTGACATGAAGGATGGTGCATTCAGAAGCACTTCATGGTTGCGTGCGCAAACATTGCTGCTCACCTCCTTTCAGGCTGAGATCCTTGTTGGTGGTGTTGACTATGCCTCTCACCGTTTCTGTGACGATGTTTCCTTTCCGCACCTCCAGTCTCACCTCACGGATCTTGACTTTAGAGGGCCGTCGACGTTATTTTAGTAGGAGCAAATGCAAATAAATGCAGGAAAACGTACTTCAAGTTAAGATGTCAGGAGTGGAATGAGCATCTTTTATAAATACTCAAATCATATGAAAATAAACTTTTTTGCAAATGCCACAAAAGGGAGCTTACCTTGATTCGCAGGTAGCTGCTCCTCACTGGACTGACATTCCAGACAAAACAGAAAGAAAAACAATGAATGTCCCATTAAAATCATTTAAAATAAAATTTCAATCACATACAAATAAATATACTGACATGAGACTGTATAGCCCAACCCCAGGATACATTAGTCAAAACCTGCAATAAACCTACAGGCAAAGGTTTGCATAGCTAAATCTTCCTCATATGGAGGGTCATTGGTGTTCAATATCAAACAAATAAGCACAAAGACCTGCTTCTTGGGCAGTGACAGGTGGGTCTTCTCAACAAAAGATTCATAAAGGCACTGGAAGACCCTGTCTTCTAAGGCCACTATGTAAACGAATCGGATGCAGGTTGAGGCCGTCTTTGATGAATGGTTCTCCAGTCCCTTGAGGATGGCTTGGAGAGACTCCTTTGGTCCAATGTTACCTCTTCCTGTGAGAAATTAACCATTTAAAATGCGCTGCTTTATTGTTCTGTCACATGACCTTGGTATTTAATAAAAGGATCATTCATTGGCTGAGGGTGACAGGAGGCATGGTGTGGGTGTGGTTTCACCTGTCCCAATGGCTGGGATGGAAACCTTAGCACAAGAGTTGTTCTCACACAGCTGCAGGACCTTCTCTATGGAGGCTGTGATGCCAGCTGTGGTGCTTGGCCCCACCATCTGGATGATGTGCTTGCAGCTCAGACTGCCCCCACTGGTCACCACCACTCCGTCCTCTTTCTGGGTACCTGACAGGGTGAGCATGTTTAAGGTAAGCACTTAAAAATGCCCATCAGAGCAACACTCTTAAAGAGAGCTACTCAGTCATATTGATTACATAGGTAATCATGTATGAAGCTGATACTTATTGCTGCATGGATTTTTAATCCTACACTGAGCATCAGGGGATATAAGGTATTACCCAATTTGGCACATTCATCTGTAACTGATTTCCCAGCTGCCTTCAGAATGGCCCCAGAGACACCTTTCAAATATAAGGGAGACAAAATGTCTTAATAAATAATAAGGAGATAGCATTAGCAGTAAACAGTGATCCTTTGTATTAAGGAGAATGAAGCTTCCTCCCTTTGGTATTATTGTAATGATTTGAGCAGTTGTTCCATAGCAACCGAACTGTGCACACAGAATGTCTGTGCTAAAAGTTAATTTCAACCATTTCTATTGTTTCCCACTAATATCCTACCAGCACCCCCTCTTTTCTTCCCCACTAGTGGACCCTCACCAGTTTGAAGATTTAGAGTGCTGTTGGTGGAATTCACGATGGCGTCCACCTTCTCTTGGGTAATATCTCCCTTTTTCAGCATCACCAGCATACTGCCGACAAGCACTCGGGATACTGGTGTCAGAAGTTCCAGGCCAGGAGGAAGGACAGTCCAGGTATGAACTCAAATGTTCTGCGTACACATGACTGCTGATCGTCATGTCAAATGGTTTAAAACCGTGAATCATCACTTACCTGCTCCTGAGTCCGATGGGACCTGCAGTGGTTGAGTGACATTTGCTTTGTTTGACGGTCTGGTGTCCTTTCCCATGGTGCCACTGTGTGCCTGTTTATCAGCCTGGAAGTGAAAACTTCACTTAAAAACAATACACAATATTTTTATACTTTTAGGCTTTTATCATAAATTAAGCTATAATGAAAACTTCTTTGCCTAGCTTAACTTGGTTATGGTCAACACTTACAATTTCATTTGCCACGTTATTGAATTCCTCTACTATCTTGATGTCTGGGTCGATGATAAGTATTTTTCTCAGATCCTGAGGTGCTCCTTGGTAGGTTTCACAGAACTCCAGGATGGCCCCAATAACTGCCTTGCAGCTCTCACTAACGGGATAGCCGAAGGCTCCACAGCCCAGAGCTGGCATCACTATGGAGGTGAACTTCTTGTCCTGCGCATTTGTCAGGCATTTTATGATTGCTGACTTGAGGTGAATGAACTCAATGGTTTGACCATTGAGCTGGTGACCCCTACTCCCCCAAGCAGAAATCCCAGCATACATAAGGATCTTTACAGATAAGTTTCCTGGTTTGGAAAGAACAACATCTCCAGCTATTAAAGCATTTCTTTCCTTAGTTAAACTCTTTAAGACTTCCTGTATCTGAGGGCCCCCGATCTTTAGAACCTTCTGAGCAATGGGGTTATCAAAAGCCAAGTTATCGCTCAATGGGCAAACTAAGACATCACCCGAGTGGCAGGAGATGTCACCTTGGACAATGGTTAGCGTGGTGCTAGCTATGTTATGGCTGTAGCTTCGAGCAGAAGCTGCAGGGCTGGTTTTCTCAGTAGGGAAATGCAACATGCACCCCAATTCTTTGGCTTGGGCTTTGAGGGCAGTCTGGTTTTTCTCCAGCACTATGAATTCCCCAGCTTTGAGAAATGTGTGCTTCTCCTTCACAATGAGAGCCAACTGGTTTTTCACTGTTGAGGTGGCTTCCTGGATCTTGTCACTGGCTGCTGTGACCTTCAGACAGAGGGAAGTCTTTGATGGCACTATTATTGCATTCAGGACTTTGATGGCAGGTAATTCCGACAAGTTCACGCAGTCATTTATAAAGTCCAGCACTTCCACGGACTCCACGGTAACGTCATCCGTTACCGGCATTTTGTTATTTAGGTAGCCTTTCAGTTTCCTTGAAACGTCTGTCACTGCACTGCAGAATCCTGTCATTATGATCGATTTGTGAGACTGTAAAACTTTGACATTAGACACATCTTCTGTCAGATCATCAAAGAAGTGTCTCCAGTTTTCATCCTTAGTGACCTTCAGTTGTTCAGGGGTCAGCTCCAACACTTCCTCTTTCAAAACCGCCATTACAGTCTGTTCAGCCTTAAAAATATCTTTTTTCTCTGCAAGGATCTGGTAAGAATCCCCACACTTCAGGATGACTGCACAAATACCTTCCTGGGATTTCTGCTGAACAAAGTGATCATGCTGAAACTTTTTCAAGTCCAAAGATTTCAAAAACTTTGCTAGGTGAACTGAGATATTTAATGTTTTAGTGGCCAAATTCTCTTTCTCTTTCTTGATAATCATTTCTGCTGAACTTACTGGGTCTGTGAGTCCTTTAAGGTAGATGCTCAGGTTTTCATCACCTTTTGATATTTCAACACCATCCACTTTACTGGAAACCACATTCCAGAGAAAATCAAGCTCCTCTTTAGAATTCAGAGGGATCATCCTCACCACGGTATTTCTCTGAACTGCCAGTTCCTCACTGGTGTTCTTCACAAGGAGCTTAACAGAATCCACAACTGGATTCGTTTCATTTTTCTGCCCCACCACCAAAATTCTATGATGGGGACCTTCATAAAAGACACTGACATCAGGGGAGACCAGGCTGAGGCATGCGTCCTTGATCCTCTTCCAGATTTCATTTTCAGCGTCCAGCTTGATCACAATATATCTCTTCATCAGGCTCTCCACATCAGTCCTGGCTTTGCTCTCCCAAACAGAGGCCACATAGTACATCTGCAGAGACTCTTGGTCCACTGTCATCTCCAGCGAAATCTTTGACTGTTCCACGGTTTTGTCAACTGAAACTCTAGCATGGACGTCCTGCAGTGTCTTCTCAAATTGCTCCATGAACTTCTTGTTGTGACTCAGGTGGTCGAGCAGCACAGAGTCGTAATGTAAGGTTATTTTGCTAGGAGCGGTGGGTGGGGTTAGGGTTTCTCCAGTCAGAGCCTTCTGCAGATGGGTGTAGAACAGATGCGCTTGCAGACTGACCCCACCAAGACTATGCGCCTGTTCAGCGACATTGTGGGCCACTGTTGAAGGAGAAGCAGCAAATGTTGCTGTGACACTGCTTAAAATGTCTCGACATCAGAGTTATTACATGTAAATCAGTACTTCTGTTTATGATTACCAGATATTTTTCAAAGACAGCATTAGGTCACTAAATTTAGGTTCATCTTTCCAAGTAAAAGTTGGATATTTTTTCTAGGAGTTACCAGGGATGGACTGGGATTAAAAATAGGCCTTGCACTTTTGCCCATGCAGGCCCACCAAACATCAAACTTGCCGATGGGGGTGTAGGCCAGCAAAATTCTTCGTGCTCCCCCCCCCCCCGGCCACCCCAGTAAATGCATGTTAAGCCAGATGATACGTCCAGCCCTGGGAACTACTGAACATCACAAGACTGTATGAAAATCGCAATGCAATGGCACAGATCAATTAGAAAAGTCTTGGGCCTTAAAAACAGACAGAATACAGTCATCAAAACATACCACGCCAGTCTCTGAAGGTTACAGTCACACTCCTGGTCCTGTCGACCCAGTTCAAGGAGCTGATCTCTCCCCCTTTACTCCTCTTGCTGTTGAAGTACAACATCAGTGCCTCCTCAGACATGTTGTCCATCTTACCCTCGACCAAGACAGTGTCTGTGCGCATCATACGGGAAGCTGTGATCTCCATGTCCTCCAGCTTCTTCATGGAGCATTTCTCCAGAAAAAACTTTATGTCTAAATGAAGGATTGATATGTTAAGCAAGCGAAGATCATCCGCAACTCAGTCCTGTAAAATTCTAGTTATTCCATATTAACACACCTTTATTTCTTTTATACAACTGTTTCTAAGATTGAAATGTAAATACATCTCCTCCAGACATGTCACCCCCCAGCCAGAACATGTCAGGAAGTGCCCCATCTTTACTATAGGAAAAGTCCAGTGTTATCCATTTTCATATTTAAGTGCACAAAATATCATTACTAATTAACTACCATTACTATTTTTTTATTTCTATATGCATCGTTTTTATTCCCTTAATATTCTTTTTAGGGTCTGGTTTGTGTACTGTGTACTTTTAATTTGTTTGTATAAGATATACTGTCTGCACTTTGACTTGTTTTATACTACATGTTTGTTTGCCTGCACTTTACCGGCTTTGCTGCTGTATACACCAGAATTCTCACCTTACTTTAAATCGGCAAGCTACTAATGCCTTAATACCAACATTTATAAAAGTGCGGAGCTCACCGATGTCCTGCTTAAAGGTGACTGCCAAGCTGCCTAGTTCACTGAGGGTCTCCCATGAGTGCTCCGCCCCCTTGCTGCAGCTCTTGATGTAGACGGAAATGACGCTGTGCTTGCAGCTGCCGGCGAATCCACTCAGGATGAACCTATGTGGGTCCAGCCGCTCCACCTCGGCCCTTTCATCATAAAGTGCCACTGTGAAGCAGGATGCTCCGATCCTGTGGTCTTCCTTAGCCAGGACCTTCTCCGTGTCTGAGAAAGAAAGGTGGGTAAGTGATGCACTGGCTGTGGTGTCAGAAAAGGGGCAGTGGTTCTCAGGCTTGGTCACACATGTGACTTTTGAGAGCCAGACAATTTGAGAGCCACTATAGCATTCAGAATAATCTATTGCGTTTCCTGAGGGTCGTCATCAGCCCACAACCAGCACAATCCATCGCAGATTCTCCCGATTGTCCCAATTAGCCACTCCAGCATTTTTCTGAGATCTTCCTCAGCAGCAACAGCCCCTCCCCATTTCTGGGGCCACAAGAAGCCCCTCCCCCTTGGGTCCTAGGGTCACAAAGAGCCCCACCCTCGGGGGTTCTGTGGTCACACTAAGACCCTGATTCACCAACCATATAGCATATAAAATGTTATCTGGACAAAACATTAAAAACATTGACTGAAAGCGAAACCACACTTGACATTCAGGACAGTTTCAGGGTTACTGTTATTGCAGTAGGGCTCTGCATTAAAAGCATGACAGGAATTTAGGCCACAGCTTACACTGCTCTTTAATATGCCAAAACCACATTTTTTCTCTTGCTGAGCAATGTGCATGCACTCAATATATTAATTAATGATAAGTATGCCACTTACCTGACTGGTTTGGCAGCTTGAGAATCCAACCATCTTCCCCATATTTTTTTATACTGACATCATCAGAGAACTGCTCAAAGTACAGTGTTAGCAAATCGTCGTTGATGGACTGAGTGCTGCTCACTAGCAGCGTAAATGTGCCACCGTCACTCTGCTGTGAGGCTGAAACATACGCATTGCAATGATACAGGCAAACATTTAAAAGTGGACACCAAATGACACATACAAACTGCATGCATAAATAAAGGATAAAAACTTCTTGTGCAAAAAAAGGCTGTAAAAGGTGTTGCAAATCATCATCACTAGGGGTCATAATTTCCCAGTTTCAAAACCATGAATTCTAATTTTTACTAACGAGGCCATCTTCACCTCACCGGATAAAGTGATTTCAGGAAGGATGGAGAAATTACGCTACCGTTACAGTTATACTTACATTCTTGATAAACGGTGACTTGCTCCTAAAAAAGTAAACATATTATTGTTTAATGCAATGCTTCTTTTTGAGCTTTTTATTCCAAATTCACAAATCTGCGACTTCTCTGTAAAAAATATTTATTACCTGCTTTCCAGGTGCTACTCTACAATGCTCCTGTTTCTCCTTAATCGAGCTGGGTGAAGGGGTACGTGATTCTCTCTTAATATCTGTGTTCACTTTCTCCCCATGCTCTTTTACAATAAGATCCACCTTTCCCAGTCCCTTAAAATCAACCGCGTGAATTTTCTTTTCTAGGACCTTTCGGACGTCTAAGAAAAAGGAGGCAAATGTCGAATCACTGCATTAGTTGTCCTGTCAATGGAACTTCTTAGAATCATATTTTCATTTTCACTTCCAGTTAGTGACGAATACTACGTAGCTATACTGTCGTAACAGTACTCAAAATCTCTACCAAATTCCGCTGGACGTCTTACGTATACATGTTACATTAATTAAATTTATTCCTGTGTACGATCGTATTACCTTCGTCGGTAACGTAAACCAGCAGTGCCTTTTTCCTGTCATTGGGGTGTTCCCGAATTTCCAAAACTTCTCCTCCAGATTTCCTTCTATTTTTGAAGTAGAGCTCCAGTTTTGCTTTCAGCGAGGCCGCTTGGTCAGGCAGACCCTCCAGGACTAGCACCTTCCCGTCCATGCCAGCGATCCCCCCCAATAAGCAGGATCAGATGTAGCGATTCCCCCTAATAAGCAGGATCAGATGTAGATATCCTGTGAGCTCACATGACCGGACACCCCAAATGAAAGTGAAAGTTACTGTGACAGAAATAATAAGGAGGAAGGACTGGTTGATTTGTACAAACTTGCAAAGTGCGTTTTCGGCTGGGCTGTTCTTGTGATGTACTGCATTTTAAAGTTCCAGTTTTTCTGGCAACAGTTTGCTAGTGACCAGATAAACTTTCTTTAATTTTATGTTTGGTTTGGAATTTGCTTTATAAGGATTTAGAACTATTCATAATTCTCCGATTTCAATACTGATTGTTTTATTTCGTGCGCACGCGCCGCTCTTGCTTTCGTTTCTGTGCGATCGGTGCGGTTTAGAGGAAGCAGTTGTAAATTTCTTAGTAAGTTTTATGTTTTGTTCTCTAAACAATCGGCATTAAAGCGTGACTGTCCATTTTAAAGTTAGTTTTGGAAATACTGTGAGTTGTCGTACTCGTGTAGGCCGGCGTCGGTCGAAGGAATAAAACATTGGGTCTAGCGATTCTCGCTGCGTTCTTATTTATGGTGTATATGTTTTTAAGCAGGTTTCGGTCGGGGTGGCTTACTCCAAAAGTCGGGCCCGACGACGTAAATAATGAATATTGTATTTTCACTAGCGGGCCAATTTCAGTGTACCAGAATACGTGAGGTTCATTACAACCCTGGTTTAAAAAATCCTTGCCCATAGATATAATGCTACAAAAAACTGAATACCTTCAGCAGTACATCCTTACCTTTGTTTTTGATCTTTTTCTCTATGACAGCTTTGTACTAAAGACTTGTTTATATAAAGCATGGAAGTGACAGCTGCCTTACAAGAACTGGAACAGTGGAAGGTAAGGAAGAGAATGTTAGTTGTCAGTCTTTATTCTGTGTTCACGTTTTTTTATTTGTTTTTTCCGCAACAAATATGAATCTATTTATTTTCTTTTTTTATTTTCTTTCTTTTTAAATTTCTTTTCTTGTCGCCTTGCTTAGGCCAAGGTTAGTGAAGCAGAAAATGAAAAATCCAGACTGCTGTTGAAGAAGCTGGAGTGTGAAACACAAAAGAACAAATTCCAGAAAGAAACAACACATATGATTTCAGTGCAAAAGGAGAAGGAGGCTGAGCATTTAAGGATGACAGAAAAACTCGAGGTGATCCTCCTGTTGCCATAATGTATTTTAAAATGAAATTCTTTACTCTGATTTTTGTGCTTCTTTTCCAGTTGCAAATAATTTTGGAATCTGTATGATGGGTTGGCGCCCTGTCCTGGGTTATTCTCTGCCTTGCACCCGTAGCTTTGAGGAAAGTCCCCAGACCCCCCACGACCCTGTATAATGGAAGAAAATGGATGCACTTCTAGATTCTGTACCTCATGACCACTGACTATGCGGCTATTGGTTCGCAGACCCTTAACTCCGATGCTGAGAAGCGCAACAGGACTCTGAGGGAACGCATAAAAGCACATGAAGATGCTCTGCAAGTGAAAACGGAAGAATACAATTTGCTTCAGCAACAATCAAAGGTACAAGAGATCTCAAGTCAAGTGGGCTTTATTACCATACCATCCAGTTATGTATAAATGGTACAGGGATACAGGACCACAGTTTCACATACAG
Organism: Hyperopisus bebe; assembly: GCA_026777045.1. Classification (NCBI taxonomy): domain Eukaryota; kingdom Metazoa; phylum Chordata; class Actinopteri; order Osteoglossiformes; family Mormyridae; genus Hyperopisus; species Hyperopisus bebe. The sequence goes on from JAODJW010000001.1 coordinate 50,162,168, forward strand.
AAAGCAAACAATAATAATAATAATAATTAATAATAATAGTCACATGGGCTTTAATCTCCTACCATCCATATACAGGTGCAAAATAGAACGAAATAGTGTTCCCCCAGGACGACAGTGTAACATACAGACAGCAAGCAATAATAATAATGACAATAATAATAATAATAATAATAACAATAATAATAATAATAATAATAATCAACAAGCAATACAGAAGCAGCATAAAGGTGATATAAATATAGTGATTAACTAACTAACAGGCAATAAATAGATAAGTTAAAGTGACCAGTGCCAGTCTGGAGGGGGGCAGGGGTGGTGAGTATTCTCAGGAATGGGCAGGGGGCGAGGTGGCATTTAGTATCCCAAGAGCTTGATGGCTGTGCGTTTTGCACAGGAGACATTGGCAAAGTGTTTGCTTTTGCCCTCAGGTTAAGACTGACATCCCAGAGAAGAAGGTGAAGTTTGCACATGTGATAGAGGAGAAAGATGCAGAAGAGCATGATTATGAGACCACTGAGAGTCAGTTCACCATCAGCCAGAAACCCTGTCTTCTGCTGAAGGGTGGGCAAGCCCTTATTACCTTTGAAGAAGACAAAGGTATACAAGCAAGACCCTTTTGATTTGGCTACAGCTGATTGAGCTTGACTTGCCGTATAAATTAAAACTAGTGTCTTTGACTGACCAGTGGCCTGTACTACGAAGTGGGGTTACTTGCTTATCGGGGTAACTTGTTGGATTTAAGGTACCACAGTTTAAATGGACTTCATATTTGTTCACTTACATTTTGCTCAGACTACCTTAAATCCAACAAGTTACCCCAATTAGCCAGTAACCCCGCTTTGTGGTACAGGCCGCTGGTATCTAAGGTGTATTGTTTTTTGTATTAGCTGCATGCTATACCTTTCAGAATGAACTACTTCATGTCACGGCAGAAACAGAAATGATTGACTCTTTGCTCATTGTGATCTTCACAATCTCTTTCCAGTGGCAGAAAAAATACTCATGTTGTCAAAGTGTTGTGTCCTTGTGGATAATAAGAAAATGGATGTGAAGCCTGTTTCTGTGACCTTGGGGCCATCTGTGAAGTTTCAGGTTGGGAAACAGTTTATGTTTTTACTAAAGGGCTGTGTTTATATCCCTCAGGTCGTCTGCTTGTAGCTGTTGTCTGAAGAAACTCCAGTATTTTCATAGTTTTTAGTGCAGTAATACCACAATTCATACTTCAAACAATTCAGGATATTTTTTCTAGTGCCTCAAAGTACACCCTCTCGCTCTTTGTCCACCCTCAGTCACCTAAATCTCATTACTAATTGTAATATTTGTATTTTTGCATGTGTGGGTTGGTCATTAACATTTCTAAGCCTCTTTAACTTCAGATTCACTTCAGCATCTCAAAGAGGAAGATCAAGTTCTCTGATGTGCCTCTTGTCCTGGATGAGAATCGCATGAGAGACCGGCTGGAGCTAAGCTTCTCTAAGCCCAGTCTAGGAGGAGGGGAGGTGGAAGAGCTGGCCTATGACAAGACAAGAGGCGCTGGCCATGTCACCTTCCTCAATACTGGAGGTTCAGCTTGTATAGTCACAATACAGCTTTTCTATGTATAGATATACATATTCCCATTCTTAGTGACAGATTAAACTATCTGCAGATTTGTTTTAGCATGGTTCTTGATAGTTGTGAGATTAAATGGATTTTTATTACATTGGTGAACATTTAGAAAATAATGGTTATTGAATTGAAGTGTCTTCCTTCTATAATTTCAGTTGCTGAAAGTCTGTGTCTGAAGAAGAAATACACCATAAATGTTGGTGAAAAAATTCATGCAAGTATCCAGCCATATTTTGATTACCAGTTGAAACAGTTCCAGGTAAGAGCCAGCAGAGAATGTTACTGTATATGTCTCTTCGGTCTAATTTGACATGCAGATTGCATAAGCGGGTTGAGACTAGTTTGAATGTGAAAGATGTCAATGCTCATCACTGATTGCAGACATTCTGCGGAGTGCCCAAGCGAACGGTGCTCTTGGAAGACATCAAGGATTTTCTGGATGAGGAAGACATGCAGGATCATCTGGAGATCTACTTCCAGAAGCCCAGCAACTTTGGGGGCGAGGTGGACGCCATCAAGTACACCTCCAAAGGAGGAGTTATGGCCTACTTCAGCGACGACATGCATAAACCTGAGGCGTGATCTGCAGGAGACTCCTTACTTCTGCTGTAGTATTCTGAAGAGAACATTGTCTCCTTCCTTCACTGGGGAAGCTGCTTTTCAGTTTGTAAATCATGCTATCAGTTAAAAAATCTTAAGGATAAGGTGGTGGTATTTTAAGTTGCACTGAAAAATATAATCATATCGTTGTCCTCCAGAGAATGCAGCTGAATTACATCATTATGTCTCAGTTCCATCATCACACCACTTTGATAAATACCAAGTTTATATTTTATCAGCTTAAAGAAACAATTCCATATTACTATTTTCTCTAATATATTACAACAACAATATCCTTGAGCATATGTTATGTTGAAAGTCTGTGCAATTTATAGTCTATTCAAAGGCTGGTAAGTATACAGTGCTGACTGAGGTGCCTAGGGCAGTGTGATCACACTGGGAAAATATGGAAAAACTGCCCTAGATGAGGGGGCAAATACAAGGTTGATATCTGTAACTTTGATAAATTAGCTGTATCAAAAATGCTGTCTTGGGTCTTTGGGTATTAGTTCATGTTTGGACTGGCAAACCTTGTACCTGAAGCCTTACGAAATTATGTTAGTAATTTAGTGACTGCAAAAATGATTGTATAAGACATTTACGTATATTGTTGCAATTCAAACTTTTAATGTTTATCAAAATCAATAGAACTATAAAAGCATCCTTTGCTACTGTATCGTGTCAATGATACAATTGGCCTGCTTCTGGTTTTGTTCTGTTATGGAATCAACAGAAACAAATACCCTTGTTACGTCAAAGGTTCCAAGCAGTGCCTTGGGTATTACAATAAAACGAAAGTGAAATTATGAGTCTAAATATTATTGGTTGTGTTATTTCAAACTCGCTTTTTGTAGATATATATTTTTTGATGACTTTCGAGTTTTAGTTCAAATCGGTATATTTAAGCTTGTCCAAACTTTTGATAAGAGTTGCGTTTGTCTCGGCTCGCGCGTCGACCGATAGTGAAAATCACATTGTATGATGGGACTCGTAGTTCTATTGAGGCGTCTTTGAACCTTGTAATAGCAGACGAGACCAAATAAAACTACAGTTCCCATATAACATCATGCTTAGAGCTGTGTTCCTAGTTCCGTATCACCACCACCGCGGCGGCTACATCTTGGTCAGGTAGTTAACTTAAAAAAATAAAAAGAAATAGGAGATGGAAAAGAAAATTGAATAATGAAATCATTTAGACTTGTTTAAATTGCTTGTAGCGAAATTAAACCTATATACGTCTAGGTATAATTGTAGTCTAAACATAATCGGACCCTAAATTACCGAGCTATGGGAATAAGTAAAATAATATTAGTTTTATGCGATTACGTCTACGTATTATTAAAAATTAATAAAAGAATATTTTTTCTTCTATTTGTAGTATGGAACCTTGTGGACGGGTTGTTTTTAATGGTTTCCCAAAGCGTATTTCGACGCAAGCTGGTATGCGTGGTTATTTCAGGAGATGGACTCGTCGGAAGCGCGCCGCACCCTGGTCGTCTCCGGCGTCCCGGACGCGCTGCCCCCCAGCAGGATGGCAGACAAGCTGGTCATTCACTTCCAGCGCTCCAAGAATCGCGGGGGTGACGTGCAGCATGTCCAGTATCCCACCAATCTTAAGGGTGTCGCGTTTGTTACATTTGACAGAATTCAAGGTATTTTAAACACGGGAAAGATAGCAGCCGAGTTTGATCCTGCCATTGTGGTACTGTTTTCCTTTCCAAGTGTTAAGGCCTCTGGCCTCCAGCCAGAAATACTGTGTTCCCATTGATTTAAACTGTACAATTATACAGATTTTTAGGGCTTCTGTCTGTCCCCCCCTTTACTGCATCCTTGCCTGTTCATATGACAGATGCTGAGAGGGTCTTGAAGATAGATCATGTATTGGAAGACAAGGAGTTTCCTGATGCATATCCAGTCACTGTGTTCAGGTTCAGTGAGGATGTAAGTACCTTGCGTGTACACGCTCATAACAAACAACATATCTCTATGGGAAACCTGTTAATTAGAAGTTGTGGCTGTGTTTTTCCCTAATTCCATAGGTATTCTTGTTTCTCCGTGCTGAAGTTGACCTTTCCATGTTTGGTGACTTAAATGGACTAATCCGGGAGCTAAAGGACAGTCACAGATCGGTTAGATTCTCCTTACTGATGTCTAAGAGAGCAGCCATAGTTGAAGGACCCTTCAAGGCAATGAAGGAGCTGAGGGAAGATCTCATAACACGAATGCAGAGCACGGGGTACAGGAGCAGAGAGTCAGGTGCAGGGAGATGCGTGGTTTCAGTGGTGGGTGGACTTCAGGAGGATTCCACTTGGGTGGACACAAACGTCTTCAAGTATATCCGGAAATTTCAGCGTCGAAAACTGGATCAGTGTTTTCAGAAGTATGCGGTGAAGATTGAGACCCAAGAACAAGGTGACCTCACCCAGATTATATTAGGTGGGACCGAGCACTCATTGATAATGAGCGCCAGGTCAGACCTGGAGCTGCTAGTGGCCACGTGGATGTCCAACTTAAGAACACAGAAGATGGACTATGGCAGCTTGGACAGGCGCCAGATGGAAAGGCTGTTGGGCTTTTGCAAGGATGCCAGTCTGCAGCATCCTGATGTTCTGTTTGTGCCCCTGGCGACGTGCATCGAGGTGGTCGGTCCCTCTGCATCCAGCTACAATTTCTGTAAGGAGGTGGAGGGCATGATGTGCGACACCAATAACAAGCCCCCCTAGAACGCATATCTCTCATAATGGGTTCTGGTAACGTGCAGCAAGAAGCTGGAAAGCAGACTCAAAATTTTGGGAAATAAGATTTTGTGCCTGAAATGTGTATTCCTGATTTTGTAGTGGTAGTGTGTGAATTTTCACTGAAAAATCAGGATATATTTTTAAACACTAGAATAATTGTTCTGGAAAACAGTCTGCGTGTTTATAGCTATAGTTTAGACATGGAACTATTTATTGATGTTTATAAAACTAGCACATGAAATTATATTGAAATTTTTGTTTCTAGTAAACTGTGACATGTTGCAATGGTGGAAGGGCCTATTATTTTATCTTCAATCTTTTTTCATAGTTAATATTAATATCTCTGTCTGAATGTCATTACTTGGAAACTAGCTAGTGTTAAGGTATTTGCAGATTTTTTGCTCATGTTATTTAATTCTGATACTAGGGAATTAACACTGGAGGGCGCCATAATAAAGGAAACAGGAGTGCTTAGGCAGCGTCTGCTTAAGCATTAGTAACTGGTGGAGATACAAAGTGAAAGTGTGTTAAGATAAACATCATCTGAGCAGTTTTTACCATCATAAAATTTTACAATTTGAGCATTTGAAAAGAAGTCATGGATGAATTAAGATTATGATACAGAATTTAAGTATGCAGACTAAGTTTAGGCTAAGGTTAAATTGCCTATGTGTTCAGTGTTAATGACAATCGTAAAATACCTATACAAAGTAACTTTAATTAAACAACATAGATTGTCCTATGTTTTGTGCAATAGTGGGAAAACATCTAAAAAATGATTTACAAACTTTGGTCCAGGTTATTTCCTACCCGTTTGCACAGTAGGGTTGGGCCAGTAGAATCCCCATATAAACGAGTTGGTGATTGATTTCGGACCCCCTCCCTAATAATCAGCGCTGAACAAATTCCCCCTCTCACTCTCTGCTACATTGACACTTTTGGGCTGTGGCTCCCCCCCCCCCCCCCCCCCCCCCCCCC
>JAODJW010000001.1:50209089-50221446 GCA_026777045.1 Hyperopisus bebe
GTCTATCCTGTCTTGTTGAGACATCTCCGAATCACCATGCAGAGAAGCCAGGCTTACAGGTTGGTCTGAAATATCTACCCTTAACTCGATGTGACACCCCCACCATGCTCTGTTGCTTTAGGCACCCTCCCTGTTTTCCGCCCATCGTTGGAAAGCAGATAATACATTTTATAAAACAGATCTTTTAGATTCTTTTCTTACTGTGGGGGGGTTTTGCTTTTTGCCCAATCAGCTCTGTGGTCTTTCTGAAGTCCCCCCCACCATCATTTTGGTTGTTTTAGTTTGTGCTTAACAGGCGAATCTGCTGCCACTGTCACTGGCGTGGCTGATCTTGACACTCCGTGGGCTTTCAACGCAACTCAAAAAGTAAATGTTTATAAATTATTTTTTAAAAGGGAAACAGCTCTTTCCATGGCTGAGATAAATTAATGTACCTCTTTTTGGTGGAGCTGCTGACGGTGTGACTGATCGTGTGCTTTCTGAGGGACTAAGAGGTCTCTGAACGGCTTGAGTAATTGCTGGGGGCTTTCTGGCCCAACTCTTCGGGGGGGGGGGGGGGTAAGATCCATTCCTCTGCTTTACTGGATGCAAATAAGGCTCAAATCTTCCTCAGGGGACAGGTCGAGGGGGTCAGAAGGCTGAGATGACTTGCACTGATGCGGAAGTGGCTAATTAATGGCTGATGCTATGACCCCTGCTCCAGCAATGGTTAAGGCCACAGATTCAGGCTCCCTAACTCCTTAATGGGGATCCAGCTGTACAAATGGGTTAAATGATTAGTAATCATGATTCGTAATCCAGTATAAAAGTGCCATCTAGGTGCAGTGAGTGTGGCATGCCGGTCCCCAGTGACCCTGCTGAACTTTTCTGAATGTCACTGCAGGCCTTAGGTGTCCCTTTTTGACCAGAGTCACTTTGTCCCTTACATACCGATTGCTGATCCGCCCCCCCCCCCCACCCACCCCCTGGCTTCATGTTTTACAGGGTCTCCGTATTACGACAACGTGCGGCCCCTTTCGTACCCGGACTCAGATGCCGTCCTCATCTGCTTCGACATCAGCCGGCCGGAGACGCTTGACAGCGTGCAGAAGAAGGTGGGCAGGGAGAACGACGGGTGGTTATGGGCTTTAAGGTGGAGGGAGTGAATAATTCTGCTTGTTTCATGTATATTTTAAGAAGTCATTTGACCTGCAGTAGGTCAAGTGACTTTGGACAACTCATGGGGGGAGTTATGTGAACTAGGAAGGGGTTGGGGGACTTTGGGCTCCTTTTCAACCATGACAAAACAGTTCAACCAGTAAGTGAGGTAATTGAAAAGGTTGCAACTGCTGTCTTGGCCAACCTTTGACCTTTAACCTTATCATCATTCAGTCTTCCTCCACCAGCGGTTAGATCACAGCCTGGCCTTTTGCATTTGAAATGCGGGAATGCCCCGGGGGATACTCTCAGTGTGGACTTTCCCCCAAGCTGCTTCTTCTAACGTTCATCTCCCTAACTCCCACAGTGGAAGGGTGAGATCCAGGAGTTCTGTCCCAACACCAAGATTCTGCTGGTGGGCTGCAAATCCGACCTGCGCACCGATCTGACCACGCTGGTGGAACTGTCCAATCACAGGCAGACCCCCGTGTCATATGATCAGGTGAGCGTCATTCCTCATTGGATGAGTCTGTGTCATTTAAGGGCTGAACATAGCTGCTGACACACAAACATGTCTAAATGTAAAAGCAGCTCCGTTCCCCCTTTTCCATTTTTAATATCCCGACCTCTGAGCTGTTGTATCTGAATACTAATGAATTCTGACCAGAGAGTCCTTCCTTCGGCCCTTTGATTGATGACATCTTTGGCTTAACCTTCTTTGCATAAATTATCAGCAGCTGCCCTTCTCGCGCTGCCTTAGGCTATTTTAAATGATGTGCCTAAATCACGTGTAGGCTGGTTTCTGCATGTTCTTCTTCTATAGGTGAGCTCTAAGTCCAGGTCTCAGCTAGGACTAGAGCTGTCCATTACAGTGCCTGAAGAATAATCTCTCATTTTGCTGAGTGTCTGCAAGTTTTTAGGTCATAAATTCGATGAGAGAGAGACATAGAGATGACATGTGTGATGTAAATTTTGTGTGGTGATATTGCTGGCTGTTTAGTAGATGATTACATGCAAAGTAGCTGAGGTAGGGCCAGGGGTTAATTAGCTGGGTGTAGTTAAGATCCTTCTGCTGCCAGGATGTGAGCCTGAACACTTTGTCTGCTTGTCTGTGGACTGACTCTACGGCTGTCCTCCAGGGCTCCAACATGGCCAAGCAGATGGGCGCCCCCTACATCGAGTGCTCGGCACTGCAGTCGGAGAACAGCGTGCGGGACATCTTCCACATGGCCACGCTGGCGAGCGTCAACAAGAACAACAAGCATGTGAAACGCAGCAAGACGACTCGCAGCACCAAGCGCATCTCGCATATGCCTGCGCGGGCGGAGCTCGGTACTGTGCCCACAGACCTCCGTAAGGACAAAGCCAAAAGCTGCGTGGTCATGTGATGCATTAGGAACAACTGGGTTACCGTGGCGAAGGCAGAGCAGGGTGCTAGGATGTCAACCCGGCCCCCCCACTGGGGCCACCTCGATCCAACTGACCATCAAGCAAACTTGGGAGACGGCAGGTGGCTGTTGGCTGTTTCTGCACTTTAAAGCATCCACTGTCCACCCCCCATCCCACCCCCTCGGTTGCTGGCCTGACGTAAGCTGGAACATAAGGTGCCAAATGAACGACCCTGAGTGGATGCCCACAGGAGAGACTTCATCGAAAGCTGATTGGTGCATCCAAAATGCCCCGCCCATGTCTGCCCCCCAGCTTTTGAACATACCCCCAAAAGCAAACTATTGGGTCCACTTCTCTACGCCCTTCCCAGACCCTGCTGGTGACCTCCTGTGACCTCTCGGGGTGGGGGGGGGGTCAAACCGTTTTCTTATCTCCTGCAGGAGGTAAATGGGAGTCATCAGATCCCTTCCTATGATGAAAGATGTGAAAACTGGGATTCCCTCGGAGGGCCATTCTCCTCAGGGGTGAGGGAGAATCCCCTCACTCTCACACAGGAGAGGCAAGCGCCTTCCTTGCACTTATGACAGAGGTGAACAATGAAGGACTACGTGAATCACTGTGGTTTAGAATCAGCTCTTCAGGATTTTAGTTCTTCCTCAATGCCATCCCCAGTCCATCGAGTGGAGTGAGGAACCTCTCTCTGCATGCCGCAGCGCAACATCACTCCAGGTGTGAGAACTCAGAGAACATTCCGCTCCAAACCATTTTTTTTTTTGTTTTCCAACCAAAGATCTGTGTCGAATTCCCCTGGAAGCTTCCGCATGCTTCTTAATTTAATTACGCTCTTGACCAGTGTTCAGCCAAGCCTTGATGTGTCACCATGGCAACAGGGCATTGTGGGATACGCCGGTGTGTTTCGTGGGCTCGCCCTAGCCTGCGGACGGCCTCGATGCCAGTGCCTGAGTGTGATGTGTGCGTGTGGAAACATGCATCAGCCAATCAGAGGGCACCCTTTCTCATCCTCCCTCCTCGCCACCTCCTCGTCATCCACGAGACAACCTCAGACAAATTCCTGTCCCGCTGTACCCTTGTTTTCCTTATACGGGGGATCTTTGACTATGCAATGCATATAGTTTTCTTCAGATCCACGTTGGGTCATCGGAAACACACCACTTACCGCTGGAACACACTCCTGTGCAGGTTTTTACAGGCTTTTGTGAGGGATCGAGAAAATGGAGACTGAGTTTTTTTACTCCATTAAAGAGGCTTCGTTGCCGGGTGAGCATTTGGAAGGGCTTTTGTCTGTGTTACAAGCCGGCGGTCGCACTTTCGTCAAAATGAGGCTTCACCTGATGCAGTGAACTGCCTTTCTGCTGAATGGGCCTGTTCCTGGACTGCTTTCACCGTGATGCCCCGATTATCCAAAGGGGGCAGTATTATCAGCTAGCTGGCTATGCTTTCAATCTCAATGTTAAAAACAAAACAAAAAAACAAACGAATGAACGAAATTTTAAGTTATGGAAGTGTGTTAAAACTGTAGAGCCTCATCGTTTTCTGAATGTCTGTTTGTATGTCTGTTACATTGATGTTTTAGCAGTATTTATTGAAGTATCTATTTTTCCCCTTTGAAATAAATCCAGAAAAAACGTTTGTGGTATGGTGTCTTTGTTTTTTCTCAAACAGAATTAACCTCTTATGGGTTTTAAGGAATGCAGGGCTATGAGACTGCAATGCAATGATGTTGAATTAAATGCATCATGTACTACTCAGAATTGTTTATACAAATGGTCTCCTGTAGTCAAAACTATAGAAGAAAAATATAAATGGAAATAGCTGAAACTCATTCAAAGTGGCAGTGGACTTATTCTGGTTATATGCTAACGTTAATGAACAGCTAGCCCGCTATCATTTGCCCTAATTTTGAAGCTTTTTTTGAGATTTGTATAACTTAAAGGTTTGGGTCCAGTACTGTGTGGCAGGTACTATAGGCTGGTGAATAAACATGTTATTTTGAAGCTCAGCCACAGCTGTGAAGAGAACTGCTTAAGATGGAAAACAGGGAACACAGACAAAGGATAAGGTGTGTCACATGCAAACATTTAGGTACAATTTGTCCCAGAAGGCAAATTCAGTAAAGACCTGGGGAGGAAGGGGGTGGGGGCGGCCCTTGGGGCTTTCTGTTGATGCTTCAGAGTAACTCAGATGTGGTGTAACTGTCAGGATGTGTAGAGCACCGTGTCCTTCCAAGTTATTCTCTCGTCAGACATCAATAATCAGCCTAAGTGGATCAGGTATGCATTTAAAAGGTTATTGAAATTCATGTCATGAGAGTAAAATTCCTGTTGTGCGACTGGAAGGCTTTGGTATAGAGAGTCTGACTCAGCGATGTTGGTAACGTTCCCAGTCCTTTCATTCAGTCCGTGAAGACACCCTCATTAAATGATTATGTCCCAAATGTTCTAGAATTAAGACAAAAACTCAGTGAAAAGCTTTGGTTGGCCCTGAGCTACAATCATCTCACATCCATGAGCAATCCATTGGTGATAAAACAAGCCTCTCCTCCTGTGAAATCCCCTAAGCAGATCAGCGGTGTTTCCTGGGTTCAGTGTTCATCTGCATCCTGAGCATTTCTGCTAAAATCAACCTAAAAACCTGCCTGGTTGTTCTGCTAATATTTTAATGTGAAAATGATGCCACAAATGTATTGTTTTTAACAGTTTAGCAGCCAAATGTAAAGACAGCACATACATAATATACAGGAATTATACATGTGTGTTTCACTGCTGACAGGTTTGCTGGCATGGTTTATAAATGGGACATAGGGGCACCCTAGTTTACAAATAGAGTTACGTAGCGAAGCTGCTGATTCAGCGGCTGCTTTTGTGTACATCAGCAAAGTACTTCACCTGAATTTCTTCTTGGAGACTTCCCCAGGTGCATGTGGTGGTTAAGGGTTGCGTGTGGCTCAGTGGGTTTATACTGTACCTCTATTGTGAAGGCCCATGGTTCAAATCCCCTGCTGCTTGGTTTGATTTTGTCGTTGCGCCCTTGAGCACAGCCCTTTATCACAATTGTTCCAAAGACTGTCTGACCCTGCTTTCTGAATTTTACATTGCTGTGGGTGAAAGCATCTGCTAAATCAATCTATTGTGTACCTTACTTTTAACTGACTTCCATTATCAGTGCCGTAGAACTAAACCTAAAATGTTGTTAATTATTGGTGCTTTTCCACTGCCACCAAGAACCGAATCGTACTGGACCCATACTGCAAACTGGTGGTTTGCCATCGCAAAGTATGCAAGGTGTACCCAAGACATACCCAAACTTTCTCCATGCAGGCATTGCCCTGCTTACTAACAGCGCCGAAAGTATGACCAACCCAAGTTGGTTGCGTCACCACGACCTGATTGGTCAAAATGCATGGAGATATTCTGTGCATGGATTATCTTAAGGAAAAAGTATATATTCAATCCATCCATCCATTTTCCAAACCACTTATCCTTCTGGGTCATGGGGGGTCCAGAGCCTATCCTGGAAGTTAAGGGCACAAGGTGGGGTACAACCCAGGATGTGGGGCCAGCCCATTGCAGGGCACACTCACACACCATTCACACCTCAGCATGTCTCTGGTCTGTGGGGGAAACTGGAGTACCTGGAGGAAACCCCATGATGACATGGGGAGAGCATGGAAACTCCACACACATGTGACCCAGGTGGAGACCTGAACCCTGGTCCCAGAGGTGTCAGGCAGCTCTGCTAACCACTGCATGAGAAACATCCATGATGCACATTGTGTGAACGGTAAATAAGTCTCTCTTCTTTTTTTGATGTCAGTGTCACTTTCCAAACCCAGCAACGCCTTTACTGAGCCAACCCTTATGCAGTGTAAAACCAAAGCGAGCTGGAACCATGCTGTAACTAGTCTCTCTTTGTGGTAAGACTCGGGTACAGGTCAGTTCCCGTATGCCAGTGGAAAAGCACCATATGTGTCTGTGGTTTGGTTCTGGCAGTTCAATGAGAAGCATAAATCTAAAAATATCACAAGGTAAGATCTTCCTGGATGCCATTAAAACACGGTGACCCGCTAAAATGACCCACTGGTCTTTTGAGAAGCCAGCAATGTTGGATTTGCTGATTCTTCAAGGCTGCTTCCTCCCTTGGTATCCTGAGACATGTGAAGCTACGTGATACTCTTGTGTGACCGTTCTGAGTTGGATGGACTTTGCTTGACCCAAACCTCCTCCCATTTCCTGTTTCATCCACCACAAAACTCTCAGATAATTTTTAGTGGGGGTCTTGGCTTGCACGATAAAGATGGAAAACACTGACATTTCAACAGCTGAGGTACCCTTTTTTAACTTTTATTTGTATTTACCAAACAATGAGTTCTTTCATCAAAAATAACCTGCATTGACATTTTCCCAAAAGCACGTCTAATATCACAAACTAGGCAAACAACTGTTTTCAGGTCATCTGTGCTGGGTTAAATCTAATTAGTTTCAAATATAATTCATAGGAGAATACTTTTGTTGTTTGCAGAGTTTTCCAAGCTGTAATTTGATCACTCTGTCGAGGGGAAATGATGTTGCATTAAATGCACCGTGTTCTTGTCCAGGCATATCTCTGGGGAGTGCATGCAGAGGAGCATGATAAACCTGAGAAATGACCACAGCAGAACTGCGCGTGGACTTGCGAGCTGCAAGCTGGACTTCGACTGTATTAATGCGATTTGAGGTTTATCGCCAGAGACAGGGCAGGCCAGGCAAACATGAGAGGGCGATAATTAAGCAAAAAGGAAGGCAAACATGCCATTATGCCGTGGGGTGCATTGTAGCACAATGGAGGGCATTTTCTATCCTATAATCCAACAGCCGGCTAATGCTGGTGGCCTCAGCCTCTTTCCCAAGAGGGGATCAGATATAATTTGCATTCACATTACAGATGAATTGATGATGCTTTCATGCAAAGAATCTTACAAAAAAAAATTCCAGCATAGTTCTGGCTGTTTCAAGGGTCCAACACATGAGTCCTCCGTGGGATTAAACCTAGCTACCTTCAGGTTGCGAGTTGGTATCTTTAATCGCGGTGCTATCCACTGCCGTGAAGGTGTTTCACAGCAATTATTTCATCATTTGTTTGCTTAGCAGTGTGATTTTCAGAGGCAGCTTGTGGTTTAATTTTTTTGTAGCAGGACTCTAATGACGCGATTTCCTAGGCGTGCTAAAGAAGTGTCCCTGCGGGAAGCCAGACGTACTTTAGCCACTAAAGCAAATGCTTTAAAATGCTTGTAAACAGAATCCATCTGCCCGTGTTCGGCCTAGAAACCAAGGTTAGATGCTGTAGTCTGGCATCCAAAGCTGACATGCCTTGTCTCCCTTTCTCTGTCCGTGGTTCCCTGATGTGAGGTAATTTGTGCTGTACAGTGGAGCATCATGGGTAACAGCTTCATGAAGGTGGCAGTGCATGTCATCATGAATGATAGTGGACTGCAGACACCTGAACTCACAGACGCTTCAGACACGGGATTCCTGGGAGAACCCCGCTAAAATCGCCTTCCAACTGGGAATCCATACTGCATTTGCCAGTCTCTGCCACAGGGGGCACAGTGGGGGCCTCTTCGGACCATGAGCCTGAGCGACGCAGGCCGTCCCCCCACGTGTTTCTGTAATGATGACTAGTGGTAATAAATAACGCAGCTACACAGACAACAATCTTGCCATTAATGTCACAAATGGTTACTCTACACGGACTGAATGGCTGTACCGTTTACGTGATTACCCTGGTGGGGGGTGGGGTGCAGACGGATCGGCATTGCGTACCTCGGGGGAGAGAAGCTCTGACGAAAATCTTACACCATCAAAGGGAGGAACGTTATTAAAGAAGCATAATTAGGCTGTCGGGGTTTTCCCGGTAAGTAAGACGTCTCTTGGATGATCTGTTTCACTACAGCCCCGCGTATCACGACTGAGCTAGAGAGACGGGTCTGAGTTTTATAGGGGCATTCTAGGATTTTATTAAGGTGGGGAGCATAAGAGGGGCCATAATTCATGCAGTGGGGCCAACTTTATCATGTGCCAGGGTAGTGGACACTGCGGGGACCAATCAAAATTCAGCAGAGGCCAGTGCCCCTGTTGGCCTGCCCTGTATACGGCCCTGGAATTTTAACCTGCTTTTCATACTCATCACTGAGCTTCAGACTCAACCTCTGAGTCTCCAGTAATGCTTCCGGGGGAAATAATGACCTATACCTCAGCCTGGAACATGGCCTGAGGCTTAATTGTGTGATCTGATCATATCTTTCAGCTGCAGCTGCCGTGCTTGTGCTCACGTTCACCAGGAAACCACGCCCTGTTTTTTTCACACAGGTTTGAGTATCAGACATAAGAACATAAGAACTATACAAACGAGAGGAGGCCATTCGGCCCATCAAGCTCGCTTGGGGAGAACATGGAAAAGGTCCCATCACTGAGGGTGATTTTCTTTATGTATGCAAGATATGTGCATTGTGATCTGTTATATATCCCTGTTATATATCTGTTATAACATCCCCCAACCTTCGATATTGTGCTCAAACTTAAATAGCACCCTTGTATATTTTGGTACAGTTAAATTTTATTTATTTAGCAGGCTTTTATCCAAAGAGACATACATTTTTCAGAAAGCAGAGTCAGACGGTCCCTGAAGCAATCAGGGTTAATGGCCTCGCTCCGGGGCCAATGGTGAAATCACTCTGCGGACCCTGGGATTTTCTGTAGCCTCCCACCTCTGTATCCCACCCCCGGTTCCTGCAGAAATGCACCAAACGCTGCCTGATTGAAGGGAACCAGCGACTTAAGATGGTCTGACTGAGGATCTCCATGATGTCAGAGGGTGGGACAGCGGAAGACAGCGGTCATGGGACATCATAGTAAAGCTGAGATTTATTAATTTGGAATCATGCTGGTATCTTCCAGCCTGTTCTTGGTGCTGCTCCATGTGTCCTGGTTTCCATTGTAGTGCAGCTGCTAATTAATTCACATTTGTCTTGCTTAACTTCTCTGACATCTGAAACATCTCGCTGATGTACAAAAGCCTTTATGGCGGCGAAGCCATTTTTCTGGCTGATTTGGAAGATGCTGACAGGATGGTGTGATGAGCTATCGCCGAAGGAATTTTTTCCCACGTCACAGAGATCTTCAGCTTGATCCTGGTGCCTGGTTTCTTTGGCAGTGGTCCTCTATAATGCAGGCAGTATTGCAGAATGATAATTGCTAGAAACTGGCAAATCATGGGTCATGAGTCTCTGTGCTGGGTTTTGGTAAAATCTGGAACTGGAAATGTTTGGCTCGAGTCTCCTGATCCACACGTTACTAGGATTTCTAGGGCTCAATGGAACCATCATATGAAGGTTTTCTAAGAAATTCTTGGCCACATCCTCTCATTGCTAGTTGAGGATCTCCCAAGTACCATGTTAGCTAAAAACTCCAGCAAAATGTTTTTTTTCTGAAGGTTATTTTTGCTGAGTCGTTTGGATGCCTGTGCCCAGACTGACCTTGCAGGTGTGTGTCGCTACGGGGCCTAACTGTTTTTCTGACTGTTTCTGGCTTTGCTTGGCTTCAGCGTCCTGGTTTAGTGTTTATTTGCCAAAATCTCCTCCATCTCTCTGTCGCTAGACTTGCTGATGAGGGGGATGAAGATGTCACAGAGACCCGGGGCTCGGGAGAGTGGCGGCCCGGCTGCGGTATCTGCTTGGTGACAGCCATCATAACGAGTTCCCGTACCTCTTCGTTAGTGTAATTTATGTGGCCCAAACGAGTATGAGCAAGCTTGAACTGTCTGACCATAATTATGTAATATTCAGCTACTTCCTCATACAGCTCCTGTCTTTCCAATTGGGGGCGAGTGGGGGTGCCTGGTGGCTACCCTGTCAGTCATTAACCCTAAACCATGAGGGAGATGGGCCCCCCCGCCCCCATCACCACACCATCAGCAATAACGAGCAGCATTCACCCTGATGGGGTAGCCTCTCCAGGGGGCCAATATACCCACCCAAACCCCCACACCCCATTGCTTCTGATTTCCATGAGAAACGTGGGATACGACGCGTGACAGCTTCCCCCGCTGTTGATTAGCTCCCCCCACCCCCAGTATCATTTAAACCCCACCCACCATCAGCAGCCAGAGCCCATCCCATCAGCTTGTTCTTTTGGCTCGAAAACAATGGCGTCCATTTGACACATGGCCCAGAACAGGCTGGCTTCTCTTCTCCTCTCCCCAGCATGGCCACAGGGTGAACTCACATCACTTTGAATGTTTAAGGGATGGTGAGGGGTTCAGATTTACTTCATGGATTCTCATCAAACCCAGCCTGCACAGGCGCTGTCTCAGGATCTCTGCCAGTGATGAGTGAAAATACAATAAGGACCCCCAACCCTCCCCATTGTCCTGGGTGGGGAGGGGGAAGCACAGAAAGAAATCAAAAGGTATTTTATAAATTAGAGGTGGACGCCTTTCTCCATGCTGATCCCCTCCACATCCCCATCTCCCAGCATCCTCTGGCGTTTAGTGGCATGCGTGACGTACATGTCCTCTGCTTAATCCCATTCTCTGACACAGTGCTCTCATGCGTGCTGATCCGGTTCAGGTGTGACCTTCCACGCTTAATGTCTTTTTCCACAGGCACACCCCCACCAGCCAGCCGCAGCGAGATCTCCCAGCATCCTCTGCAGCGGCTCCTAATTGAGCCATGGGCTGCTATCCCACAGCCTGGGAGATGGGGCCAATCAGGCCACCAGCTAAGAAGCCGGCAAACCCTCATTCCCAAGACAAAGGCAGGCGGGTGAGTAAATGGGGGGATTCAAATAAAGCCCAGGGGGTGGCATACGTGTGGCTGCGGAGCAGTTGCAGCGAATGCAGTGTGAGATTGAGGGGAGGAAATGCATCTCGGTCTTGCCAAGTCAGTGTAAATGCCAGTGCTGAAGTTCAGGCTAAAGTACTAATGACCTCTGTCCCAGAATCACACTGGTGCCCCTTGGTAAGACCTAAGGATTAATAATGTGACCAGGGTTGGGAGTCCCGGCTGCACAACCTGGCATTTCGTGGCTGAAAGTCCTCAGCAAACAGGGGGAGAAAACCTCACGTAAACTCGAGAGTAAGTTTCAATTAATTTACTTAGCAGACGCTTTAACCAAAGTGATGTCAAGTTGAGGAAGCAGGGTCAGCGAGTCCCTGGAGCGATTGGGAGTTAAGGGCCTCGCTCAGGGGCCCAATGGTGACATCACTCTGTGGACCTTCGGAGCCGCACACCGGCCCTCATTTCACTAAGCTGAGGACCCCGGAAACAACTCCGAGTGTGAAAATGTAAAAAACAAAACATCACAAACACAAAGGTCACAAAAAAACGTCGATGGGGAGAACAGCAGGATGGCAGAGGGAGCAGAAATGTCCGAGGGCAGGAAACCGGGAAGCAGATCTCACTGCGGAGAGTAAATAGCTTAGTCTGTAAATGCAGCATTATCACGTCAGAGCTGGGAAAAGCCGTGGTTTGTAAGTTTTTGACTGAGTGCCCGCTGGCAAAAGGCGTGTACAGGTGCATGAGGTCATGCCCAGAAATGGTGAGTCATGCCAGCGTTGGAAACTCCCGTCTTGCATACCTGTTGTTAGACGGAAATTTAAAACGAGGCTTTACAGGCACGGTGTGACCTCAGCTGACAGCATTCGTGTCCCTCCACATCCTGTCTGCATCAGTGGGGCCGGCTGGCCCAAGCTCCATCTCAGTAACAAATGCCCCAACAGAGTCAGTCCCTGAGTTCTCTTCAGCTAAAAAGTACAATAGGTTTACATCTTTTCTCC
>JAODJW010000001.1:50225463-50248274 GCA_026777045.1 Hyperopisus bebe
GATGTGGAAGGACATACAGCATTACTGTTAGTACTGGCTGGGGTGGGGGGGCTGGGGAGTACTGGGCTCTATGGGGAAGAAATCCTATCTCAGCAGAAGAACCTGATTGTGGCTCAGAATGTATGTGTGCAGTTACACAGACCATTTAAACACCTCTAAAGTAATAGCCCACTATCCACCGGGCATTGCTGTCGCATCTGGGGCCGCAAACCTGTATTAGAAAACACGCGGAACCCGTTGCGGGGGGCGGAATAATGCGGCAGGCCATCTACATGCTAGGGAAGGCTGCGTCTGACGCAGCAGGGAGTTGATGTGAGTCTGCAATGGATACGGCGGCTGCGCTGGTGGCTTTGATTTCCCTACAGTTTTGCCTACATGTCTGAGTGTGTGACTGTGTGTGTGTGTGTGTGTGTGTGTCTGTGTGTGGGCGTGGGTGTGCGTATGTGTGGGTGTATATACATAAGCTCTATGCAGACAGCTCTTCCTGATGCCTGTAAAAATGTGAATGGGGGGGGTGCTAGAAATAAGAGGCTATTATTTAATTGTGGCAGAGCTTATCTCAAACAAGCCATTCGTGGTCGGCATGGGTGTCGTTTTACATAGATAAGGCAGGAAGAAGAACGGGATGAAAGATCTCATTGTTCCTATGAGGCCATGTGAGAGAGCACCAGCCTCCCCATTCTAGAAAACCCGTCTGACTCTGCAAACGTGTCTCCGCGGATTTAACCGGAAGCTCCCGGGTCGCCGCCGAGCCAGAAATTCCGACTCGTTAAACCTGGGAACTCGACGGGTGTCTGCGACCGATAGTTACACTCAAAGCAGAGCGCTGTGCCATAATTTGATGGTCTTACGCGGCTCATTACCCCAGCGGTGCTCCACTTGCGGTGTCGTGGATCCCGCAGTTTTACTTTCAGGGCAAGTTCATCCAGCTACAGGCTGTTAGGCTCCACGGAAAAAACTCGCTCAGCGATGATACCTGATCCTCTCCATTTAACGGCTGTACTCAGTGTGCCCAGATGACGTGAATTAACCTTATCTCCAACATATGCAGACTTAAAATTCCATTCTTTTGATATATTATTCTTCTGGCAGAGAAAGCTTCACCTCGATAAGCAGTTCGGAAGAATGAATGGGCATGATTTTTTAGGAGATAGCATTTTCTGAGGGGCCGGGGTTAAATTTCTCACAAAGTGTTAAGTGTTAAACCTTTAAACTGTGAAGGCATGATGATCTTTCACTCTGTCCCTCACAAAACAGCACTGTTTACTGTTTTATTGCGCATTGTGGAACTCTGGGCTGGAATGTCATGGTCAGACGCAGATGTGTCTGGCTGACACACCCTGAAGCACTCAGGATTCTGGGAGCATTTTTGATGCAGGATACCAGATCCGTGAATGAGGCTCATGTAGCCAGAACCACGTAAGCATGCTGCACTTCAGACAACACGGCTCAATGTTAGCGAATGCAGTCTTACAGTTTGCAACCAATCCACAATCTACAGCACCCCGCTGACCTTTGATCCTGAGAAGAGATGAGGTCACTGCCTGTCCCCTACCCCCTTTGGGTTTTCCTTTGAGCCCCTTGCTTGATCAGAGGCTTCAGACATCCTGTTCTTAACCACGCTACTCTGTCTGACCTCTCTAGAAAAGGTCACAGCTCTGAATCTCAGGAGAGGCTGCCGTGTCGTATCTGTGGGAAGACTCTAATCTTTCTGTCAGCAAAGTCATGGATGTCATCTTCGATTCCTCCGTGGGGCAATTATAATTACTGGGGTGCCCATTCTTTGGCTGGGGGGAGAATTACAGGTTGGACACATTACTCCAGTGGCATTTCATACAGCATCATTGATCAGGGTGTCGGTAAACGTCAGGGTTGCCAACTTTGGTCAGCCTATCGCGGAAGCTACGGGCATGAGGCGGGGAACAACCCAGGATGGGGGGCCAGCCCATCGCAGGGCACACTCACACACCAGTCACTCACACATGCACACCTATGGGCAATTTAGTTACTCCAATTAATCTCAGCATGTCTGGACTGTGGGGGGAAACTGGAGTACCCGGAGGAAACCCCACGACAACATGGGGTTTATAACCTTGTAAATAGTCTGTAGGGTTTGCAGACTACCCCTGTGATTTTGATGTAGCTCATTTTAGGTTTATAATGGAATAATATAAATTTGCGTTTACAGATTTCTTGCATGAGCATGTCGATCTGAAAGCAAAAGTGTCACGGCCAATGCGTGACAGTTGGCAACCCTGGTAAACTATTTCTGCTTGCTTACTTTAACCTGAGTGTTGGTGTCATTCCAGCAAAATGGGTCCGTTGGTGTTAAGTCCAGCAAAACCCCACCTATCGGAAATTCTGATGAACCTTTACCCACTACTCCAAGCGATCAAGCCAGCAGGTTGAGGTGCTTGAGGATTGTTTGCAGCCTATGCGCTATGCTAGCAGGTTGAGATGGTTAAGGGTTGTTTATGGCTTTACTTTGCCACAATCTCTACTGTACTAGGTTTCCAAGTGTCAGTCCCTGATCTATCATGCTGTGTTACTTGGCTAATAAAGGCAAACGTTCCCCCCGTGGCTTATTTTTACCTCATTAACAGCTGTCCCGTGTTCAGGAAGTCCGAGCCCTGCAATGCCGTACGAAAGCCTCTGGCTCTTCTCATTGTCCCCTGTGCATCTTCAGAATCACTTATTCAGGCTCCCATTAAAGCCCATTCAGACCCCTTAGTGTCTGCAGTTCCCATGTCAAAGGAAAATGTTTTCACTGTATCATCGACCTTCCGCTCATTATGGTTCGGGTGAAGTGGCTCCCATCCCTGGCTTTCCAGGCGCTCAGACACCTGTGTGCAGGTCCATGGGTGCAGGTCCGTAATCAGGCCCCTGCAGCCTGCACTGGCGTAAAGATGCCGCCCTCCCCCACCCGCGGCCTTCTGAAGTCCTTAATGAGGTATTCAATCTCACTACTCCCCTCTTTGTTTGTCATCCTCAGAAACTGTTCCCTTTCGAACCCACATTCTCAACCCAACATGTGTTTCTGTGCTGGAGGTCAGAGTCTTGGGGGTATTCATACTGATTCCCTCCACGTATTCCTTGTTATAGACATTTGGAACTTTCAGTTATTGTTTGACTGGCAGTAAAGCACCAAACTGGAGACCCACAACTGTACCACACATGTTTGTTTTAGTCCTGTGAATTGAGATAATTGACTGGAAATGTATTCCCATGTGATGTTAGTCCTCACACTAATCAATCCACGTCCCACAATGGACTAAGAGATCGTAAGCCTATCCCTCACTGCCAGGTCCCCAACACAGGCTTTGCTGTCCCTAGTGATGGTCTTACACTGGTTCATTGTGATTATTAATAGCATAAATCTGACTACAAGAGGTTTTAATTCTGTTACCCGGCCTGAGCTATGGGGCAGAAATTACAGCCGTAACCAGATGGATCAACCTCACTTAGTGTGTGTTAGCAGGTTATAGCCATCCATGGAAAAATCTGGAACGGAATACAGCCGGCAGGCTGAGCAGCCAATGGGGGCAGGACTCATTGTCGGATGAATCGTTCCTCTTGTTGGTGGCTTCTTGCTGTGACAATGGTTCCAATCTCCAGTGTCATCACCCATCAGGCGTGTTCCATGAGGCAAAATGGTGATGTGGAAGAAATCTCATTGCAAGGGAAATATTTCAGAGCAGCTTTCCTTAAGTTTCGTATCCTCCTAGAAAAAGGTTAAATTGTCAGACAGTCATTGTCACGTAACTGTGGAACTGCAGAGATCAGCTGTCAGACACATACGGGTGGGACAATGGCACTAGCATTTCCGAAACGATGAATTTCTCGTATAATGTCTGTGCTTCACGTGGCCTACACCATGTTAGGTTCTGGGGGGGGGGGGGGGTTAGGGGATTAATAAATCAATATCCTGCTCAGCTGGGCTGTCTCCAATCTGATGTACCTCCGCCGTTTGTGGTCTGCATGCGCAAATTAGCCTGGCGTTGTTGACCTGGAATGCTTTCCTGAAGGTAATTAAGCAGACAAATTAGCTTGATTTCTCCAGGGACGCGGAAAGTGCAGCCAAGCAGAGCACACAACCCCCCCCCCAATCCCAACAATGGGTCTTATTTGCACATGTACCTGATGAGAAGATTTTGGTGGAAATTTACATCTCCTTCGATTTTGTAAGCAGGTGTTATGTCAGTCTATCTGAAAGCAGTGATGGCAGGTTAATCTGCTGTGTTGTTATGCAGGGATTGCAGGGGGAACCTTCATTTCCTGCTTGGTTAGCCCAACACAGTAGATGTCAGTGCGGATGTGTGGAACTTGTGCTGCGCTCCGCTATGGATTTTATTCTGTCTTTCTTGCCTTTTGCAGACCACAGCACAGCAGGTAATGTGTTCCCATAACAATTTAACCTCCAAGGACACGACCCTGTCTGTTACCTTGAAAATGCACAAAGGAAAAAACGTTAGTTCTGCGAGCGCTGAAAAGGCGAAGCTTCTTGACCCGAGAAACTCCATCAGGCCGGTTGGAGGACACGCTGAACGCAACCAAGGGCTGTCATTCATCGCGTCAGAAATGCGGGGGTGCTTTGCTGAGATCACATGATGGCTGATCTCCTCACACTGGATCTGAGCTTTAGCCTTGAGCGCTAACGCCCTGGGCCTTCTCCAGCACGCTTCCAGCACCATGCTTACATCTCCTCCTTCTCTAAATGGATTCCTATTTAACACCACTATGAAAGAAATTCCAGAATGATATCTTTTATCGCTATTATACTCTATTATCCTCTAATTTATGAGCAAGGCTGCAGCTGTCATCTTGGCAGATGGAGAGTGCGGTAAATAAATCATGTGATTCAGGTTATCACAGACTTTTGTGTTTGTTTAGCCATCTGAACCATAGCCTGGCATCCAGTCACTCAGTGGTGCTGAAAGCATGGGATGGGCCGGGCTCTCCACTTAGCCATGCCCACCCAGGGCCTTTCTCACTATCATTGGGTGACTCACACGGCATTAAAGAGGTGCCACATTAATTAGCCTCGCCGCCAGCCTCACCCCCCCGAGAGACACCCGGGCCCCCGCACTGTCCACGTGCGACTCAGTGCTCTGTGCCGTGGGGACGGGCGAGCTGTGCATAAGGGCGTCGCCTGACGGCAGCGCCAAGAGCACGGTGGGTGGTTGATAATCATATTGTCACAGGCCGTCCCCGTGGGAGCCGACTGCGATACAAACGTTGCACGATTTACGGTCGAGGTTTCCGGCCCCATTAGTTACCGTTACTGTAACACTTACGCCTGTTTTTAGAGTCTGGGGTGTCATTTTCAGGTTGTAAATAGTTGCGTTGAGGGAAATTAGAGGAGAAGACCATAACTGCTCCTGTTTTTTATAGCTTGTGTTCCTGCAGCCAGAGCCCCTACCTCGCAGCTCCCTGGGCCACTGTCCTGTACTGCTTCCTGGGGGGGGGGGGTCATCTGACTGCAGGCTGAGCTGAAGTGGAGGGGTGGGGGGGGAGCTTCCTCTATACCTCTGGCTTAACTCAGATGGAAAGAAAGTCTTTTTTTGGAAATCTCAGGCATATTGAGTAGTAAATGTGGGCTCTGCCTTGGCCGTGTTGGGCAATATACAACAATAACATGTAAATAACGATAGGTGGGTAACATGTATAACTAAATACCATAGGAGAAAGTGAATCAAGAGAGCAAGACATAGAAATGGTTACACTTTGTATCGTTCTGCTCTTGAAAAATGGACCAAAATCTGTGTAATGGAGGTTCTGACCTCCGGTGATGATTTAAAGCATAGCAGAGTCATTAAGGGGTCTATAGATCTAACCCCACCTCAATTTCCATCCTTATATTGGGGGTGGGGGGCATATAAAACACCAAAGCCATGATTTATGGCCTCACTCTGGGGTATCTGTGTCTCCCTGGCCTCACTGAACCCAGTCCGGCCTGTTCGACATGGACTCAGCGAATTTGGGGAGGGGGTTTCTGAGCTAATTGTTTTGCCCATGTAGAGTGAGCGTAGGAAGTCACTCTTAAACCCCAAGAAGACAAAGCAGCGGAGCCTTCAGGGTGAGCTTTTTGAGGAGGACATCCTGCCAAAGAAAATGGCCGTCCTCGTTTTCACAGAATACAACGGCGGTGTTTGCCACCATCCACATCACATGTTTGTGTGGGGCCCCTCAGATTCGGGGCCCCCCTTTAGGCCACAAGCAGTCACCACCAGCTAGCTAGCTGCAATCTTCTAACTGCACTTGCTGGCATTTTATTTTGATTTTATCTGATAATGGCGCGTAGGACCCCAATGTGAGTTATTGAGTAGGGCCCCAGAAAAAGCAACCCCCTCCCCCACGGCAACATTGTGCTTGGCAACTGCTACATCAAACCAGCTCATCTTCGGAGACGCTTCTATCGTTACCATGGCGACGCTGCGGCCGACTGGCTGCCGTTCCAGCAGCGATCCTACTCATTTCATTAACGCTGCTGCGGGGAGCCTCATTATTAATACGTTAGTATAAAGCTCTTAATGAAACATTCGCCTCCCCCCATCCCCCCCACCTGACGTCTGTGCCTTAGGGGACCGTGAACACGCCCCCTTCCCCCAGGAGGGGAAACTGCCTGCTGGCCAGGACCTAATGTGCCAAATCATCTGTTCCTGATGCATTAAACTCATTTGGCGGCTTGAAGAAAGCCAGTGGCTGCCGGTCTCGGCCTAACGAAGTTACGGCTGACAAAAGGGGCCTCGGAGAAATTTAATTTGGGACCGCAGACTGTTTCTTCATGACGGTCTCTTCCATTGCTACACAGAAGCAGGATGAACGCAATATACCTCAATGAAGGCTCTTCATGAAGGTTTTCATTATATACGTGATAGAGAGGGTAATCTACTGCCCAGCCGGAGAGCAGCCACCAGCCCCCTAAAAATTCCCAGCTAAGTGCCACTCGGACACTGTGACCAGTCCAGTCGAGGAGTGCGTCACAACAGAGGACACCCTTGAACCAAATTGGCCCCGCTGGGTTTCATAGCTGCCCAGGTGAAGGGCTGCAACTGTGAACTGCGACTGGGCTTACGTGGAGGGAATGTGTGATTTCGAGGACAAAGGGGGCAGCGTTTTGATTTTTTGCTGCAGGACTGGCCCCCTCCGAGGCTGAGGACCCGGTCATCCTCGGGATCCAGCTGTGAGCACGTTTGAGTCACTCCACAGGTCCAGAAAAATCCTTCAGCATTAACAGCAGGATCTTCATCTCACCCATGCCACGTGGAGTGTTTATCGGCCACGGTCGTACCTAAGTTGGCTGCGGGTTTGTGATGTATTATCTGCCATACTTGTATGTTGCTTTGGACCAAAGTGTCTGCTAAAGAAATAAAAGAAATAAATGCACGTGTATTATTTCATCTGTGGGTGGACAGTGGCCAGGGGCATGATGGGTAATGTTATATTAAAGTGCACCTGGCGCGTCCTTTGACTGACTGTATAGAATAGTAGCAAATGGGCTGTTTTTGCGGAGTCATTCTGTCCTGCCATGATGGGTGCAAGTCTTTCTTGCATCACGTGTGTGTGTGTTTCTATATAAAAGGAGATGCGCTGGTTTGAGGCCAGAGGCAGAGAGAGCGGCAGCAACGAGGCTGACAGTGAGGAGACAGAGCCACGCCTGCATCCCAGAGGCCGGATTTATTTAGAAACGTCTTCGAAGCCAAGCTCCACGGGCGGCGCCGGTGCCCGTGCCAAGCAGGCCAAGGCCATGCCAGTGTAAACACTCGCCGCTGGGCCTCCCCGGTGCCGGCTGCCTGCTCCTGCCATCTCTCCACGCCATATGCTGCAACTTCAGGCTGGCTGGTGGTCTCACCCCCCCCCCTCCCGAACTCACCCCATTCCCGGCCATCTGGTGCCCCCACCGGCACCCCTTGCCCTCCCAGCCCCACCAAGGGGTAAAGTGACCCGACACCTGCTTTCGCTCCATGTCCCTGACTGGCACTTAGCTCCCCGCCAGCCCTCCTGGGTGTCTCTCTCGAGTGCCCGGCTGGCATCACTCCGGGAGCCAAGGGGTCCTCGAAGGCTGCCCCGAGGTGGTGCCAGGTTTTTAATTTATTTTTATTTTGCTCTGAACAGAAATGCCAGCCCCTTTCCAGCAGCCTGAACCTGACACAGAATCTGGGAAGTCTGTGACTGTAATGGGCCATACATATTTACCCTATTCTAAGGAGGACTGACCCGCGTCCTGAACCTGCCCTGTCACTGGTGCTGTGTGCACTCAGGAACCAAGCTCTTTCCAACACCCCACGTTCCCCGCATCCATGAAAAAAAAAATTATTGTGGTGATGGTTCAATTGCAGGAACTGAGGATAGATCAACACTGATTTTTCATTGGCTGTTTCCGTGGAGACCCAGCACCCACACCTCTCCCTACCTTGATGGTTATTAAAAAAAAGCAGCATAGTGGGCATTAGACCCGGGAGGGGGGCACATTATGCTGAAAGGGCGAGGGGGTGCAGGTGTGATTGACACCCTTGCATCCGACTTACTTTTCCTTTCTGCGGAGCATGCTGGGGAGCAATGGAGGAATAATTGCATGTCAGACGGCTGACTTGTGTTTAAATCCATGCCAATTACAGCCCTTTCTTTGCTGTGTAAATATTCATCTGGTTCTGTCAATGGGTCAACAGTTATACACAGAAGCTATAAGAAGTTGTCTGCCTGTACAGTGAGCAAACCTGATGTTAGCATCGTCAGCCAGAAGAGCATGATGATGATTTAGCGTCTTCACTTACTAGCACAAACTGCTTTTCAGGAAACGACGTCCCGTTTGGTGAAATGCTGAAATTTACATGCCATGGTAATTTTTCAAAGCTGTCCTGAAATGCTAAATGCCTTCAGGTTCAGCCTGACATTATCACATCGTGATTTTTACCAACTTCCCCAGTTTTACTTACATTTTTTCATCACCAGTCATATTTCAGAATAAGTCCAAACCCAAATAGTGCTTATTGGCTCCTCATTTATAAACATTAAAAAGAGTGTCTGAGCATCTGTATCACGTGAGAAAATGACTGCGTGAATCCTGTATCTTCATTAGCCGATGCTAATTTTCATAACAAGCGTAAGAAAATGATGAATACGTCTTGACATCCTTGCCCTCATATGGATGAGCTTTGCAAACACTCTGGCCGCTGTTACTGTCACTCCCCGGGAGTGATCATCTCTCCCAGATCATCCAGAGTAATCGGAGCTGGTCCTGCCGCCGACCGCGGCGCTCCGTTTCATCAGGATCCTTGGCCGCCGGGCACAGCTGACAGGAGACGGGCCCCCGTTCCGCTCCTCACGTTGACAGCCCAAAGTGGGGTCTCACAGGGGACCTCGGGGGACTTCTGAAAAGACGGTCACGCAGTGCGACGATCACGCTCCTCTGGATTAGCGTCCCGCTGTCAACTAACCTCGTTATCATGGCCGAGCGTCACCCACCAGTTTCGTGCCTGGGGGCTAGGCTTACTCTCCATCCCAGTCTTCGGGTCTCACAGAGCCTGTCTACACATATCACCCCCCCCCGTGTTGATGGACACAGGGGTTTTGGAGAGGCACTGGCTTATGCAGATGTATGGACCTCCCTCCTGGGAGGGAAAAAATCTCGAGGGACAAAGAGGCCTGAGATATATTTCCTCAGCAAACCCTTAGGGATTTTAATCGGTCCCTTTGGATAACAGGATTCACCATTAATGGGCTTCCAAAATGTGTTGGTGGAGCGGAAGTGAGCCATTAGCTGTTAGTCATGCACCCCCTACCTGCTCAGGCTGGTTAATTTGGCATTCCCATCAACCCGACAACCTCGAG
This sequence comes from Hyperopisus bebe, assembly GCA_026777045.1. NCBI lineage: Eukaryota > Metazoa > Chordata > Actinopteri > Osteoglossiformes > Mormyridae > Hyperopisus > Hyperopisus bebe. Next base: position 50,235,295 of record JAODJW010000001.1, read on the forward strand.
ACAAAATGGCTGCATTGATACCCACATATGAGTCTAAGGAAAGGATCGGGGTTCCCATGTCGGACTGCTGCTTTGCCAGCCGGTTCTGTTCGACAGGTCATAAGGTTGGAGAGGAGCTAAGCCTAATGAGACTGGAGCGGGTTCTGACGGCTTGTTGGTGTAATTGAGGATCTGCAGTGTCGAGGGCAGGATGGGGCAGCTGAGAAGCTCAAGGCTTTCCGTCATTTTTAAGTATGCTGTCATCTTCTCTGGGCGGAGTCAGATCCTCCACCAGACCCCCCTCCCCCACCACATGGCTCTGAAGACACACAATAGCAACACAGCTCCTCTCCAGACAAAGGACTGGGGGGTGACACTGCGCTTCACCTGACTGTAGTCACACCAACCCCCCCCCCCCCACTAAAAATACTAGCTCACACTATTCACTTCCCCAAAATCTTGTTTCCATTATGGATTCCTGTAAAACTTTTGAGTTCCATGCTCCCCATTCTCCCAGTGGTTCACACATGCCATGTCTACCAGTATATTAGCTAATTAATACCTAAATTTTAAAAACAGTGGATCCCACTGTTCTGATGGATGCCAGTTTTATTGGAATTTATCGTCATTAAGTGACAGAAGTAGCTATCCATGCTGAAATATTTATGAGACGATGTCAGAGGAAGGCTATCGTTGATTTGCTTGACTTGCCATTCACCTCCCCCTATTTTTGGTGGCTGGTAGGCTGGTCACCATGAGAAGATTTCTATTTTCTTGGCAAGGCTCACAGGAACCCCAACTCGAGCTGATCTCCCCCCAGTTCTCTTTTATTCATTGGCCATACACAGAATGACGGCAGAGAGAGCTGGACGGTTTGTCATCACAGACTCTCCTGAGACCTCAGGGCGTTCCCCTGAAAATGCCGTCATTGTCCTGTGATGCCCATGGCTGGCGAGACCCGGCAGCAGTCCCAAACAGAAGGGAAGGGGAAGGCATCACCTCTAGCTGAACTGGGCCATGCCAAAAGTTCTGTGAGACAAGCCTAGACCCTTGGATAAAGAGCTCTTCTGGGATTTGTGGGATGTCCAGCAAAATATCTGGGTGAAACCAAGGATGGGTGTCGGTCCACGGAAGGTCATTCTGAGGCTCCGAGGCTGGGCGGTTGGAGCTGTGATTCACAATCTGGATGTAATCTAACTGGCAGTTTACCGGTGACTCCAGCCATTCCATAGAAACCACCATGAATTCCTCTGAATCCGAGTAACATCTACAGCCTATCGCCCTCAGGCTGCCCACGATATGATGGCAGGTTTCTGCTCCAAAGGCAACACTGGGTTAGAGAGATTGACTGTTAGACAGACGAATATTGATTAACGACTATTCCAGCATTGTAAGAAGTGCTGTTTGTGGAGGAGGTCGTCGCTTGCTGTTTAGGATGTGGTTCCATGTTTGACACGAGAACCACGGATGTGGAGCGTGACCCAAAGTGGCAAACCGAGCTCCAAGCACAGCTTTTTGTTTCTGCTTCATGCCGTGGAGCTTCCGGAAAGTGTTGGCGCCATGTGGCAGGATCAAATACCTCTCAACAGCATGCTGAAACACTAAACGTTCTGCTTTGCCGCAAATCTCGTTCCTCCATCTGATCTCTGGCTTGATCGGTGTCTTTGATAAAAGGAATTAAGCCCATTACTGATCTGTCTTAAATTCCAAACATGTGCCTGTGAAAATACCTCTGAATATAACCTCAATGTTTTTTTTTTTTACAAGGAGAAGTGATTAGATTAGCTTTTAGCACATATCCCATGCCATGTGCAATAACTGTAACCTATGCCTTTCTGGGTTTTGCTAGTAAAACAATGCCGTGCACGATTTCAGACCACATGGACGTTATCATTGGCGGCTGGTTAATCCGGTGCCATGTAAGAGGCCAATCTTTCCGCAGTCAAATAGTTGCCTGTCATTTCCAGCTTTTCCACAGCTTAGCTGGAAGCACAGCATTCAGTTAACAGGTCCGCTTCTTTTTTTTATTTGGTGCGACGCTATTTAATGTAGCAGTAATTTTCCAGTCTTCTCTAATGCTTTTAGGTAATCAGCTTAAAGAGAACCTCAGAATCTGGAGTTATCTAAATGGCGTGTGGGTTAAAGTGGCTTCCGAAATAATGTCCGTTTACCAGCTAATGTATTATGGGATGGGAATAAATGGGAAAAAAATGTATTGCTGGGGATGAAATATCCCTTTCCCTCCACGACCTCCTTCTCAGAAATAGGGACCCTACTAGCATTCGGCAAAATCCAAATGAGGTACATTAAATGCTGCCCTCAGGCATGGAATTTCATTACGAACACATTGTCTATCAACTAAACTGGTGTTGTGGGCTGCAGCCTGCGGACCCTCCACCCTGCAGCATTCCATGACAATGCCAGTGCCAGTGATGGTGAGAACATAAGTGAAACCCCTGGGATAGAACATGCAGGTGGTCACCTGACCAGTGTGCTCAAAGGTCCAAGTTCCTCGAATGGTGTTCAGTGATTGACTATATTTCTTCATCTGAAATAGCTCTTTCTCTCAGATAAGTCTCAGGCCGCCCCGCACTGTGTTTAGGGCACAGCCTCAGGGACCTTCTGTCGCATCTCATAACATCCCACCACCAGAGTCTTGTTTTTCCACCCTACTTGTCCCACGGACTTTGAAAATGCAGAGAAAAAGTTACCGGTGCCCTGAAAAATGTTCAGACTGACTGTTTTTGGCAAGCTAAGCAGGGGGAGCTAAATTCAGTGTGGCGAGTCCTGGCACCGGGACACGTCCTTAGTTAATGGCCAGACTTTGTGTCAAGACCTTATTTTCCATGGAAAGACTCCTAACAACATAAAGGCAAAAATAGAATCGGTTTTTAGCATTCATATTTCACTCTGAATGTCATTTTTTTTCTTTTTATGTGAAAATATTCAGTCTTGAGGTTCGATTCACATACCAAGAGAAAACTTTATGCCGGATAAGAGTCAACAGATCATGGAAATGGCAGAGAGCAGGACTGGTACAGAATTCTCACCTTAGCCACAAATCTCCCTGAAACCAATTAGAGAAGTTTGGGCACCATGTGTTGATTTAAAGTTTCCTCGGTGAGAAGGCAGGCATCCACAAGAGAAGATAGATTCTTCTGTTTGAGGAGACATTGATCATCTTGTTGGTCATTGTTTACATGACAGCTTTTAGTGGGAAGCGCCTGACAGAGAAGGTAGGCATGGTTTGTTTAGACTGGAAAATTTATCAAAGTTACGAGATGATGGATGCCATTTTTTTTTTTTTTTTTTTGTTTAGCTCATGCATTCCGTAACCTAGAAATGGGGGAAAAATGCATAACATAAACAAACCGTCAAGCAACCGAGGCCCAGACTTGCCAGTTCCTCTTATTTCAAGGAAGTAGCAGCCCCATGACATCACCCATCATAATCTGATTGGCCAAAATCTTACCAATGCAGGAGGCTTCAAAGCCTCAGAGGACAAGGCATGTCTTTGACATAAAGGATTTCAGAAATCTGTCAGGGTGCCAATGATTCATCCAAATCACTGTCTGTTGTGCCATAATTGAGTGCCAGAGGTTTACCTCACATTCACATACCTTCATCCTCCGCAAATATGTCTAAAAACAGCAGCGTCAGCAGCAGACACAGCCCTGAGATCCGCCACCACAAAAAAAACCGAGAGACGACCAGATTGGAGCGAAACCCCTAAAAATAAAGCGACGTGGGGTTATTATCTCCCAGGCTCATCTCTCGGCTGATTGGCCATCACAGTGGAGCCGTGTCAGGGCAGTGGATCAGCCGGGGGCCCGTGAGGCGAGGAGCTCTGCTTAGCGGTCACCCTGCTAGCCGTGGAGCTCATTAGCACAGCCTGCAGGATTTGCAGAGCACCGGGCTCCGTCTTCCCTTCCCTGTACCTATGCTGCGTATCCCGCTGTCAGAATTTAGACAACGTTTGCCATTTTATATAAGTCGTGACGTCCACTGAGGCAGGTTCTACAGAGGCGCATCCGAATCTCGAATCTTTTCACAACGTCCTTTGCGGTGATTTGTTCCATTTCAAAACACAATCAGAGTGGCTGCTAAAATGCGTATAAATGTTGACACGCAAATATGGAAGAGACCCCATCCTTTATGTGTATTTGAAAACAGTGCATATCTCAAAGGAAACAGTTACCCGAATGTATCTTTGTGGAGAGTGATGCAGCCCACAAAAGCTCATACCCTTTTAATCTAATCACTTTACCCAATTAATCTAATTAAATTTACTCCTCTGAGCTGTGATATCTTATTAGCGTTTCCCACGATGTCATGAAGTTGTAGATTTTGGCCTTGCCTGCTGGGAAGCTGTGTTATAGCCTATAACATCCAAATTCTGCTGTTTTCAAGTATTTCTGGAAAGGAGAGCAGGTTCGAAGAAAGCAAACCCCAACGGTGACAGCTTGTCAAACAGAGTTACATTATGCTTGTCCTACTGGTATGGTTTTTTTGTAGATATCTCTGTGCTTATGCAGAAAGTCCTGTTTATAACGATACAGCATGCGCAACCCCCAAAATAATTTTATGGTATACTATTGTGGGATTCTGGCTTAAGGATGAGTCAGTAAAGCATATTAAAAATAAACTCACGTGCACTTTAGATTATCATATAAGCAGCATTTACAGACAGAATTTTTATGGTGCTGTAAACAGAATAATGGTTTATTTTCAGCCTTCTTCTGTGCAGTGAGTGTGCAGTATGATAGCTTTCTGTTGATGCTACCACAGTGTTAAAGAGTCTGAATATGTTACCCAGGAATGTCCCAGAGGAGGACCAAGGTCATCTGGCAGCTGATATATTTTCAGCCAAGAAATACCCCACACCCACACCCAATTTTAATGATGTCATTGGCCTTGATGAACCAATGCAAGCTTTCATTGAGCATGTGCTCACAATATAAGTCACGGCAGAGAGCTGGGACAGTGTTAAGGCAGCGTTAAACCTTATGTTGAACAAGGGATGAGAAGAGGCCGTCACTTGACGATTATAATCACCAGAAGAGGTAAATCTGCTAGCAACACAATACTAAAGACATATGATCATCTTACCATCTAATATCATCTTAACGAGCTTCCATCATGATGAAGCCTGCTCATCATTAGCAGGCTTGTTTAGCCTGTAAATTAGGAAGAATATTTTCAGCAAGGTTACAGTCATTTGCTTAGTGTGAGGTTGTAGGGAAGATTGCAAGGAGGTTTAACCTCTGGCCACTTGATGAATGGTTGCAAAAGACAAAACATTTCCATCCCAGCCCCCAGTCTTGGTGCTGTAGCCCCCCAATCCAGCTCTGATGGTGCTGCCAAACACACTATACTGGCTCTCTGCCCATTAATTCCTCACCGTGTCTCAGGTGCCGCAGGCAGTGGTGAATTGTATTTAAATCCCCGGAGAGTCACCACTGCTGTACCCTGCAGCTCAATGCTTAACCTGAACTTCTTTGTTAAATATCTCCCATAAAATTTCTTGCTGTTTTTGAAAACCCAGGCAAATATTACCCAGGCTAATTGTGCTCTAAAACACTTTGTAGATCTCCTCATTTTAAATGATGAATAGTCAGCACTTATCCTATTAAACACAGCTATCTCTCATCTATTTACCCCAGTGTGGAGAACCTGATTAGGATGAGTCAGATTGCTGCTCACTTCCTACTGATGATATGGTAGGCAAGAACCTGAGGTCACAGGAAGTGACCATCCCCAACCAGTCACCTACAGCCTCATAGCTGTTGATTGGCTTTGCAAAGTTTCCATGGCAGTGACTCTGAGCCAGGGAAATGTATCATGTTAAACAGGGTTTGCATAAATCTGCTTCGCTAAGCATGTGTGGCCGCAGTGACTCGAGTCTGTTTCGAGTCTGTGATATCTCGACCTCCGCAAACATGACCCCGCTGTTGTCCTCACCCACTCGAGCCTGTAAGGACGAGTGTCTGTCTCTTGGGAAGAAGTCCCACCTACTTTGGAAATTTTCTAAGCTCTGTAAATTTAGACGGCCTCCTTCCCTTTCCTCTATCCGTCCCTGGTGTGACCCAGAAACTCCTACCTTGTGGATTCCAGGGAAAATGGCGGTATGTGTGTGTGTGTGTGTGTGTGTGTGTGTGTGTGTGTGTGTGTGTGGGGGGGGGGGGGTTGCACACTTCCTGAAATGCAGAATGTACCCCAGGCATCCCAGGTGTTCTGATCACTCTAGACCCCTCTACTTTTGGGAAAGAAACGTCATTTCTGCACACCCCTTAATTATTATTTATAGTGCTTGCCATCTCTCAGACAGAGAAGGTCCCGTAAGCAGGCTGACAGCACGGATCAGCCTAATAACGTGTTATTTTTTCACTAATCTCTTTTTTTTTTTTTTTTTTTTTTTAACTCTGTTGAGATAAGGAGCTTCTTTGCAGAAGGAAAATACCTCAATGGGATTAAGGCATTTGGTTCGGCAACAGGGGGGTGAGATCAACCGCATGCTTTTCAGCTCATCTGATGTAAATACCTAGTTCTTCACCTGAGGCATGTTTAGTGGAGTTAGCCTTTAGCAACGATGCTGAGCGCTTTTCACCGAAAGAGCCCGGTAATCCGCTTTAAATCGGTACGGGGATAAACTGCCTGTTATCTATCTGACCTGTTCATCAGGTCATGCTGTAGATCCAGGTGCCCAGAAGCACCTTTCAGGAAAATAATACAAGAAAAATAAACAAAGCTGGTGCCCTCCTTGGTTCCAGATGGTGAAAGCACAGAACAGGGTAGGTTTCAGAACTCAAAGAGGAAATAGATTATTTCCCAAACCACTCACAGAGGTTGCTAGCCAAGATCATCTCCGGTCAGTCTGACTGCTTTCTTTTCCTGTTGATTTTACTGCTGGTTTAAAGATTCTGCAGTTTTTCATTACCTTTGAAACCCTTTCTGAAAACGGCAATCTGAAGCATATCATAAAGCTGGCGGCGGTGGCGGGGGGGTTCATATAAACAAGTGTTTGGCATCCAAAGTCGAGTGTTTCTGAGCTGAGGAAGCTGTAAAGTCCTACGCGAGGCCTGGGGAGTTTTGATCTGTTTACCCTTTGATGTGAGTTTTGCTCCTGGACTTGAGTCATTTCAAAGGATCCATATACTGTTTTCCGAATTAATACGCAAAGAGAGGGTAAGGGGCATCTGAAATGTCTGCTGGATGTTTCACCAAAACAGAGCAGATGAGCTGTTAGCTGTGAGACTTGAGGGCCAAGGTAGACATGCCACACTGTGATTGACAAGGCACAAAGAGTCATGCTAATATTTTCCTTTGAGAAACAAAATGTGGTCTGTAAAGACAGCACTCACCTCAGATCAATCCCATATGTTACATTTTACAATTTTTTTTTTACAATTTGGCAGATACATTTGTCAGTGCGATTTCCTCTTTTGTTGGGAGAGGGCTGGGTCAGTCAGGCCCTGCCAACCCTGAGATTTAAATCAGCAACCTTCTGATCACAGGTACAGCAGCCTGAGCCTCTAAGCCACACAATGTCAATGCTGTGAGATTAGCATCATCCCACACAGTCTATCTGACAGAGAATCTTCATGCTTGACTGTTGTCCCGTCACAAACCATTAAAAGCCCTTATCTGATCTCCTCCCATTCTTATTTTGTCATCTAAAACAGAAAAAAATAAACGTAACGTAAGGCCTTTCAGGGGGAAAGGGCAGCTATAAACTAAATTCATTGCTTTTATATTAATTTAATTTAACAGGAGTTTAACTTCAATGCTCTTCTGGTCACTATAGGATGGAAGAAGTTACCTTGAGATTTGTACTGAGAACATTTAATTTTATATTTTTTTTAATATGTGTAAGGATGGACTGTTTACTTGATACATAATTATTAAGGGGTGGTTACTTTTTGAAAATGAGCCTGGCATGTTTGAACTCTAAATTCATCACATTTTAGACTAAGACTATGAGGATTAAGCCCTAAGTATAATTCTAAGCCTATGGATGAAATTAAGTTCTGATGATGAACCTGTAGTGTAGACCACCAGGTCCGTACACTTACAGGACTTGACTGACCTGTGAATCAATCAGTTCTAAGTTGTGGTGCAGGTCAAGTAGCTTCCTTGATTTGATGAGGTGTTGCTTGAGTGTGCCTGAGAGTGCATCACAGAGCCAACAGTTTGACCTTTCACCCTGGATCCTGACCCCCGTTAAGAGAAGGACTTATGCAGCTTCCTGTTGAGTGCGAAGAGGACTGTACTGGCATTGAACTTCCCATAAAGGTGACACCTTAGATGCGGTTGGAATGAAACTGGCTGTGTCCTTATTTTATTGCAGTAATGCTGACCCAGTCTCTAGTTGTATCTGGATATTTTACTTCTGTCTTTTTGATTGTTGAGATTAAGGCTCTCAGCTTTAACGAGGACATTTATATTTTATTTAGCAGACACTTTCATGGAAAGTGACAAACATTTTACTTCTTTCGACAAAGAACAATTTGGGGTTAAGGTTCGTGCTCAAGGGCCTAACTGTGAAATCTACCAACCCCAAGATTTTAACTAGTAGTCACGGTATCCTAACCCACTGAGACACACTGCTTACGATGGTTCCTCCTTGCTGTCTTCTTAAACCCCGTAAAGGCCTGCAGCCTCTGAATCCTCCAGCACATTACCAGCTTGTGGGAGTTTTACTTTAACAAAAATGTTCTGATTGGTTCAGAGAGGTAACCAATCAGATTGTAGAGGAGGTGGGTCCAAGTAACTACTGGAGGTGGGAACTAGACATCTGATTGCTTGGTCCTGCTTCCTCTAGTTGCTTGAACACACCTTCTCTTTAATCTGATTAGTCATCTCTCTGAACCAATCATTTTTCCTTCTGCCCTCAGAACATTTTTGCATAAATAAAACTCCCAATGAGCACATAAAAAGCATGGCTGTTTCTAGAAACTTCACCTTGAGGAGCGAAGGTCCAGTTAAAGGTTGCTGACACTCTTTTATGAAAATCCCTGCCTGTTTTTCACATCAGCAGGTTGGAGCTGCAGGATGGCATGAAGGTGCATTTCCTACTGATTGGCTACTCCTCTGCTGTCCAGCATTGCAGGCACAACCTCTTTGGAGCTGCTGAACATTCAATGGGAGTAAATGAATGTCCGCTGCCTGTTGGCCTACCTTCCTCATGGTCCCAGAGTAAAATATTCAGCCTCTACCAGGAAACTTGCTGTTTTTCTTCAGGGAAAAAACACCCCCAGCCGTTATATTTACACAACGTGACAAGCAAATTTACGGGGGGGCCACTGTGGCCGACATGTTCAGTCGCTGGGGTGAAATTCCACTGCCTCTGAGTTGAAAACGCAACTTTTCTTCAACAAATCACCCTTCTGACATATCTAGGTCTCCCACCTTGGAAAACATCCACATTCCTCAGCCTCAAGCCTGCAGACCATCCCAGTGACATGGTCCCAAGTTGTCACTGGAGGAGTGCATTTATTCCCTTTTCATTTTCATTTATTCACCAAAATGTCAAGTTCAAATTCATCATGTAACATTTTATGGTAGCTAAAGCTGAATGTTTTCTACAAGGTGTGGCACCTCAGACTTGTATATGTGGCCCAGTAGGTGATCAGAAGGTCACTGGTTTAAATCCCAAGCTTGGCTGCGTGATGTCACTATCAAGCCCTTCAGCAAGGCCCATAGCCCCCAGTGGCTGCTGGGACTGGCTGACCTTGCTTTCTCAGAAATGTATTTAATGAATTGGAAATGCCAGCTTGTTTTTCCCTGTGACCTTATCTCATGAAAAACAAACTGAAGTTTTGTCCTGACTCATGAAATTCTGGTGGTGTGTGTAACAGTTTAGTCTTTGAGCTTCGCTTCTTCAGCCTTGTTTGTTGTTAATTCTAGGAATGGAGCCCAGGATGGATCCCTCCTGTCATTCGCATTACCACAAATCACTTGGAGTGATGTGAACGTTGAGGATCTACTTCTTGCACAACCGTCTGCCTTCATCTTGGTTGGTTTTGTTGCTTCATTTTTTTTTTCAAAGATGTTGGATGGATAAAGCAGGACTGAGAGGAAATCTGATGTTCCAAAGCCGGGCTCTGATTACCAAACCTGAAGCATGAACCTCTTTGCCGCTGGTGATGTCTTGGCATGGGCGTGTCCACTGGGGCGGCAGGCCCGCCTTCTCGCCAGACTCCGTGCTTCAGGAATGACTGCAAGTGCTTGTCTATCTGCAGATGAAGCTGTCCAGCTCTTTTTCTCGTTTTCTCCACCTCCCAGGACTGGGCTCACCGTAATCCCACAAGGCTATGTCTGGACACAGATCCGGTGTTTGGAATAATGCAGGGGGGGCTGGATTAATACATTCTCTGGGTCTGGACACAGAACCCTCCCTCCTCTGCTTCCCCCCACCCCCCCAGCCAAGTTATGTGCTGCTGGTGAAACTGTCAGTGCGGGAGGGTGCGGCTAGGAGTACTGGGAGGGAAGGACAACCTAGCTGGGAGGACTGGAAGGGAGAGCCTAGTTGGCAGCACTGGGAGGAAGGGAGAACCTAGCTGGTAGGGCTGGAAGTACAGACTGGGAGTGCTCCTGCTCAGACTGGGAGTGCAGGATGGTTTATCTCAGCGTGATATGGGAAAGATTTGGAAGCTCGGTTGCCTCATGCTGAATCTGTCCCAACAGGCTTAGACAAGGTTAAACCCCAAAGTGGCATCTTTCTTTACATTTTCTCTGCCAGAGGCCTGGTTTTCCTCAAACAGCAACATCACAATTCACCTATTCCCCAGCATGCCAAAGCGCTGCTCTGCTGTCTGCTCTGCTGTCTGCTCTGCCGTCGCATACCGGCCCATATCTCCGTGGTCTGACGTAAATATTTTCATTTTCACATGTGAATGCATTTGGGGATTTCAGCCGTGACTACACTCCAAAGAGGTCTGATTTATGATTCTGGGCAAACATAGATCGGAGGCATGGCAGGACAGCTGTAAACCTTTCCATTCAAACGTAGCTGTCAGTCGATTAAACATTCTGTATATGAAACCAAACACCACATTTTTCACAGACAAACATTTACCGTGGCCTCAACCCTACTTCCTTTGTCCACATAAACAATGATATTTGATTTGTATTGGGCCGGGAGACAGCCGGGTCAAAGGTCGCACAGGGTACAAGTGCGGTTAGGGAGGTACTGTAGCAGGGGCATGTGGTACATTATGGGTGTATGCTCCTGCAATAAAGGAGGATCAGAACCAGCAGTGTTAGGACAGGCAACCATCATACTAACCAAATCAAATATCTAAAAATATTATTTTGAATTTCTCCTGTTTACTGTAGGTGAATCAAGACACAAACCAACCAAGCTCTGGAGCCAGTCATTCATCTTTTCTTTGTTCTTGACACCCCCAACACATAACAGAACACTTTCGTAAACCGTCAAAAGCAATCAATCACCAATCCAACCAAACCCACATGGTGATCCATCTAATATACACACATGGCATGAATACTTTTTTCGTCTTAGAGTAACCTCTCTGCCATATATCCCAATGGATTTCAACTCCAACTATTCCAACTTTATTTCACCACTAATCACTGCTTTTTCTTTCTACCAAAGATTTTTTTTGGCTATATGGTAACCTTTTCCTTATATGGTACATCCTATAATTTGTTACACCCACAACCCCTTCTCTATTATGGTCAAAGTATAGATCATTTAACGGGAAACTTCTCCATGGAGCTTAACTCTGGTGACAGAGCAATTTTCGCAGATATTAACATCTCACCATGTTACTGCGGCTCTCAGCAGCAAGGGAGCTGCAGCAAATGATGGCTGCAATTATAAAGTCAGACACAGCAGCCTGCGTTTGGCGTCGCATGTGGGCGACGACATCCTCCCTGCTACACGCACATGAAAACATTCACACGCGTGCAAGTGTGTGCACTAGCAAAGGCACATTTACATCATCACGTATTTAATCCCATTGCTGATGTACACCAAAAACATCATCATTTATTTCCGTTGTGCTCTGGGGGATTATTGAAGGGCTTTTGTTGTCTGATACTGCTCACTGTTCACTAACAGGCCCAATCAGATGAATGCATTGTCCAAACAGTCAGTAACTCATAAGCAAACAGCAGACATATAGCATGCTTCATTATGACTGTGAGTGATCTTTCACATCTCAGGATCCTCCCGTCTAGACTCGCCATCCCCACCCATAAGATATGATTGGCCACCACTGGTCTGCCGGCATTTTCTTCGTCCTTCATCCATGGCGGCTCCCCAGCCAGAAGGTCAATGGTCGCCTGTGATTGGCAGGGGGTGTCCATGCCCCGTTTAAGATGGCGGACTATGCAACCAGAGACCCCAGCTTGGTAGCTGCATGTAGCTGATGGTCCCCAGTGACTCTGGACTAGGAACATGGAGGTAAGAGGATCTAACGCAGAGCCTAGCTGGCCTCCTTCCCTCACTGTCATAATCGACTAGCTGGTGCCGTGACAGCTCTGCCTCCGTGGGCGGGACAGCCTGTGGGCGGGACCAGCTGCAGTGACAAGTCACGAATGCCATTAGATGAACGATTAGATGAACAGTGCAGGCCTATAGGGGTGAGTATGCTAATCTTAAAATATGCATATTAACAAGGCTCTGCTTGATGTTATGTGCATCTGTGACCATGGCATGGCAGACGGGGCAGACAGTGTATGTGTGGATGTTTATTTCTATGATTGTGTGTATTTGTTTGTGTGTAGTTTGCCATGTCTGTAGGCATGCGTGCGGTTTTGTGCTAACGTGTTATGTGGGTGTGTACATGTGTATATGTTTATTAATGTTGCTGCAGTATCTGTGTACCTCTTTATTTTTGTGTGTGTTTGTGTGTGTTGTAAAGCGGTTTGTGTTTGTAACTGCAGAGATCCTGTTACGCTTCAGAAACAGCCACCGGACAGTGGTCAGAATCAGCCCACAGCGATCCATGTGTCTGGGGGGTGGTTGGAGGCCT
>JAODJW010000001.1:50252315-50267694 GCA_026777045.1 Hyperopisus bebe
ACATGTCCACAGATAAGTTGGACGGTATAGTGTGTGCGACCGATTTAATGAGCCACAAATGAGAAGTAGTGCTTAAAAAGGATAAAACTACAACTTTTCCTTCTCTTGATAAAGGACGCAGCCATCTTGGATTCTGTAATCGGGATCCTCTGCGTTTTCCGAGATATTTCTCGGATCTCCGAGAAACGGGAGCGCGCACGTCGTCACTTCCGGCTCCGAAACTCGGATTCCAACTCGGAATCCGAGTTCCGAGGGCAAATGGAACGCACCATAACTTACGCCCCTCAGCCTGCGGACCAATAGCAGCAGCTTCCTCCATGCCCTAACCCATCCACCAATCATGGTGCAAGGCTCATGTGTGTTTCCAGACAATGAAGATCATCTCAATAGTTTGTGATGGCCAGATATAGTGCAGATATTCAGGTGTTTCCAGGAATTTTCCTTCTGGAAAAATCCTCCCCCTCACACCTTCTGCTTGTTCTCTACTCACACAAGCACATATTCTTATGAGTTTTAAAATAATTCATTCTTCTTTTCATAGGGGCATGTTTCCATTACACCTGAGCAATACGTAAGTATTGAGCAGGTAATCGTTATACCATGGTGTTTGTTTACTGAACTCTTTAACTATTAAACTCACAATAATGCACAACTTCCTCACAGGCAGGGTGTTGGAGGCCATTAACACGGGTCAGTGGACGTCAGTGGATTCATAGTGGTTAAAGAGAATGTTTTTGCCCTAAAGGTCACTTTTTAAGTCAGGTTATAGGATGGGCTGTGTAACGCAACTAAAGTTACTCCAGGATGCAACTTTAGAAATGGCTTTGCCAGTTGTTCTGGATAAATCTGTCAAGTGAAAGATTTAAGGGTATTCTGCTAAGTGCTCTGAGGGTGATGGGTTTTGTAATGGTAGGACTAATTTACTAGATAAGTACACGTGACACTGAAGTCTTGCTCTCCTGCTCACTGGAATGATCTCTCTTCTTGCCCCAGTCAGCTCTGGCATCCATATAATACAGCAAGAGTTCCCAGTGTTTTTATGTTCACTGACCAGTAAAACGGCAGGGTGGGGAGAGGCCATAGCGGCAGATCAATGGATGGTTTCATAACTTTAACTGTTTCCATTTTATTTTCAGATTCAAGCAAAATGCACAAAGTGAGGGATCGTAAAAAAGTGCCAATATGTAGTATATTTTTGGAAATTATCCAACTCCTCCACAAAATTCCCAGTGCTCTGGCCTGGTGGAATATGGACCACAGACCAGTTCTGTGGGTTGGGAACCGCCAGCCTACAAGGTCATTACATCAAAATACACTGAAGTCTTTCTTTCAGTTTAAAAGGAGTCACTCCAAGAACGACTATATCTATGAACATTACAAGTGTATGAAAGTGGGACACAGAATATTTAAAGAGTTACTGGCTACTTTACGGACATTGAATATTTAACAGATGGTGGTATCGAAAGAGAGGCGAATCAGGCTGGGAATGTAGATCCCCTTGTGTGTGGTATTACACCATCTGGTCAGCTGTAATTTGGGTTTTATTGACAAGCTGAACTCCCTGGATGCGATTTTCATTCATGTAAGGAGCTGACAATGATCCTTTGAAGGACTGTAATGACTCGCCCTGGCAGACTTTTGTTGTGTACTTTAGGAAGAGCCGGTAAGGACCAGGTTCTGTAGGAACTTGTCCCTGAACAAAGCCATGTCACTTCCTGTCTGCTTGGCCAATGAAAACCCATTGTTCCATGTCAAAGTCAGTGCTGCACTGAGGGTGACGGAAACTGTCTGTTTACTGTGTCTCTCACAACAAGCTAATCCTATTGATGTGAGGGAGGTATTTGAAGTGAGCAGCGAAATGCCAGGCTTGTGGGCGCAGTATTAATCCCGATAGCGTCAGCATCGTCTGCGTTTGATATTGACTTGTTTTGATTATCACCCCGTGTTCCTTCTGAGGCAAAACACTAATTAATTAATTACATATCCTTTGTGTTTACTAATACGGTTCTGCAGCTTTGTCATCAACCTGATTATTGGGGAAGTTAGCTGTGGGATGTGGGTGAATTCAGCTGCTGACTTGTAGCACATGGTAAACCAGCAGTTTCAAAGTTCCCATTTCCCAATCTGAAGACCGTTTCTGTCAGGCTTGATTGGAGAGCGTTAGGCCATGCTGAGGCTTTGTTAGGGGGACCGGCAATGTTGAGGGTACACAGATTCCGACTGGGTGGGAAAGGCAGTGTGGAAAGACTTGTGGCACCAACACCTGCCTTCTCTTTTCATTAGTGTTACAGTCAGGAAACAAATGTGTCTCTGCCTTCCCTTTAGTCTTCTGATTGGGTTAAAGTGGGGATGGGCATTTATCTTGCTATTAGGATAATGTTTCTCTCTTTGTGCATTAATTTGTTTTGGTACCAGGTGCCCTCAGGTCAATAACATAATCAAACTCCACTGCATTGTCATAAACACACTCTGCTCCGTTTGCAGAATCCTAGATAAATAATCGACTCTTTAATGAGCAGCTGTTGCCTTGTTTGTTCTGAGATGCTCTCTCATCGCTCCGTGTGCTCACACGAGTTTGCATTTTATTGCTGCATTCTCTGTTAGGTCATGGTCATGGACAGCGTTACCCGAGGACAACATAATCTGTCATATATGTTTAGCTCCCAGGTCACCTGTATCATTCCCATTATTAATGAGATTCACAAGCTGCCTTGTTCCTGTGATGGAGAGACAGAATAAGCAGGCAGTGTTCCAGATTTTTCCACCTATTGTCTTAAACTATCTGCTTGTTCGCTATAAATAAGAAAAACAGCTGAATCACATGCTCCTACTATTTATTTTTTTCTTTGTAAAATTTTTGGGTTTTTTTACAGGATGGATGGGGACAGATTAGGACATTAGTCATGTCAATGAAACAATGTTTCAGTGGGCACCAGAACTCAGTACTGGATTAGCTGTGTGGATGGATTGATGGATGGATGGATAGATGGATGTTTCAGTGAGCATTAAAAAACAACAAACTCAAGTTGGTGTATCATAGAACAAAACAACCTTTGCTAGGTCTTGGAACAGCACAGAATAAGCACTGCAGGGTCATGGGAGGGAGCAAAAAATAAAACATCAATTTATAGGTACTTCAAAACAAGGCACAGATGACTAACGAGTCCTCAAATGCCCCGTCACTTGATTCTCCTGCCTGACACGGCTGTATGTCCCCCCCCCCCCACCTTGCCGACCGTGAGTTGAAAGCACAAACAGATGGCAGGTGTAATATAAACATTTCACTTTACGTATTTTTTATTGTTATGTAAATGCAAGTGGAAGTGCATAAATTGATTTTAATCTATATAGAAATGTTAAGTTGGGCACTAAATCCTCACACTCCCCTATTTGGAATGCAGTGTTAACGAAGGTAATTAGCAGTAGCTGCACCCAGTTGGAAGAAGGGGTGTCTCCGGGGAGACGTGCACTGAAGCCAGTCCCTCCTGGCTTGTTATTCCAGGCAAGCATGCTCTCCCAGGGGCTGCTTCCTTCACTGTGAGCCTGGGGGTCTGCGATCTGGCCCGGTTTCACCTGGCATCAGCGGAGAAGCTCAGACTCTCTGCAGGGACTGCATTACCCTCATCCTGATGTTTGGAGCTCATCCCGCCTGCAGAGGACGACCCACAGAAGCTGACCCTGCGATCCAGGATGCCGCAGGTGAAATCCGTCAAATTTCCGTGGTCCGGCAGCTGTTTTAAGCACCACCCTGCCCATCTTCTCATGCGCTTTCCGGCACGTTCCGGTTGGCTTAACTCCCAAAGCACCAATTTGTTCTTAGGAGAATCTGAAATCCAACTCTCAGCTAACTTGGAGACTAACAGCTGAGATGCTGGTCCAGTGATGTCATCAAACAGGAGTGGAGTCTGAATGTCGCTGGGTCCTCACATTTTGCTGAAGAACGACTTGCAAATACCTCACAGTGTGAGCAAGGAAGGAAACAGCTATGATAAGCGATGTCCTCAGAGTGAATTACAATGTACTTACACGCAAGAGCCGGGTGGGCCTGTCGTCTTCAGAAAGACCAGCCAAATACAGAGTGCTCACTTTGGCTTCAGTACTGAGTGGGAGAGCATAACAAGCACTGAGGGTAAGGCAGTGGGATTTGGTATCGATCTTTCTCTTCTCCAGTTGTAGTAATGAAATTAGAGTCAGCTTCCCAACCCTTTCTAAAATCCTTTTTCAGAGGGTAAGAGTAATATATCAAAAGCAATTTCCTTTAAGAACTCGGGGGGGAAAAGCCTAGGAATTTCAAGATCATGGCAAATGACTTATGTATCAGCAGAATGGATTTTAGGGGGCATATTATGTGCATAAGATGGATTTTAGGATTGAAGCCCACGCCGTCGAAACGACTTTAGATGTGTGGATACCCACTCTGGAGAGACGCCCAGTTTGCGGAGATTTCTGGAGGTTTCTCCAGAGAAGGATGGAAGGATCCAGGAGGACATTAGCAGGCATGCAGTACTATGGGAATTGTGGCTTGGCCCGAAGCCAGGAGCACAAACCATCGCTACATAAATCACATGCGGCATTTGACAGAGATATAGGCTCCATGCCCGACTTGCACGCACGTGCAAATGCACACAGGAGGTTTAACAGTCTTGCCGGCATTTTGCCGCACAGGTGTTCTGATAAACACACTGTTCTGGCCTGAAACCCACTACCGGGGCAGGTATGGTCATGCCCCCCACCCCAGAATATACAATGAGGATGTGGCATTTTGGAGCTTGTTTGCTGAGCTGGGAAACCTGTTGGGCGGGGTGAAACCAGGACCAGCGTGCACCTGGCCTTTTCAACATGCACCGAAACCAGCTTTAAGCAGGTGGGCCAGCCCATCATTTAAGTGTCAAAAGGGGAAACCGCAATTTAAAAAAAAAAACGGCAAGGATTATAATGGGGGATATTACAATATATCTGCTTCTTGACTAGCTCCCAGCTTAAGTGGGACTCGCGTCTCCACGATGATAAAAATGGAGCAGCAAAAGACAGATCCGAACAACCGCCATACTGAACTCATGGTGCTGATTTTCACGACCCAGACCATCAGGACCTGGCAGAGCTGGTCTGCCAATATAAACAGTCTCTAGGGGGCGCCATTTTTTGAGGGCGCAAACCGGTCCCACATGCATTGTGCCTAGTATGCCATATGGCCATCCACCAGTACTGCAAAGCCACCCCATGACGCAGATTCAGAGCTTCCCCATGGACCTTAGCTCAGGCCTTCGACGTGCACCATCCGCAGGAGGCTTTGACTCACGGTCAGCTGTGCGGGAATGGCGGTGTGACGTGGCTTAAAAACCAGCCAATTACTCACAGTACATTCATCTTCTCGTCTGCTTGCTGGCTCAGGCACCTCTTACATCTCCAGAAAGATCTAAATTTGAAATCTCACATTTACATTTTTAATTTGTGTGGCACAGCAGGGACAGTCGCTATCTGTTTGCTTCAAAGTGCCCAGGCGAATACGCCTCTCTCTGCCACCAGCTCTCCCTCCATCTCTACAGCTCAAAGATGCATTCCTTCTGAAGCATTAATAAAATTTGTTTAGCACCCACTGAGGAGGAATTGCATTCATGTGTTCGGAGTCAGCTTTAGGGGTGATTCCTGTTCCCAGGAGCAGCTGATTGGCTGTGACTCTTGTGAAAGGGCGGTGACACAAGACTGAGAAGGCGGGGCAACCTGTTACAGCACAAGGCCAGTCTCCTGTGGGCTCGATGTCCTGAAATGGTGCCGTGTCCCATTATGAAAATGAGCAGTGATATGATCGGCACCTTGAGATGCAGACAGGGAGCTTCTCTGCATCCATAATTTATTCCTGTTTGTTGGCAAACAAGCTGGCGGCAGACGCCGAGGTTTCAGCTTAAAAACAGAAAGCCGTTAATGTCGGCTGGCAGACTGAAATCATGGCCGTGGGGGGAAGTACAGTACTGGGTACAGAAAAGGTGCGCTATGAATCAGGGGCTCCTCAGACAAACCCACTACATCCCTGGGCACAGTGTGTGGTTCAGCAGGATGATGTGCCTATGATCAGAAGGTTGCTGGTTCAAATCCTGTGGTTAGCAGAGTGATTTGATCACTGGGACCTTAACCCCCAGTTGCTCCAAGGCCTGTCTGAGTACTTGCTGAGCCACACAACGTCCCAATGCTAGCATTACAGACACTGCTGCAAAGATCAACCCTCAGGGACTCTAGACAACAGTGTTGGACAAATAATGCATTTTGGCAGTAGGAATTCTAAAGGCAAGACTTCTCCTAAAGCGTAAAACTGTTTCAGAAGGATGGTGTTTACGTTAATCGACCTCCAGCAAGGCTGTCAAAGATCCCCTCAGATACCAGACTGCAGAACAGGCTGTGCCTGACTGAGATGACAGTCTACAGGTGAAGGTGGGAAAATGTTGCATTAAAACACAACTGGCAATCGCATTACCCCTTGCTGTGTCGGACGCAATCTGTCAGGAGAACAGTAATGTCTCTCACAGCGTGGTTTGTGAAAATGGAGGTAACCAGGTATTGCTGTGAAGCACGGCAGGGTAATTACTTTCTTGGTGTTTTTTTTACCTTGATTTATTTGATTTCTGATTTGTGTTTTTTAGCTGGAGGCAGTTTCAGTTGCCTTGAGTCTCACTGCCACTTGAGGCTCACATGAAATCTGTACGTTTTTTCCCCTCCTTTAAAGAATCAGTCAAGCCAAATTGCTGTTACTGTAGTTCAGTGTTTTTGAGGCGGAACTCCGCATAGAGCAGTGTCGCGACCCGCCCTTCCTTCGTGCTGCAACTCAGTCCTTGGAGAGTCCACATTTTTTTTCTCTCCCACCTCCCAACACATTCGTACCAGGTATTTGATGTACTTGATTGACTGAGACCATCCGGGGGTCCCCAAGGACTGGGCTGGGAAATGCTGGCATAGTGGAAGGTTGATCAATCGTCATCTGTCCTCATCCCCCCCGGAGTCATAAACCTTTATTGCATATAGTGGCCGTGGCATTATGGAGTGTGTTTCCCATGAGGCACTGCACTTATGGTTTTCTGTGTCGGTCTTGCTTAATAGCAGAAAAGCAACATATCATACAAGGCAATAATTTTGCCTTCCTGAATCTGCGAGTAGAACAGTTTGTACAGCTAAGGACCACCTCATTCCTTGATCACCCCTATTCCCGGGAGATTTGGTATGTTCCCACCAACACAAGGGCAGTGTTTGTTAGGCCTGTCACCCTCACTGCGAGGGTCAAGACCTTCACCATGAGTAACATCCTTCCCTGTCAAGCTGTGAAGGTGATCTGACCTCAAGTCACAGCTCCTTGAACTTTATGCTGTTGTGGCCATTAGAATAACAGAGTGAAGGTGACCAGCCTGGAAATGGCCTGCAGACAGGGCTTTGTGTGGGTGTGTCTATGTGAGTGTGTGCATGATAATGTATATATTACATTGTGGGGACCACAATGAATGGACGGTCCTCGGGTGATTTCTTATGAAATCTTGGTTTTGAAAATTTCAAACATTAAGTATTTAAAAAGACTTTCATCAACAAATTTATTTTTAGCCATTAATAACCAGGTCTGAAGTGTTTGTAAGGGTATTTTTTTTTTTTTTACATTTCCCAAAACAAGGCCTTAAAAATCTCATTACTGCAACATTCTGAAAACATCAAGACCATTAAGAAAACCAATACATTTTCACATTTTTAAAAATTGCTTATTAACAGTCATGCTCAGTTACTTGAAACTCTGAAATAATCTATATTGCGGATGTGGAGGCTGCGGGATATGAGAGCCCAATACGCACCAGAGATGTACTGAACAAGTCTATGCATGGATTAGCTCTGTCTAATGAACCGTATGCGCAGATCAGCTCCGTCTAATAAGCCGTATGTGCAGATCAGCTCTGTGTAACATGCAGTACGTGCAGATTAGCTCTATGTAATAAGCTGTATGTGCCGATTAGCTCTGTGTAATATGCAGTACGTGCAGATTAGCTCTATGTAATAAGCCGTATGTGCAGATCAGCTCTGTGTAACATGCAGTACGTGCAGATTAGCTCTATGTAATAAGCCGTATGTGCCGATTAGCTCTGTATAATAAACCGTATACACAGATCAGCTCTATGTAATAAGCCGTATGTGCCGATTAGCTCTGTGTAATATACCGTGTTGCACAGATCAGCTCTATGTAATAAGCCGTATGCACAGATCAGGTCTGTGTAATAAGCTGTATGTGCCGTTGTGTAATTTCCTACCTGTTTTTACAATGGTTTCATGCCTTCTATTGCTATTCCTCATTTGACAGCAGAATGGGGAGTTAATTTCTCCTAATGTGGAAACAACTGCCAGAGCTCCCATCTGCGAATATCATCTAACTTTTCAGTGTCAGTGAGGTCTGACTCCACTTTCCAACCCTATTTTTTATTACAAAGCCATACTTGCATCCCGCGACTTTCCTCATTTCATGCGTAAAATCTCGCTTCCTCTCAGCGGGATGTTTTCGAGTTACGCCATTTGCGGGGCAACTCGGATATCTGTCTAGACATCCCGAAAATACACATTTTGTCCCTTCAGACTGTGTTATTTAAGTACAGCAGTGTCCCTGCAAAGATCCCTCTCAGGGCATTGAGCTGGGAGCCTCAGGGTCTCCTGGACCTGCGTGTGAGGTCACACCTTCCAGGAAACGCAACCTATGAGGGATGCGGAGCATTCGTGTGGGACGTCCCCTGCGACAGTATTGTGGGCATACAGTAAGTGGAGTTTGATGTTTGTGCTTGAGGAGCAAAAAATCTGCATCTTACTTACCTTATGTATTAACACATTTATCTGATGCACACGTAACCTATCATTTTGTCTACCTATAGGGTACCAACCAACCACTTATGCAAAAGCGCAAAGTTCCAGCGTGGAACATGTGCAATACTGGCTTTGCCAATTAATTGCAATTTCAACTCAGGCAACTAGAGAGGGCAGTGCTTCCCCTGCCCCCACAATAAGTCTGCCCATGTCCGTGGTGTTATACTGGAGTCTTTCTTGTACAGCAGATCATATCCATGGGGGAGTGGGTGGGTGGGGGGGGGGGAATGTGGCTAGCAGTTAAGGACCTGGAGTCATGACCAAAGCTTTCCAGGAGGAAACCTCAAGGGTGGGACTCGGCCGGCGTACCCATAAGTAACGGTGGGGGATTCCTAGGATGCATTTCCTGTAGGGGAATCTGGCCCCAATAATGCGTTTCTCAGGTGTTCCGTACGGTTTTGACTGTCACAGAGGAGCAGAGGAAGCAGAGGAGACCTCGTGAGAGACCGTGAAAGACCCCGGCGCCTGAATAACGGCTGCAGAGGCACATAGCTGCATGGAAATGCACGCTGGCTTCGGTGAACTCCTCTCCGGCTGCTGGTTCATGTTTCACAGGAATATCTGTGAATCGTCCTGCCTGTCGCTTAATCACAAGCGAGGCTCGTTCTCTCCTGTTCGACCAAACCGTGGGAGGCGACTCACCGTAATGACAGAGTAAGACTGTCCAGTGCACTATGGCTGGTTCAAACAAGACCAGCACGACCCGTGAGACAGGGGGGTCTCTTTGAACCAGTTCCGGGCTCAGCCCCACGGCCCCTGACAAATCAGTTCTTTAAAGCGAAAGCTGCCGTCTGTAGCTGTGGTTAATCCTGTCCCTCTCTAGTGGATTTGCAGAAACTTGTTTAGGAAATGATGTCACTGAAGCATACAGAGCATGAGCTGTTCTCACCTCCTTTCTTGTTCCGGCGCTTGTTCTCCTTACCTGTACAAACAAACAGACACTTTTTGAAAAGCTCAAAGTTAAGCACGTTCTTTTGAGGGTCAAAAGATGTTCCCCTCCTGGAAGTGGCGGTTAAGTATAAGTCACTAACTGACTGCTTTTCTATAGCTGAGAAGCTTCTTTTTAAAGTAGCTGACATACCACACTGAATATGCCATGAATTAATGATTAACTACACCCACCCTTCCATGCATGCATCTGCCAGTCAGCATCATGGGGGGGGGCATCATCCCTCTGCATTTCCTTTGACTGGGGGAGGAATCCTGCAAGAGAACATGGAGAGAAGAAGAAAGATTTTAGCCCCCAATGCCAGAGGTATGAAGCAAGAGTGATACCCACAATATAACAAAATTTACGTTACATTTATTTTTTTGGCAGATGCTTTTACGCAAAGCGACATACGTTATTGAGAAAGCAGGGTCAACTAGTCCCAGGAGCAACCGGGGGTTAAGGGCCTTGCTACGGACCCAGAGGTGGATGCACTCTGCCGACGTGGCACAGCGACCATCTGATCACAGGCACAGCGTATTTCTCATTATGCATACTTGACGGTACTTTTTATCCATTTTACATCATCTTCCATTGCTGAAGATCAGTTCCAATACTTAAGAGTAGAAGTAGAGATGACAGTAAAAATCCCCGGATGTCCTTTTTGCCCCACCTCAAATATCAAAGATACTTAGGTTGCATCCTCGCCAAACAAGACCAGTATCATGATTCACTGCACCCCCAAGATTGTTCTTGGAAGGCAAGTTAGCAAGACCGGTCTTGCCAAGACCACAACTACAATCTTTCTGTTCTTGGCATTGAGAAACACCCACAGTGTCCCACTCAGCTGAGCCATACACTGCCCCCCCCCCACCCCAATTGAAAATAAATCCTTAAAGGTACAGCACCTATGATTGTTTAGTTATATGCTTGTTTAGTTATAAATGATTAGAATGTGGTGAACAGTGGTGATAAATGTACTCAATCCATCTATCCTGTCCATCTGGGCTGGCGATCATGATGCCCCCCCCCCCAGGTTCTGCTACTGCCTTTCCAATTTCCTGCATCTCATGCTCCCAGAGGTGCAGCTGTACCAGTCATTTGCATAAGTAATCTTCCCCATCACCACTCTCATCTGCCAGCACTATAACAACAGTCTTAACGGAGGTAGGCTGATTCTTTGGGAAAGATGACACAAACACACTGGTACATAATGACACAGAGTGTGCATGGAGCTTTCTGTAAAAAAAACACATTCCCCCCAGTGTAGTCACTGTCTGCGGCCAACAGGGGGCCTCCAAACCTCAGGGGACCCATGCAAATGTGCGGTTTTTAGTGGTGGACAACACCATCACTGTTTATTTATGCTATTTCACTCTCACCTTGTTTACAGTTGGGGGGGGGGGGGAGCCAGTGCTCCAATGCAATTCAGAGCTAATGGCTTCTTCATTTTCAAAGTTATTAGCAGAGAATCATTGTTTACTGTGGCGCAGCTTGAAGGTCAGGTCACAGAGGCCAGATGACTCTCCTCAGCTTCATTGATTTCATTACAAATACTCAAGCCTGCAATTAGCGATCCTGCACTTTCAGAGTCCCATTAATGGACTTAGCCAGTGACCCGGTGACCAGTCACCTCCTAAGGTACAGCTCACTGTGTATTTTCTTGAACCTACAACATGGGGGAGTTGGTAATCGCTTTTCACCAATTCCGCAGCCGGTGGCATGAACTTTACAGCATCACAGTTCAGCTAGTGTTATTCTTGATTAACCAGGCTGGGTTTGAGACCCGCTTATGGATTGGACTGTTGGCAGGACCAGCAACCATAATGGCACCTGACGCGTTGGCCAAACATGACAAACCCTGGGTTGCTGGCACTGCACCGTGCCACACATCCTGTCAGACATGCCCAGTCAGATCCTGCTGGTGAGGGCTGTGGGTCAGACAGGAAATCAGGTTTTTTTTTTTTTTGCCTTAGGCAGTCCGTGCTGCAGCTGGGTTGTGGCATGGAGAATGAGGGAAGCAGTGCCTGATGGGTAGGCAGCAGGCTCATTGGTGGCTGACGTGCATCTTTGGGGATATTCCGCACAGCTGCCTGTCCTCCCAGGTGACGTGTTTGAAGGCCTGTCAAGCTGCCATATCTCTCTGTCTCTGATGCTAAAACAAGCCACTCCCCTGAAACGGTGCCTCCATTGTCCTAACGACGGTAACCAGACTGATGGGAACTCCACTGAAAGCATGTCCACTGCTATGTGCCATATAAACCACTGTAGCATCTGCTGTACCTTCACACATATGTTTCTGCGTGTGTGTCTGTAATCCCTCGGGGGGAGTCCCTCGCTGAGGTTTGAGGCCCCCCTGCCCCAAATGCACCATCGCCCCTCCCTGTGGTCCGTCACCTCCGTCTGTGTTCATTCTCTGTTAACAGGGGGCCTGGGACACTTCTCCGCTTCTCCCGCTGAGGGGGTCATCTTTGTTTCCACACAGGATGTCCCCCCTCGATCGACACCTTTTACCTTCCCCCATGGGCAGCGTGACCCATAATTTACATGTGGGGGCGGGGGGGACACTAGGCTTTTGTTAATGGAGCCTTAGTTCCTGTATTGATGGCTGTGAGCCCGAGACCATGGTCTGCAGCAACAGAGGTGGAAGATGAACCTGGATATTGACTGTCAACAGCACTGGTGGTGGGGGGGGGCAGGTGTGGGCTGGGCTGGCTGCCAGTCTCTTGCCCCTTGGGGCATCTCCGTCGATCGATACTCTCTCAGCGTGGCGCTGGGAATCACCAGGGAGGTCAGACACTGTGCCGTCTTGTCGAGGGCTGGTTAATCACCGGCTTGTTTTGTCTGCCAGCTTCTACCAGAGATACCAGTGTAACCAGTGAGTGTCACTCAGCATCTGGGAGAGGATGTGGAGAATGAGATTTTTTTTTTTTTGCCTGATGATTTTTCTCAGGTTAGTTCTGTACACGGTGTTGGTTCTGTTCGGTCCTCAGAGTCTGTTGGTCCTTTCACTCCTAGGTTCAAGCTTAGGTTGTACCCGATACGCCTGGGTGGAGGAGAGTGTTATTTCTGAGATAGAGGTTATGGGTTCAGGAACAGAACTAGCCTACAGGTTTATGGGGGGAACACATGACAAGGCCAGGCAGGGCCTGAGAGTCAGGGGTGTCAAACGACCCCTCCATCTGCCACGTGAACACGATCTGGCCAGTAGTTTCATCCCAGGCTCTAAGGGACAAGTTGTTCCTCTTTCACCTGCCAGTTTCATGAACCTATGCATCTTTTTCTTCTAATCAGGACACTCATAATCGATCCTTTCACTCTTAGCATATCAATTAGGGGCTTAAACGTACCATTTGGGGCAAGAGGGACAAAGACTGTGTAAAAGATTGTTGATCATCTGAGCGAGCTGGTTTAGAGAGAGCTGTCCCAAGCAATACCACCTAGTCACTGGAGCTGCCAGGAAATTTCCCAGGAAATTGCCAGGAAATCATTAAAAGAGGAGCATTCATAAGTATCATTATAAAGTAAAACCTGGTAGTCCTACTTGCCACACCTGATGCTCCAACATGAGGTATTAATGTGGTACAGTACTGTTAAGGGCCCAAAATATCAACAGTTCAGTTTGAGCTGAATCACTTTCTTATTCTTATTACATTCCCAGATTCAAATACACGCAATTTCAGCACTCAACTAAATTGTATTATTAATGTGAGCATAGTTGGAATTCCTCTTGAGGATCTGAGATGTAATAGATTAGCCTGACCTTTTGAAAGCCCGACTAATCGATAGCATGATTCCCGTGAGTTACAGGGCATGAATGCCTTGGGTTAGTCCTGCCTTTAGATAGTGTGATGCTTACATTTTGAGTCCCTCTCAGAAGCCTCCGCTGGATCTGTGCCATTCTCTGCTTTCACACTGCAGAGATAGCATTTTCCAAACATCCAGTCGTCGTATTTCAGGATTGTGACCATACTGGCTTGGCTTGTCAGGAAAGCTTGACATCATCCGAGTTACGCTTGACTCTGGAGGCTTGGGAACAGATTTCAAGTTGGTGATACTGGAGGTGGACATTATAGATCCAGAAAGTGAAAACCAGCCAGTTCAGTATAAAGAGTCACAGTCACAGAGTACTCAGCTAATTGATTGAAACAAAATATTGGTCTGGACTTTGACTTTCTGAAGCTGAAGTGTCCACCTCTGTTCTTTGTAATTTGCAGCTCTCAGCATCGGGGGTCATTGGTAGGACTTCCATGCTAATGGTGGCTAGCATACTCCATGGGCTGTTTGTGTACAAGGCATCTTTGCTAGTTAAGGAGACCACTATGGTCATCATAAATCCCTCCCGTTAATAATCTTAGGATCAGGGGAGATTGCAAAGCGACAGATACAAAATCAGTCACGGTCTGGTCAGAGTCCCTGTAAAATGTCAGTACATAAACCCCATTAACAAACCTTATGTGTCGCTTGCTTTGTAGCTGAACACAGGCCTACCTGGTAAGCATCAGGACGAAGGTTTTGGTATCGAAGTTGTAGCTGCACCCCAGGCCAGGAGAGCAGGCGCACCCCTGCTCTGTTGACAGCTGCCCCCCCCCCAAAGCTTCCTGCTAGTGCTGATCACTGCCAGGCCCCAGGGATGCCGCCTCCCACTACATCAGGCTCCCAAAGGCATGACGTGACACGCCTCATTTGGGTTCCAGTAGTGCCGCATAGCGATACCATCTCTTCCTGTATTGTTAATGAGTCCCAGTGCTGCTCCCTGCTGGCTATTAACCACCCAAATCACTGCTGCTGAGTCTTGTGGACTAAAATGAAGGAATTAACCTGCAAGGGCCTGATGGCCTGCCGAATTATTCTAGAATTTTCTCTAATGACCACTGTGGACTCGGTCGGTCTCATTAATGCGCCCTCACCATGGAACCGCAATGGCATCTCGCCGGAAGCAAGAGGCTTGAGGTTTATGGCTCGCTGGTGGCGACATGGGGGGGCAGCGATGTACAGCTCATTACCCTCTCCCCTCCCCAGCTAAAAGACGGGTCTCACTATCGACGGGGGCAGGGCGAATCAGCCTTTAATTAACCAGAGCGGAATGGTCTCTCTGAATTCGTTTAGGCATAACTTTCCTAATCAGGCGCTTCTGTGGTCCATCCCAGATTGAGCTGTGAAACGGCAGCTTAAATTTAGGTTTCTTTAAAGACAGATTTCAAAGTTTCAGTTTAGGAATAGCTAATAAAATAAAATGTTCTTTTATAATAAAAATAGTGCTGGGGAATGTGGTACTGGTGCAGGCCAGCCTTTGTCGACGAAGCTCTCGTCTGCTCACTTTCCTCAATAGCAGGACCTTCACTGCCCTCATGCAGCACAAGTGTCACCGATACCAGCAGTGACCACAGAATGCATCAAACGCAAAGAACCTCCTCTTCAGGCTGGAGGTATTAGTAAGAGAGCTTAGCATTAGAATGTGATCCAGCACGAAGCCTAAAGCAAGCTTCCTCGCCTTTCGGTTTCCACGATGCCTTTCTGGCTTATGCTGCTAATAAAGCAATTAGGAACCCCCCCCCCCACACACACACACACACA
>JAODJW010000001.1:50269481-50279984 GCA_026777045.1 Hyperopisus bebe
CACCCTCTGAGCTCCGCCCCCCCCCCCCCACCCCACCCCACCCCACCCCACAACATCAGCACCCACTGGAGCGAGGGCCACAAACTGGGGAACAAGCTACTAGACTCATTGCTGTTGGGTCCCCAGATCCACGTTTGATACCACGATAGTGACATGAAGCTCTATCTCACCAAATAATCAACCCTAACCACATCACCAGGGAGGGGGTCTACAAACACCAAGGGAGAACTTATTTCAGTAAAGCATCATCCCAGAAATGGCTATACTGACATTGTCTTGAATTGTAAATCTGTTCAGGCAATAACTATAAACAGAGTTTGGTCTAGTATGTCATTTACAGACTTCGTGTTGAACTTAGCCTTTGAGGATGTATCTTCATTCAGCACGAAGGAAAATGTCTGCCATAATGTCAACATAAGATATCCTCCAGCCTAGAGTCCAACTCACACACCCTTCGTTGCTGGCTGGCTGAGCCTATTACCATTAATTTAGTGGTCACCCAGACCTGTGTCCTTCACAAACCTACCTAAGCCTGTCTGTTTAATGTTGATTTAAAGTCCCCCCCCTGAAGAGAATAACCTGTGTCCTTTCTTTATCTGATGACATGTCAATGGGCAGATTGTCTGTGACGGTTCCTCAGAGAGCATTGAGCCCGGGGGAGGGTGATATTCACCAGCTCTACTGTGCATGAAGAGTTCAGTGGGCTGTTGGTCGCTGGCATGGTGGAGGAGGTGTTGTGAAACAGTGAGGGACGCATACGCACGCACATCGACGGACGTTAGTCACATGTGTGATACTCCTCCGGCACCACATTGAGGGTAATTAGCTGTAAACTTGTGTACAAAAACTTCCACAGTCTTCCACAGCTAAACCCACAGACAGTCATTGCTGGTGTTTGTTGTAAAAATAAGCTATTTTCCAACCAAATTGTTCATGATATTACTCAAAAGTAATAAATTACTAAAAAGGTAATGACAGGTTGCATGATTTGATGACAAATCAGCGTCCTTCAATCAGGATCATGACTCTATAGAGGTGAGTGGCTGGCGTGTCCCGGTGGGGGGTGTACCCTGCTTTTCTGCAGAGATATGTCCCTCTGAGATGCCCCGCATGGTACACAGACAATCTTTATGTACCTGCCTAGACCTGTTGGGTGACACAGATTTGGGTCCACAAAGGCCCCGCTGTCATGGTCTGTGTGATGGGGATGTGAACTGACGAGCCGGATGGGGGCTTGCGGAAATGCCCCACCAACCCCCCTGTTTCTGCCCCGACGCCCTGGTGCCAACACTGGACTCGTCACGCCGCGAGGCCTTCTGTCAGAGCGTGGGGCTCGGGGTGTTTGAGAGTGGTCAGGGAGGGGGCAGGGGCCTGGTTGGGAGTGAGGAGAGGTAGATCAGAGCAGCGGCACAGACGATGTCTCACACAGACAAAAGAAAGCTGGCTTAACTGATATGAAAACAGGTTCAAACGAAGGATGCTTTGGATCATGCAGAGTGGGACTCCTGATAAATATGTGCTTGTCGTTATATCAGCCATCCTGGTCATTCCAAATGGATCCGCCACCTGTCTGATGTAGAAGTTAAAGTCATGTGCCTTGTATTAGGTTCTGCGCATTTATTATCGATACTGCAGCGATAGTCCACAAGGTGGGTTCCTTCTCTGAACTCGCCTGAGTTTTTTTGCCTAATTTCTATTGGCTAGCTACACATCATTCTGTCATCCCGGGCAATTAATGGTAACCTTTCCATTTTCACATGGCCAGACTCTTCCTAGAGATAATGTCAGGAACCTCCTTGCACATGCACAAGTTAAGATAAAGCATACATGTTATATGATGTCATAAATCACAGGTAAGGATACAAAGGTCCCATTTCTATCTTCTTTGACAATTTGACAATGTGCACTTCCCTAATATCCTTTACTGCAGTTACTTTTTAAATATATACATGTTTGTTTCACTACTTAAACATCATTTGATTTATTCTTTGCTCTCATCCTGAGACTTGCATTCTGTCTAGTTCCTTATGTGAGCCTCAACTAAAGCTGTCTCCATAAAGTCCAGCCAACTCGGGGCTTCCTTGAGATTTCCAAAATGGGCATCAAATCAGAATTAATCAGACAATTATGCCTATTTTGCTGACAGTTCCAGACCATCCCAGCTCCTATGGAAATGGCTGTCTGTCAGCTAGCCCCCTAGGGCGTCTGTAATGGTAATCTCGACCCATTGTGGCGGTTTGGATGGTGCCAGGAAGAGATTCTGACACCCATCGGAGATGTGATTTCCTCTTCGATGATCATTTTGTTTGGATTTTAGTGAGATGTAGATTTTTTTTTAAGATGCACTCTTACGTTATCTTATGTAAACAGATGAGATACATTTTTTTGCAATAATTTTGTTTGGTTCCTTTGTTATAAAGGATGGAATTTGTAAATGTGTTGAGGATGAATCACTGATATCTATGGCATGAAGTCTGCAGAGTGGTAAGTAAGGATTCTAACAGTCAATAGTAATTAATATTAAAAGGTACTAGTGATTTAATGCAGCCAGGAGGCTCGTAGAGAATATTTACAGGGTGCTGAAAGTGTTTTGCATTTTATTAAACATTAATGAATACCAGTGAGCAATGATCAGGTAAGAGATAATAGAAGGTTGGGGTTTTATGGGTATGTTCTGTGTTCAGTCCATGGCGTGTTCAGTGGAGTTTGGTTTTCAAAGGGACACAGCAGACCCTGAGTTTTCAGCTCCTCCTTGAAGCCTGTAAATATACTGTCTCACCCCATACGCCCCCTTATGGAGAGAAACCCCGACGCAGACCACATCCATCTTTTGTTTGTTTCTTCAGCCAGTCTCATTCAATGACTGTTTCTGTCCTCCCTACACCCATCCTTGGGGGAGGAGTCAGAATCTATGCAACCCCCCCCCCCCCCCCCACAACCTGTCCCCTGGCCACTGGAAATTCTCCGCCACAGCGATTGTGGCTCATGGTGGAGCTCCGGGCAAGGCTGGGGAACAAAGGGGTGTGGAGTCAAAGTAAAGCACGCTCCCCCTCCAGCCCCTCCCCTTTGGGTGGACATGGGCCCCAGGGGCTGCTGGGAAGCCTGCCAGCAGAACCCGGCGCCGATGAAATCTGAACCCGCAGAGTCCATCTGGCATGGTGGTAGGACCCAGCCGCGCAGCGGTTATATGTGCGATGGCTGCAGCATTGGGCCCCGGACCCCGGGCCACATGGTGGTACCCCCACAAGCCTGTGGCTTTGCATGGTGGGCGTGGTCATTTTTAAACTGCAGAATGTTCCAAACACCATGTGTTCCCTTTGTTTCCAAATGGACCCCCAATCACAGGAAATATCTGAATGCCTGCTGATTGGCTGCCCGATATTTCAAATAACATATCTAACATGTCACTGCTTAGAAAACACATTCATTGCAACATGTTCATTTATTGGTCCATGCACTACACACATAATGTATGTTTGTATATGTTTTGTACATGTGCGCTTGTTACCAGAACATATTCTTGATTTTGGTACATATGTCATGTGACAGGCTCTATGTGAGTTGCCAACGGTAATCAAATTAAGGCTTAGTTTGGAACGCATAATGTATTTTGTTTGTGTTCATTTTGATCTGTAATCGGTCACTTTCAATGGGTTATGAAACATCTGACGATTCTGGTTGGTCTCCGTGGAGGTTTGGGGTTGTGTGATTCCAACTTTTGTTACATCACAGTGAAAACAGCATGTTTATATGTGAAGCTGTCAAACTAAAGGCTACAATGTAGGATGGGGTGTCCACCCATTAACCTGCCAATTTCAGAACTCGTTCGAATACTGATGTCTACTGGGGCTCATAGAAATCTTTCCACCTTCAGTCATACCGCATGGAGCTGTGTGGCCCACCAGACAGTGGCAGGAATTTGAGGGGGGTCTCGAACATTTAGGGGCCCTCTGTTGGCCACAAATAGTCACCACACTAAAAATTAAATAAATATGTTCCTGGGAGACGCTGAGGCATGGAGAACATGGGAGATGCTGAGGCATGGAGAACATGGGAGATGCTGAAGCATGGAGAACATGGGAGACACTGAGGCATGGAGAACATGGGAGATGCTGAAACGGAATCTTCTGCTAACCAACTCGCTTACTCTTCTGAATCTTCTTGCTGGCTGTTTGCTTTGTTTCTAAAACATGTTGGGGGAGCGCAAATCGACTTTTTGAGTTTGGACCCAGAAGCAATAAACACAAGGGGAAAGTGTCAGGCCTGCAGCAGATGGCCTCAGCCAAGAACAGGAGAGTTTTTTACACAGATGTTAGGAGAGAGAATGTGAAATGTGGGCCCATCACTCCTGGAGCAGGGGCAGGGGACAGGAAAGGGGCTCCAGCTCCCAGCAGTCATTAATATCAACAGAGTTACAGAGAAGGTGCCCCCCTGACTTCTCAAACCCCCCCGCCAGAATTATCATTCTTGTCTGCTGTTGAGTGAGGATGTCTACGTTACACATAACACACTCTCAGGGATCTCCCAAGGCATTCTGGGTAATATCTTTCACCAGGAAGTGAAAGAGGTCAATGGCAGGTTTCCTCTTGTCAAGTGACGATGTGCACTGAATACCCAATGGATGCTCTTTGAAGGAGAACAAAGTAGCTGTTAGGAGAAGTGTTGATTCATCACAGAAGTCATATCTTCTCCTCGCAGCGTCAACAGTAGAAGCTCCATAAGGTTTAATCCTTTGTCCTTCATCTCGGTGCCACCAGGCCGAAAAACCAACTGACATCCTGAGATTTTGGCAAAAACCGCATGTGTGAAAAAGTCCTGTGTCAGTCAGGTCTGATTTTTATGGCTGAACCTCATAACATGTTCATATTTTATAACAGTATTGTATAAGAAGGGTGTCCTTTTAAATGTAAAATCTTACACTGAATCTTGAAAGAACTAATAAACTTCATTCTGTGTGGAAATGTCAGAGATACAGCTGACTTTCCATCAAGGTGGGAGATGGCAGGGAGTCAGATCCTCAGATATAAATACCTACAGTAAAATACCTTCCAGATCCTTCCATCATCCTGGTGCCATCTGTCCACAGAGTCTGTCAGGCTTTCTGGGTCCGTCCCTGTGGGTGGCACTCCAAAGCTGGGCTTTGTAAAGGTCAGTGGGTGACCCGCCGGTGCCCATGCATGGCTCTCACAGAGCCCATTAGCGAGGACCCTGTGGTGCCCGAGGAAGTACCAGCTGGGGGGGTGGGGTAGGTGGGCTGTCTGCCTCTGGAGGCCGCCAGCGAGCCGCTTGGGGAAGGAGAAGAAGTCAGCTATGAATATCGACTTCAAACAAGGTAGGGAATTAGCATTCCATCCACGCGGTGCCAAGAAGGATGCCCTCAACTCAAGTGCGGTGAAGAAAGGCCACAAGGCAGCTCTCAGGCCCCCTCACCACCACCACTGCCCCACCTCTCCCCCGCAACATTTATCCATGGCACCAGAGGCTGAAATATCAGCATGTCAGCCTCAGCCCAAAAACACATTAAGTACCCGCATCAGGAACAAAGAAAAAAGGTGGAATGTTTAGGATGAATAAATCCGGTGCAATCACCATTACGATGATGAAAACATTCATCAGTAATGATAGCTAATTGTGACTAATTAATA
This sequence comes from Hyperopisus bebe, assembly GCA_026777045.1. Taxonomy (NCBI): domain Eukaryota; kingdom Metazoa; phylum Chordata; class Actinopteri; order Osteoglossiformes; family Mormyridae; genus Hyperopisus; species Hyperopisus bebe. The sequence goes on from JAODJW010000001.1 coordinate 50,275,127, forward strand.
GCCATCACATTCATAAAACACAGCCATTACAATAATACCGCAATAATGAGGAGTTCAGGGAAGTGCACAATTAGCAGCCATTAGCGGCAAATTCCTTTCACCGCCACTGCTGAGACGGCCAGTGTGAGTAACTGGGAGTTGCTGGGGGCCAATAGCACTGCTGATAGTGGGGTTTCGCTCCCTAGAGAGCCGGTGACTGACTGAGCTGGGCATTCTCGCTTTTGATTGGCACTTTACCTTGAAGGTAGTCACATGGTCGCCAGTATTTTTAGCATCATCGTGTCACCGTTTGTGTTTACGGCACAAACTCGGATTTTAGTGTTTGTGACACGTAAAGTTGTGCTGCACGCTGCCGTACCCCTATGCCTGCCCCCCCGCCCCCCCAGTGTGGGGCTCTGGCAGGCCAGCAGGGCCAGATGGCTCCCTGTTCCACTGCAGCTGCATGCAAGAATCTTCCAGCCGCTATAGGGGGTTGGGGGGGGGGGCACATCCCCTTCTGATCCACTCAGAGGAAGAGCCACTCAGCCCCTTGGCATCCCTGGGGGGTTCTTCACCTCCTCCTGCCCCGACCTTGACATGGATGCCTCCCCTGCAGGCCCCCGATGCTGTCACCACACGGGACGTTGGCACACTGCTGCTGTCAACGCATGTCGATAGTGGTGGGGGTGGGGGGGACACCCAAGGGGTCTAGAGGAACAGCTCCAGGCACCCCCCCCCCCCACACAATCCATGCCCACTGACAGGGATCATGAACCAACGTCTTTGCTCTCTCAATTTCAATTTTAATGGATCTTTTTTCATGAAAATTAACAATTTTATTACCAAAGCATTTCCCAATAGCAGCATAATAGCAGAGGACAAGTGAATAAAGATAAAGAAAAACAATAAATGCAGTTATAATATGGTGTCAGAGTACATATATAATTTGTAGTAGGCCTATATACAGTACGTGTTCCAATATGCTAATGTGTTAATAGAGCAAGTAATAATCCCCGGTCTCTCTCTCTCCCCGAGGCGCGCATGATGTAGCAGCTGAGCAATTAACTGGGAACCAGTGTGGCGTCCCGTAAAACTATAAATCCGCAGCTGCGCTTCCTGGAGCTCTGATATTAAGGTGAAGCCGACTTGAGTTATTATCAGTAAGAACACGCAGGATCGAACCAATAGGAGAATCGGGCCGGTATCACTCTAATCACCTTTACGGCACAAGTGACCGTGCGGTCTTACGTTACTCTGACATCTATACCGGACTAAATCGGAACCGCTGACATTTTTAATACATGCAAATACATTCTGGCGCAGTTATTAAATGTCCTCCCACTTCATTAGTAGTTCTGCGGTGAACAAGAGCTGAAATGTGCTGTAATAATAACGCAAAACAAAGACAGAGTTGTGAAAGCGTGCACAGTAGGGGAACTGACGGATTAAATGATGATTAAGATTTGCCCTTTCCCGGACTTCTCACTAGTTTTATATTGCATAATAAACTTCTAATGCCAGATATGATAACTAATCCCAGTTCTCACACACGGGCGCAATTGCTCATCCATTTTTAATAAACCGAAATCAAAAAACAATTGCAATCAAGAAAGAAGAGTGGAACTGCAGGAAACAGGAAGGAATTAAATGCATAGAATTTTCACTCTGATGGCTGCAAAATATATTTCCTTTTCAATACACTCAAAAGCACCTACAAATACCTACAACCCAGAATCACACGTTCAATTTCTTACGGACTTGCATTCACCGATGGTTGATAATGGATATTTTGTGACACCTAGTGGAGTGACATTGTCTATGGGAAACCAAATGGTCCATACGAACACCAATTTTCAGTTTACTCCAAAGTCGGATTGTGATTAAAAATTTCAATTTTAAAAAATCTAGAGTTTAAATAACATATGATAAAATAAACATTAAATTTTAATATACATATATTTTGGATTGTGCGATATGAAATAAAATGTCAGAGGTATATTGTCCAATGGTACTCTCCGTAGTGACGCAAAAAGTGAGCGACGCAGAGTGAGTTATCGGATCTGGATAGGTCAAAACAAGGAGTTCGGGTGAGACAAATGCGGAAAACCCATGGGTTTAGTCAAAAAACAGATTTTTACATAAATGGATACCTTTGCGCGAAAGTTAAGGAAAATGTCGCTGTGTGCCAGATATGTATTAGAATGGATAAGGGCAGTAGCAAACACCAACCTAGAAGCTAGCTCGTAGATTTTTATAGAACTTTCACACTTATTGACAGGTGACACGTAGTGATGTGTATTGTGAATTCGTGGGGTCGTGTGGGTATTTGTTTGAAATAGGCTGCTGTCATGCAGCGGTGCCTGTTTTGTTTTTACGAGAAGGACAAGATGATGAACCCCCCGCTTTTCAGTACATTAGACTACTGGTATTACTATTACAGTTATACTAAAGTAATGTGTTAAGTTTAATGCGCAATAAGAATAAGCAGTAATATCGATTAGAGCGATAGCGTGCCGTGATTTTTGATTAGGGCTTTTTCCTTGGTGACCTGCTTCGTGATATGTGGTTTAGTCATTAACGAAATAAACCGAAAAGTAAACTTGTACTTCCTGGAAACCTAAACTGCGAAACCAACACCTAATAGACTTAGAGTGTGTGCTTAAACGCTGTTTACTTCCTTTGCTTCAGCCAGTAGCTACAAAAAGCTGTACAAATGTATGGTGACACGTTGCACAGTGTTTTCTTAGGCTTGCTGTGAATTAGTCGGTGTTCACACTATGTGGTCTTGTAACGGGTTTTGGGAATTGGTTTGCTCAAACTCCAGTCCCCAAGCTTCTCTGCTGTACTTTGTGGATATTGTGGTTTTATTTTCTGCCTTATTGCAGGTGGACAGCAGTAGAGAGAAACCCAGCAGGATGGCCAGTGTAAGCATTCTCCTCTGCCTTGTACAGATCTGTTCTTGCCATTGGTCTGTAGTTGCTGATGTCTGTGGCGTTTCTCTGTCTCTCAGGCGCTATGCAGCCGGGCCAGACTGGTGTCCTACCTGCCTGAGCTTCAGGTCCTCGTCCGTAGGCTGACGGTCTCCAGGGCATTCTCCTCCTCGGGCTCTGATGAGGCACACGCTCCGGTCACACCCCCCAACATGGGTATGCCTCTTTACACGCTGTGACCCTGCATCTCTCATGAAGCAGCAGGGGGACACGTCTGACCCAAATTTTTGTGCCTAGGGCCCGGGACAGTATGGCCGGATGAGGACATGGGTCCTTTCGGTCCACAGGACCAACGCTTCCAGCTGCCGGGCAACATGGGTTTTGACTGCCATCTGCAGGGTCGGGTCCCGCCCCACAGGGCTGTGCCGGATGTGCTGTCTGCTCCCACCAGCAGCGAGAGGCATGCGACTGCGCTGGCTCAGTTTGTCAGCGAGTTCCAGGTGAGCTGGTGTGCTGCGTGTGCCAGTGACACATGGCCAAACACTGGCCTGAGTGTGACTTTCCTTTCTGCGTAACCCACCAACCTGTCTTCCTGCCTTCCTTTCACAGGGAAACAGGGCCCCCACCTCACCCCAGAGTGTCAGCAAAGTGGAGGAGTATTTCGAGACCTCTGCTGTGGAGTGCGCTGTGCAGCCCTGCCCTGAGCTCCTGAGGAGAGGTGCCTGGCTCCCACACACGTTCCTGTCAAAATTACTGCGAAGGTTATGATTTCCATTTGGGAATTTAAGTTGCTGTTTTAATGATGTCCAGTAGGGGGATCTGTTAGTTGATTTCTTCTTGGGCTGCAGGAACTTCCCCTTCAGCTTAGCTCTGGCTAGCATTAATGGAGGTCACTTTTTAAGGGCAGAGTGGTGGCTCTGAGGCTAGGGATCTGTGTCTGCAGTTGGAAGGTCGCTGGTTAGAATCCTGAGAATTCCAGCAGTGATCCTACTCTGTTGGGCCCTTGAGCATGACAGTTGCTTTAATCTACATCCAGCCCTGTAAGGAGGTCCTCCAAATTACAGGGAAATTTGGGGGTTGGTGGCACTCCAGCCACTGGAAATACTCAGGACTAGTGTGGTGCTGAGGTATCACCCACTGCACAGTTGCACTCAGGTTCTCATCCCTGAGGTGGTTCGTGTTGTAGTTGCTGCAATGCGCTGTAATCAGCATGCGCCCTTTACCTTTTACCCCTTTTTAAAGGAAATCCTTCTCTCGGACAGATTTTGAGTCCATGTTTCCCGAGGCCCCATCTAGCAGTTTGACCGTCGTCACAGTGACTCAGAAAACTCAGAATGACATGACAGCGTGGTGTGAGGAGGTGGACCGGGAGAGGGAGGAACTTTTGGATAAGGTGAGCAAGCTGCTTGTTGACCAGTAGGCCAGGTTTGTCCCCTAACACTCTGGCAGGCTGAGCCGTAACTCTGCCTCAGGGCAGAAATCCTGGAGCCCTGCCTCTTACTTCAGGATGATGCCATTTACTGTGTGCCACTCTCTCCCTCCAGTTTGTCAGTGGCGCCAAAGAGATCTGTTTTGCGCTCCGCACTGCGGGGTTCTGGGCCGACTTCATAGACCCCAGCTCTGGACTGGCGGTAAGCAGCGTGATCTGTGAGGCACATTGTTAACTTTGTTGACAAAAACTATGATGAAAATTATTCATCGAAGATTTTTAATGGACGAAAATGAGATGATAAAATTAAATTTATGATTCCAGAAATTATAAGAAAATATACAGATACTTTCGTCAGTGAATAAAAATAAGGCAAAAATTTTAAGGAGTGTCCATAAAAACCACACATTCAAACCTTGTCATGCCATAATAACAGCTTTACATATGTTTACTTCAGGAATCTAGAGCGGATAGAGATACACACACACACACACACACACACAAAATCACTGATTGGTGT
>JAODJW010000001.1:50280084-50301785 GCA_026777045.1 Hyperopisus bebe
ACACACAAAATCACTGATTGGTGTGTGTGTGTGTGTGTGTGTGTGTGTGTGTGTACACGTACAGAAAATTAAGAGAAATTTTCAAAGAAATGTGAAAATAGTGTAATGGACTATGACTAAACCTGTTTCATTGACTGCATGTACTTTAGATTTAGTAGACTAAATGTCATAATTTTTGACTAGAGCAAAAAAAAAAATCAGACGGAATATGTCAAAAACTAAATGGTATTTTAGTCAAAAGACCCAGTTTGAAAGAAAAAATAATCCCATTTCACCCTCAGATTTCCCTGACAAAATTCACAAGTTGCCTATATCAAACTGTTGGGGAAATCCTAATTATTAGGTAGGTATCTCTAATGATTTTGAAACTACAGCCCTTTGAAATTTGAATTAATTTTATGGATTTTGCTGAGTGAGTATTTTGGTCTGACTTCTGACATTGATAGCTCCATTGATAGGGCATGTAGAGCTGGACATTGTTCAAAATTTTTAGATACCAGTACCAGAAGGATACCTTGATGCCAGTTCCTGAACAATCATTTTTTTTTGATACCAAGGTCTTTTTAAATCAATTTCTACAACAACAAAAATATATTAATCATTACAGCACAAATCTTTTATTTATATAAGTCTTTTGTTACATATTGGTTAGATACTGGGGGGATCGATCACAGGACTCAGCCTTTTATTTATGTTTTACTTGTATGACCCACAACATGTTTATAATTCAGATATAAATCTGTCCAGCAGATTGATCTTTCATTTTCCACAGAATATAAACAATGTAACATTATCCCGCTAAGAAGCGGTGGTTCGTTTCACCGCTGCCCCCAGTAATATATGGAGACATGGGAGCATTTTATTGAGGTACAAAAATAATTAAATCTGCTCTCTCTTCTTTTCTGCACTTCCACATAACTTTCATGTTAGCGCCGGTGTTTGTGGTCATGCAATCAGCAAGTAATTACTGTAAGCGCCTCCACAGTAGTTCCTCTGAAGAACTGCAATTGGACTGAGTTTCAGTGATCTTGCTCGCATACACATACATACACACCAGTTCTCACTCTCTTGGGTGTTTCATGACAATGTGGGGGGCATATTTGCTAGTTGCACTGGTTTACCTAGTTATAAAATTTAATCACGCTTACTCCAAAAATGGTCGTAAAATGCGGCTAAATGGTCACAGCTTGGAATCCGTGGAGCCACACTTTAAGTTTTTACACTATGCAACAAACAAAAACAACAGTTCACAGGTTTGTCTCTAGGCATGCGTTTTTCCTTCCTGACGTCTATGATGTGTTTGTGTAATGTTACGTTAGACAGCCAATCACCAGTGACTTTAGATCTGTGACTAAATTCTGACACTCCTATGCAGCTAATGCACACTCGGTGACAGAAAAAGTTAAGCGCCCAGACAGACTGGTGGAAATTGAATGAATCTGCATGTGGTGAAAGGTCATGTGACTGTATCAGATCAGATCAAACGGACAACAGAGTTGGCATTATGGGCACCTGATAGTCCCATGTCAGTAGGGTATGGCACCCCCCTGGGCCAGGATACATGTGGCGATACAGTGTGGAAGGGAGTCATACAGCCTTGGTATCCTCTCCTGCAGCAAGTCGGCCCACAGCTGTTGTAACTGGCCTGCAGATTGGCACTGGGTCTGAGTTGATGTCCGAGCTGATCTCACGCATGTTTGATTGGGGAAAGATCAGGGGACCTGGCTGGCCACGGGAGGACCTCAACATAATGCTGTAGGTACTAGAATTCTTGGCGCATAATATGACGACCCTGCCTTGGTGTGGTCTGTCTTGGGTGACCAGAACCTTCACGACGTGTGTGGGTGCCCTCATGTGCCCATTGATTCCAGCATTGGGCGACTGTGACATCTGCATGCCTCACATGTCAGGGAATTGCATGATACAACCACCCGGCCTCATACAGACCCACAAGGCAACCCCTATTAAACTCCCGGTAATGTGCTGGTAGTGCTATCTATTGCATTTATGAGGCATCTTTTGTGTCTGGTGACTAGACATGCCAGGTCCTTGCAAATTGAATCATTTACATACCCATCGCTGGTCTGCACGTGTCCCAAAAAACATTCAAATCGGACCATTACTCCTGGGTGCTTAACTTTTTTTTTCCACTGAGTATGTATGGTTACTGCTTACACATGGCCTAAAATGTCATAATTGACGGGGAAAAAGTGAGGGCTTAGCATACTGTTTGAGTGAGAAGCTCACAAAAGAGAAGTCATTGAATTTTTGCCATTTTCACAGCCTTGTAGGAGAAAAAGTACACAAGATGCAGCTGATCTGATTACATTTATGAATTCTACAGGCCTAAGTTCTAAGTTAAATTCTAAGTTAGCCCTAGTCATGTCATATTTAAGGAGCTATGAATATGGGAATTTGGACCAAGAGGCTTGTTCAGCAAAACACGCATTTCAAAGGGCTGTAGTTTCAAAACTAGAGATACATACCTAATATTTGGGATTCCTCCTTTTGCTATAGGAGCACCTGTGAATATTTTTTTCAGCAAAAAAGAGGGTGACCTGGGAACCTTTGGGTGATTTGATATGAAATGACCCAAAATATGCTGCGAAAATTTCCACTGCTTAGGAATTGGTTCAATTGGTGGAGCTCATATAGCAGGGCAGGTATGACCGTGTTCTCCAGCTCTTTGGGGGAGGTGTGTAGCTCCGCAGGATGGGATGCTGTGCCTATGATCAGGAGGTTCTATCCCAGGGTCAGCAGAGTGATGTCACCACTGAGCCCCTGAGCGAGGCCCTTTAACACCCAGTTGCTCCAGGGACTGACTGACCCTGCTCTCTGAATGTATGTCACATTGGATAAAAGCATCGCATTAGTAACGTGGATTTTTTTCCTGCGTGTGGATTTGATTGCAGTGAATGCAGCTTTTGTAATCTGGTAAAGACTCCCCAGGCATGTCCATCATGAGACTCTGCTGTGAACCTCTGCTTCCTTTTTTTTTGGGACAGTACTTTGGTTTGTACACAAACAACACACTGTTTGAGACCGACGAGCGCTATCGTCACCTGGGCTTCCAGATCGAGGACCTGGGCTGCTGCAAGGTCATTCGGCACAGCCTATGGGGGACGCGCGTCTTCGTGGGCACCGTGTTCACCAGCGCCCCCCCGGACAGTGCCGTCATCAGGAGGCTGCGGGGCTGCTAGAGCGCCAGTGTGATGCCGGGTGCCGGGACCAAGCTCCGTGCTCACGTGGGACTTGCACGGTGACCGTGGGAATCAACCAGAAAGTGTGTACAGGATGGTTGCCTAGTTTTAAAATGAATCAAGACTGAATCTTTTGCTCTGTAGATTTAGCTATGGTGCAATAGGTAGAAAATACCCTCCCTTGACCCCAGGAGTGAGAGGACTTTGAAGGTAAGGCTGCCCCCTGTCTGAGACACAACTGTATGACTCATCTTCAGGATATGGCCAGTTCCACTGAGCTCAGTCAGGGGGGGGATTCCTGTCTTCTGACTTGTCAAGTGTTAGAACTGTTAAGGATGTACCATACCTGTAAAATGTAATAAAAACAAAAATGTTTAACCTCAGAAATTAGACCCCAGTCTTTTGTGACTGTGAAACACTGGATCTCACAAACTGTTACAGCTTGTTTATTGATTAAATAAAGGTCAGAAAATATGTTTTTGTTAGATTTCTCTTTTGTGATGGTGATGTTCCCCTGTCTGTGGTTCTTTCTGAATGTTATGGTGAATTTATTTTTCTGCCGGTGCCTGTTTCAGTGCCTAGTGGTGGCTGAGGATGCCATCTAGCTCTCAGGTGTCTCAGCTTCACTAATCTGATTTTTCTACAGTCTTGGTCAGCAAAGCAGGCTCTCATATTAACGGCTCAGTCTTCCGTTCTCCCAGCCATGCGTACGCCGATCAGCGATGCGTCACCTCCACAGTGCACAACCAACCAGAAAGTTCCAGAGCTGTGCTCCTCAGGTCACTGAGTCTGACTTCTTTAAGAGGTGGTTTGGATGTTTTTCAGAAAGGGCAGGCTGTTGGCATTGTATTTCAGGATGCCTGAGAATGGGGCATCCAGGAGGGATGTTTAAAGGGATGCCAACCGCCCAGAGATTCACCATCGATCTAGGCGTCTGTAATCAGTGACTCTGATGGCCCCATCCAAGACAAACACGCCAGCGTCCCTCCACAAGCGGCTCGGCGTCACCTTAAGGCCATTTGGGCTCTCAGAGCCTGGAGAACGGGTCGGGGGTTAGAGGGGGTCAGGAGGGGCCTGGTGTCTGTAAATAGGAGCTGGGTGTGTGTCTCACATGACCTGTATGCCCCATGCTGTCAGAGGCTTTCCTGTTTGTGATGGAGGGCCCGCCATCGTGGCTCGTAGGTTGGGCCACTGCGCGCCGTGTTATTTTTGGAAGCCGCCGGTTTCAGCCCGTCTCCTGCCGCTTTGTCAGCTGCTTTTCCACTTCTAACCCCCTACCCACACCCTGTCTACCTCATTTCCTGTGTTGCGGCAGTCATCTATGCACAGGACCCATGGTCCAGCGGGGAGTGTGCGTCATCTGACTGCGATTCATCCCAGGGTGCAGGTCGCTCCCCCAGATGAAGGCAGGAATCCGTGCTCTGACTTTCAGCACTCTGGGAGTGTAGAGATAAACCGACTCTCCTCACCACCTGATGGTCTGTGCTGTTGTACCCTTGAGAGGGGTCCAGTGAAAGTCACATTGCGTCTATAGTTTGTAAAATGATGCACCAGTTTTTAACTGTTGTCACAATGGAACAGAATATTGTAAGGCTTATTGTGGCTTTTACCCTCCAGTCAGCTTGGGCTGGATCTTTGTGACGTTGTGCCTGTACTGAGTACTGTGTTCAGTGTAGAGTCTAGTACAGTATCCAAAATGAGATATTTTTTTTTGGTTTTTTGTATCCATAACTGTAGCTGTGATGTTTCTACTTAGGATTGCAGTATATGTTAAGAATCCCATAATTACTGTGAATGAGTGCATTTAACAAGGTAAACAGTGTTTCATTGTCACATTAATTCGGTTATTAGCATTTTGTGTCATGCTTAGCTGGTTTGTGCCAGACTACGCCATTTTTCTCCTTTCACTGAGCTGTCACTCGCCTTCCTCTCCGTAAGCATTTAGCACTTTCGTCATCCTCTTGGTATCAGCCGGCTTCCAAGTGGTGGTTGCTGTCTTGGGGCTCCCACAATCCTTTGCTTTCATTGGTGACACTCTACTCCCCCTGTTTGTGAAGTCATTATTTCAGCACAAAACACCAGACTGTGCTTAATAGCTGCAATTATTCAAACTGTGAAATGCAGAGAGTGAGGTAATTATTGTCCCAAGGGCACATTTTAATAGCGGTGAGTGAAAAATGGTGGATGGCCTCAGTACTTTAATCGCCGTGGTAACAGTGAGCAGGGTGCCGTGAGGGTCCTTGGACACCATGCAGTGTTATTCAGCCTTCTGAGGAGAAATGTCTGCTTTCCTGACAGTCCTCAGCAGCTTCCTGTTCCCGGGCATGCTAGGCACCAGCATTGATGGACAAGCAGTGCTTTTTCCCATCATCCTCTAGGGCACAGGTGTCAATCTCCTGATCTGGAGGGCCGGAGCCCTGCACATTTTTGGGTTTCCCCTCATTTAACACACCTGATTCAACTCCTTGTGCTAATTACCACACAGCTTTTGAGCTGAATCATTTGTGGTGGAACAGGGAAAGAGCTATGCTACACAGGGCTGCGGCCCTCCAGGACTGGAGTTTGACACCCCTGTAACGTTAAGGTTTTGTTTTTAGGTGTTAAAATCTTAAATAGCTTTGACTGCCATATGGTACAGCCTTATGTTAGTGACATGTTCCTTAAAAGCACAGCAATTTTGCATAAACGCCCACAAATTGAACCAGGAATAAGATAAATCACGACAGCCTTCCTTTTTCATTTTCAGGGATGTGGGCTTTGAGTCAGACTCCTTATCCCCCCCACCAGAAGCCAGTAAGGTGTAAAAACACAGATAAAGCAGCAGGGCCTGGGCTCTGTGTGTGTTTGGGCTTTTTGTGGCCCATCAGCAGTATCTGTGATTTTCCACGGAAAAGCATTTCCATCTGAATTTGGCCCAGTTAACCACCAAATCCGGCTGCATTTTTTTTTTGCTAAATGCATCTTTCCCAGAATTCTGTGGCGTGAGCCTGCATTGTTTCTTATGCTTTTCGAAACCAATTTACCAGAAATTTGTTAGTGGATTTTGTTAGTGGAGAAAAATCCATGGAACTGTGACGTCCGCAAGAAGTTTGAGGCTCCAGTGCTGCCCACTCCCACACAGAGCCACCCGTGCCGCGTGGGCCCCCGCCTACACTCCTGTTTAGACCAAGGACTGGTGACTGATGGGCTATAAGGATGAGGACACACACAGCCAGAGGGGGGCGTCATTTTCTCTGCCCCCAGGTCCTGGGAAATTAGCGAGCTCCATGGATTAACACATGAAAACTAAATCATGTATGTTCACTTTGTGCTGCATTAACATTTATCACGTGACCATAAATCAAACATTCCATTTTATGTATATTTATACATGACATGCAATATTTACAGTACAATATTTACAGTAATGTTCACAGAATTCAGTGCTTGGTACAATCCTGCTTCTAATTTTAACAAGATTCAGGTTTATATTGGGGACTAACAGATGGTCAGCATTACCTTGTGTAAAGAAGAGAGAGAGTGAAACAACTTGGGTTGGTTACCCCCCTTACTGTTTGGAAATCAGCCAGCAGGAGTGAAATGCAACATCCCCCCCCACCGTTTCTTGATTGGTGGATGGTGCTTACTTACGGTAGCTGGGGCTAAAAGGCTATCGGCTTAGCATTATGACAGATAAGTGCGTTTTCATATGTATGGGCTGCCAGCCTAAACAAAGTGGCTGGCCACACAGACGACAGGCAACTTTTAGCAAGATCTGCATTTCAACCACAGGAAGGAAGGAAAGGCCAGAATGCAGGGGGCAGCGGCGTGACAGGGCGTGCCATCTTCAACATCCTCCCACCAGCACAGCCAGGCCTGTGCCAAGGAGACTGTTCAATACATGTAACTGTACACATAACCAAACGAATGTAGATTAACATGCACATATAACTATCCATAGTAATGTACAATCACTTTCAGTAACACAGGATGCCCCCAACACGGCTGATTTTGTAGATTTCAAATTTAGACATAGCCTAAGCAAAATTGTCACATTCCTTTCTTCCGTCCATCCATCCCACTTATCCTTTGCAAAGTGGTGGGTATCCAGGAACTTACAGGCACAAAGCAGGAAACAACCCAGGATGGGGCACCAACCCATTATGGCCCTTGCATTTCAGGGATCCCAACACGTCCGCACAGCAAATATGAAAATACAATTATAAGCTAAAAATCGGCTGTCAGCTGTTAGCTACAGTGCTGCAGGCCTGCAGTCAGGCCTCTGTAAACCCCACGGCACCCCCTGTACACATGCTAATAAATGTATGTGCATTTACATTTGTTAAGTATAAAAAGTGGGGGGAGCAGAGTCAGGTGCTCAGTTGCTAAGTGCTTTAACTTAACACCATTAGCATAATTTAACTCTACCATTAGCATACTGTACAAAAATAAATACACTATATACATACAGTATGTTACACAGAACAACCTGTACTTAGTTTGGCACCCAAAATCTACTAGGGCGTGACCTAGTTAAAACCACACATTGACGGGGCTAAACAGTCAGGAGAATTAAAAAAAACACGACGTAATGTAATACTGTTATGTCACCACTAAGCCTTTTGTGGCTTTGCTTCCTAGATGTGACTTAAAAGGAGGGCTGAGGCGACCGCGGAGAAACAGGTGACTGCCGCAGGCCTGCGCGAGGTCCAGGGGGCGCTGCTGAGCGGCGAGGTGGTGCTGAAAATGGCCGCGGTCTCGTTTAGCGGCACCGGCATGTTGCAGATGTGTCCCTCGCAACAGGAAGTGCAGACCTGCGGCCGGGCAACAGGTGTGGGAAGGGAGAGGAAGTCAGGACAAGATGCCAGCGATTCCACCGCTAACGTGCTAAAAGATGGCTCCAGAGGGTTTCTGCTGATACTGTGACACGGGTCCCGGTACTGCCGTACCTGGTGTCCGGGGAGGGCGGCGCCGGAACAGCCAATGGAGAGGCAGTCGGCCAGGACCGCGCAGCGCTTCGTCACAGAGATGCTCGCTCCCTGCTCGTCCATCAGGTGGCGCGTGGAGCAATACCGGGCCTCTGCCGGGGTGTGGGATGCAGTGGGGCATTATGGGATATAAAGCCCCCAGCGAAGGGGGTGGTGAAAAAATGATGAAATTATTTTAAGAATTATACATAGTTTTAGAATTGTACATAGTATGATAATACAATAATAATAAAATTATAAAAATTATACTGGTTCCAAGGCCAGCAGAGAAATTCAGAAAAGCTTTATAAATTGTTTGGAGCAGTGGGATCACATAATTTTAAATTAAATGTATTCAAATTAGGAGTGAGATGAATTAGGAGTACTGGTATAACAGGGGAACGTCTTTTCTGGACAAAAGTAACTGGGAGCTTTGAAGACCAGTGCTGTGTGGCAGATTTTTTCCCGTTTGTGAGGGAGATGAGGGGGCGGTGGGGGGCGTACCTCGTGGACAGTAGACGTCTGGGGCGTAGCGGTTGCATTTGTAGTTATCTGGCGCATTCTCACATGTGAAGCACTTGAATCCCCCTGGATAGGGAGTTGCTATGGGGACCAAAAAGGAAGCAGGAAGTCAGGCCAGCGTATAAAACCCTGCACATATACAAATGGGTGCTGAATAACAGCCAGGAATCACATATTCAGAAGTGCACCACGGTGCACTTACAGGAACCCAAAATTAACGTGAATAAAATTGCCTCCAGTGGACACTGAGCAATCCTGAAATACACATTAAAACACAGTGTCACGACCAAACCCAGAACGAGCGGAGCGCGCCGCTGCAGCCGTCAATACAGGCAGCGTGTAGATTAGCGCTGCGTCGTGGTTGAACGGCAGGTCAGATTCGCCTCGCCCATCTAGCCCTGTTAAAGACCTCATTAGCGCTTCCCTTTAGCTCCATCAGCTGTAGGTCGGGGGGGATGGGGGGTGTCACCCAACCGTGGGTCCGCCCCCCACCCCAGCCCGGCATCACCCTCCCACTCTTCTGTTTTTACTGAAACAATGTCCAAGGTCCTCCACGGGGATCAGTCTGTTAGGATATTTAGGATGAGCACCCAGCTCTGTCACAGAGCTTACTGTGGCTCATAACACACTACATACCTGGAACAGGATAGCTATAAATCAGTGATATGCTTTGTTCAAACAAGCCACCCTCATTATTCACATTTGTAGAGTGCGACGGCAGTAACTAGCGGTGCCATCAAAGGATTATGCTACAAGAGGGGTCCCAGACTAGATGATGTGGATGTGGGTTAAACATAGTAGCAGAAACAGGATAATGAAGCTGCGCACATTCTCATTTGCGTTTGGCTGCAGCTGTGAGGGGGGGGGGTAGCGGCTTGGAGTAGCCGAAAGAGAACGATCGCCTCCGGGAACTTTCCATCTGAGCCCCTGACCCAACAGTGACCCCAAAAGCAAATGAGCTCAAGCTTACTTATTAATCCTGAGCTTGGGGGGGGGGGGGTGGAGGCAATGAAAGTGTTGTGTCTCAATCCAGAACGACTAGTAATTTGTACCCAGAAGACTCTCCCTCTCAAGAAAAGCATCGACCCAATTCCCATAATCCTTTCAGGGTGTAAAAAGAAGATGAGGAAGATGCTGGAACATTAGTAATGAGAATGGGGGTGCTGAGTTTGTTTGCTAGTCACACAACAACATGCTGAGCCAAAACAAGGGCTGGAAAAGTGGACCCTGCAGATATGACTGTGTCCCAGCAAACTTTACGGGAAGCCAGCGGAATGTCGACGGCAATGGCTGAAGGTGGGGTGATTTTACCACCCCGACAGGGAAACAGAGGGTGACAGCCCAAGGGTGACAGGGGGCTGATGTCTCCAAACAGCTGGCTTTGTGAAAATGCAACATGAAACCAAGTCAAGCAGCTGAATGGGAGAACCTGCAAAGGCCTTAGACATGAGGCATTAAATGCAGGCTACATACAGGGGGATGCACTGACAGAGGGATGCAGGCATGGAAAACGTCAAACTTATCTGTTGATGTTGCTGCAGTATGTGAAAAAAAAGCATCAGGATATCAAAGCTCAGGTAACTTCAGTTCTTACTTGAAGGATGGAGAAAGATGATGTCCTTCACCGTGAAGTCCCGTGACTGGACAGATTTCACCCAATCAGCAATGAGAGCCAGGAGCAGGACCCAGGCCAGTACAGGCCAGGGTTCCATTTCTGGGCGTGGCCTCAAACATGCAGCTACCCAGCTGACCAACAACACCTTCAAAAGAGCTGTGGTGCCTGTTAAATGAAAAGTTTCAAAATTTAGGAGAATTTTGCCACTGCAACGCATCACTACCAGTCTACCATTTAACAAAACAAAGCTTAACTGACCCCATAACATTTCAATACATTTTCTACATAATTCTGTCATTGATTAAATCCTTTCTTGCCTGGACACCTCACAAAACAGATTTCTTTCTCTGAGCCCAACTGTAGGTCAGCAGAAAGGTGCTTTTCACGGTGTGCTGCAAGCCTGCTGGATCCAGTGCTACGCATGGGATTAGAGGTTCAAAGAGCACGCCGATGGCAAGGACCGATAAGCACGTCAAGCTCTTCTGCTCCGCGGTGGCTGTGGCAGAGATGTTGACTCAGAGCCCAGAACATAAGGAAATGTTTTGTTTCGCCACAGTGAAAATCCAATCACGCAGCACGAAACACCTGTAGGCATTAAGGGTTTGGGTTGCTGGAAGGCTCAGATGAACTTTTTATCATATTTCAAAAAAAAAACAAACAAAAAAAGCCAAACCTCGTGCCTGGGAAAGGACCGTCTGCCTCAGAATCACAGCACATCTAGGGTCACCAATAATCACCAATAATCATTCATTCGTTTCACTCTGTTTTAATTTGATTTCCGCGTACCATTTATGAACTCAAAAATCAGAATTCAGGAACAAAGACAAGCTGAGCATCTAAATAAAACATTAAAATGTTTCAAAATCCTTTCAAAAAAACTATGACTGACATCTCGGTTTGTGGTCTTGTCCAGGCTGTCGAGGTACAGTGACCATAATCAAATTACAGCACATGGAGTAAATTAGTAACTGCATTATAATTCAGCTTGTTGCATCTCTGTATGAAACATACGTGCTGGTGTGGAGGCCAAGGCTGCCAGTTTCCATAGCTGTGAGGTCTCCCCATCCCTGCAGGATGGGTCACGCTCCGACAAAGAATGCAACACTAATCCCCGGATAACACCCTGGGCTTTTGTGTCCCAAGTACTTTTTTCCGGGGTCAGGGGCAGGGCTGACGTTAAGCCCCTCTTTTGGGGCGGGTGGAGGGGGCTTTAATCACGGGGCAGTAACCTTATTGATTGCGGGCACTGGGGAGGAAGCAGAGTGTGTTTGAGGGTCACTGGGGTCATCAAACCAGCCAGCCCTGCCTTCGAACGCTGGATACGAGGCTGAGAGATGCAGAGTGTTACTCCTCAAACGGACATCATTAAAATGAATCTCATTTACCCATCTGCCTCTGAAAGCCATCCGCTCTGGCTGTTTTGGTTGCATTTGATTGGTCTTTTAAATGCTCAGTTTAGACAAAGCAGACCAGATACCCGTCTAGTGCCTGGGCATTTCAGTCAGTATGGAGAGGAAACGTTCTCCTTCCCTTTAATGGAGAAAGTGACAGGCACCATGATGGACTTGGTAAACCACCGCACAGCTACGCAAACACCGAACGCAAAGGCAACATTGATGTACATCAGCCCCGACCTTGTCGGTTTCGTGTGGCCGATTTGGAACAGTGGTTGGTGGTTCCCAATCTGGGAAGGCACCCCTCTGTTTATTTTAAGGCAGGGGGAAGGGAGAGAGAGAAAAAAACTTTCCTTTCTGTGTTTGACACGCTAGCCATACATTATGTTAGAGGTGCCTGTTCGCATGCCAAGGCAGCCAATGGGAGATACGGTGACCGGGTCATACCCTGTCACTCGCACGAGGTTACCCAATCACACGCTTCCTGGCAACACACTTCCTTTATGTTTAATCGTCGCTAATGTAAATATTGTCAAGCCCACAAAGACAAATCTTCCTGAAATGTATTGTTTACTATTTCCTTACAAAAATATCAAATGGGACAGGCCACAGCACACTAAGTTATGTAGTAGACCGCCCCTTGTAATAATATTGAAATTCTTAATGGCATCGTTCAAACAAAATATTTATGGTCACAATGATAAACCATAATGTTTGACATAATAAAATAATGGGGGGTGGGTTGCATTAGTACCTGTGTGAGTTTTTGATGGAGACCTCCTGTACTTACTTTGCAGTACACTTTCAGCAGTAGAGTTACCCTTCATGCAATTCCACCTTCCGCCCCATGGATCAGGAATCTAGCCACTTTCTCAAATCATCCCTGTCACATGATCACATCTGAACCAAAGCGATGAGAGAGGAAAGAAAGCAACGATGACACTATACATCAATCCCATCCCGATGACCTCAAAATAAATCAGCTACGTACAGCAGATTACAGGTGAAATTCAAGATGCATAATTCCCATAAAATCAAACCCTACGGCTGCACAGCTTGGATACTGACGCTAACAAAAGGTCATGACACAAGGTGGCCATCATGTTTCTGTCCTTTTATTCCGATTGAAGCCCAAAGCCCATCCAGTTTGGAACCAGTGCAGCCGTGGGCCACTTTTGGGGTGGTTCACCCCCCAAGTCCCCTGCTCATGGGAGGTGGCCCCTCTTCTTTGTGGTTTGATAGCCCCAGTACAGACCCAAGGCGTGGTGGAGTTCTGGAGCTGTCCCCCTGGTCTGCAGATCCCATGAAATTCATCACTGAAAGTCTCACAGAGAATTCCAGAAAAAGCCTGTGATAAATGGTATTGATTAGGAGATGAGTGATTGATAGCCCCTTTTGAACTGAACCCCCTGATTTCCCTAAAGTCACTCTGAGTTCTGAAGAGTTCTGAAACAGATATTACAGACAGCCATCACGTTCTGCCGGCCTGCATTTCATTATAAACTCTGAATTTATAAGAGCCGTATTGCCTCTTCTCCCCGGCCAGACCTCTGATTCATGTCTGCACATAAAATTTATTGCAGCCCTTCAAAGAGATATGGTTTTTCAAGCACCTGGGTCTCCTTCCTGCAGCTCCAGGAGATGATGTGATACAGCATGAATACAGCAGGCAGTCGGTCCCCTCCCATGTCCATGGCCCGTTGGAATAAAGCAAATAAGCTGGCATTTCAGCATCGGCTCATCCCCGGAAAACACTTCCCTTCCCTGGCCGTAAATGGATCTATTTTAAGGTTATTCCCAAGTACTTTAATAACACACTCCGGGTGATTTCCCACTACCGTCAGCCCAATGTCCGATGGGACACTTATTTTAAGCACATGATCCGTTTTCACAAATCCCAGGAATACTACAAGCTGCTGGAATTTCTGCGGGAAATGATTTTTTTTTTTTTTGCTGTGTACACACACACATATGCACACACACTCATGGTTTACTGCTACAGAGATGCTTTAACAGGCCTGTGAACTTGAACAAGTCAAATGGGATTTATGGTCACACTGGTGTACAGTGGCAGGACCACAGTCCACAGGGGCATGCCTAGAAATTATGGGCCCCCTGATAAATTTCTACCTTGCCCCCAACCCCACCACCCCTGCCCAGCTTTACATATCATTTTATGTATTGAAGGGCCCCTGCATCTACCAGGGTGTCCATGCCCCTTTGATGCCACCACAAGTTGCAATAGTAATAAGGGGGGGGGGGGGATACACAGTTTATAAAAGTGCAAAACACAGGATAGTGCAAGAGGACAACCCTGGTCATGTACGATAGTTTGACACAGCCGTGATCATCTATGCAAATGACAAAATTTCAAATACGTTTGAAAAATCCACTTTCTATTGCATAATGATTAGAGGCTTTCACGGTTTTAAAAATTAACCAGTAAATAAGGAACCAGATGCGTGGGAATTCAGATGGCGGACTGGAGGCCACAGGCGAATGAAATATAGCGAAGGCTGATCGTCACCCAACACCAGGGCAGAACTGGTGCAAGCGCCTGGCCTCTATGCTGCGTCACAGGGAGGGAAAGCATTGTCACCTGGGCCGTCGAAAAGGCGTCCACTGCGGCTGCCTGCCTCCGTAAATCCTAAAGCACTCGGCATGCATACTCCAGAAAAAATAAAAACCTTGTACACCAACCGCACAGCCCCTTCCCAGCTGCTGCAAAACAACAGGAACATAACAAATTGCATCCCCCCAGTACCCGGGATGAACAGCCTTTCTTCCAGCCCAGCACAGTGTGGGAGAGGCCATCCATGCCGGCAACGTGATATTGCAGGTCACACAGCGCTCTGTGAATAGCGGTTCCTCCCATTGGAGGATGGAAATGCTAATTCCCTGCCCCCACGGCGTCTCCTGAGCCACACAAACCCCACAAACCCGTTGGACCAGATGCAGCCTTGCTGGGTGGCGATGGCAGACTGTTCTGCAACTTCTCAGCCTTTTTCAGCAAGTTTCTACGGCAGCAAAAGCGTCGACGGATCACTGGGATGCTTTTCAACCCCAATGGCAGGAGTGGGGGTGGGAGGGAGACGAGGGGGATGTGTACCCCCAACATTTACATTTGAATCCATTCATCCTCCACAAGAAACAGACCATTGTATTTAAATTAATAAGTTGTGTCACCCCATTGTCAAAGTCTCTCCTACCGCAATGCTCGATTCCCTAGAAACTGAACCTGTGTCTTGTGCATTTTGAACAACTCTAAAAGAGTTTGTGGAGGTTTCACCTGCTGGGTCAACCTCACAATTCCTACCTGCCTTGAAAAGGTCTTCCTCATCAGGTGACAGAGACTAATACAGCTGTGGGACAAATAATAGAATCACCTTCCTCAGGATCTCATTGGATCAGAACCAACCATGTCCTTAAGCACTAAGCTGCCAGCTGTATCTTGCTAGACACACCATAATTCCGGCTGCATTCGCTGATGTTCTTTCAGCTGCCCGATTCCATAATCCTCTGGTAGCACCACACGGTTAATCCCTCTGGTCCTCATGCATGTACTAATTCCTCTAGATTACTTACCATTAACACACCTTGTGACTACAGCTTTCCTAATCCAGATGTAAAACCTTGGGGGACTCTCCCACATTCCATAGCACCACCACCTACATTTGGTGAGACCGAGACCAGGTAGAGGTAGGCCTATGGTATTAGCACAGGATGGATGTCACAGCTCAGCCTCTAAGCATCAAAGTCCTCTGGATCTCTCACGCCCAACCCCAGTGTTACGGATGAACAGAACAACTGAATGGGAAAAAGGTAGCATGACAATGTTCGGGATACCATACTTTGCTGGCTTGTGTATCTAAACATATTTACACCACTACAGCTAAAACGATTATTAAGGGACTACATCACACAGCAAATGAATGCAAAAAAGGAGGTTGGGCACTCCACTCTGCAAGTCATCCTTGAAATCTACAGAAGGCGGCTGACCTGTCCACCAAGACAAAAAACTGCAGGCAAGGCCATTGCCCAGCAAGGTGCGGAGACACGAAACCCCTCTGAAGACAATGTGAGACAAACTTCCTGCTACTGCCGGGTGGGGGGGGGGGGGCAGTAATACAACCCCGTGACAGCTGTCGTAAGAGACCGGACAAACTCGAAGTCAAAAGTTGTGGCAGTTATAAGGCAAAAACTAATTAAACTAATTGGGATCAAAGGGCCATCCTCTGTGGCCTTCAAGGAAAGACTGAGGAGATCCCCCCCCCCTGCAGATTAACAAACTTCATGATATCAAAATCTAATGAGACAGATCAGTCAATATCAAATTTGAAACAGGCACATAGATAAGTTCTACCTTGAATGTTAGCTGAAGGATAATCAAATATTTTTTTTTTTTTGTGGGGGGGGGGCGTACTGGCCTGCAGGTTAAGGGGCCGTGTTCACAGGCGGCTTCCATATGGAAAGCCTGTGTTCCCCCCTTTTTTCAGTGGAAGGACAAGCCCTCCATCTGGACCTCATTAACATGCAGCTGCACTCGGTGCTTGTGAGAGGTGGGGGGGCCAGAGGGGGTGGAATCTTCTGAAGGGGACAGGATGGATAGGTGAATGAGTGTCCACCATCAGCAGCACGGCCCTGTTGGCTGAACCAGCAGGCCATACCCCCCACACCCCCCCCCCAGCTGTCAGGATGTCAAGAAAAGCATTTACCCAACACCCCCCAGACATGACCCTGAAAAAGAGAACACTTTGATGTCAGCTTGCGCGATGTTGGCTGGAGCGGGCGGTTCCACACTCCCCTTCAGAAATGTGACGGTTTTACGATTCCGGCCACGAATTGGATGAGGAATACCCACATCAGATACAGAGTCGAGAAGAGGAAGGCAAAACAGGGGGAAAAAAAACCCAAAAAACTTCAAAGTGTAGAAAGATCTGGATAATTCACAACCACAACGAATCAAAGATTAACCAAACCATATCCTGAACCAACTGATTTAGGATTCCTTACAGGAGAAACAAATTTTCACAAAATATTGGAGAGATGAAGATTTTCATTTTGAGAAGCCAAAGATGAACAAAAAAAGATAAATAAATAAACCTTTTCCAGAATTACTTGTGTTACTGTGTGGGTCTTTCAGAGAAAGAGCAGTCACATGGCCAGCAGCCCGCTGGTGGTAATTATTGGGGATCTAAGTGTTGAAAGGATTATTCTCATTGGCCACACTGGAGAGCAGCGAGGGAAAAATAAAAGCACTTTACTGAAATGCAGTGATTCTGCCTTTCAGGCCACAGACTCTGGGTATGACATGCTAGAGGCCTCCCCCACAGAATTACTTTCCTAAATATCAGTATTTAGTTTCTGTGAACAGAACTAGACAAACACACAGTGCGCTCTCAACAGGCGGCAAAAACCACAACGACGCAACCGTGAAAATCAGATTTCATCCGTCTGGCGGATACATCTGAAGTGTAACTCTAATCAGCATTAGGACCAGGGCAAATTAAAAAACCTCTCCTCTCCAGCTAGAATCTTCTAGAACGTGCACAGCACTGATTTCCCAGAATGAACTCCTCCTCCATAGACAGCGCACGCCAGCCACAAATTCTTTGAATGGATTTTTCATGGCAAGGTTACGTGTGAGGCATATCCTGACAGTTTGGATCCAGAAAATAGTCTCAGGCAGTGTATTTAAAGAACTAATAAATCGCTCATAAATCACTCACGCATGCAAATTTTACGTATATATCCTTTATCCCTTCTAAATAAGGGGGGTACCAGATGCATTTTGAGGTTTCCTTGTGTTATAGAACACAAATTAACCAGGGTTAAACACTAAATGAGCCACTTTGCATTACTTTTCTCTCCTATTTTACAGATTAATAAACCAGCACACATAGCATGTTAAACCTGATTACTAAAAGGCAGGTCTCTCATGATGCACACAGAATGCGAATGTTTACCAGCAGACTGAAGGCTGTGGTTTTACAGACAGGAAGTGATGGGGAGGGGAGACTGAGCTGGTTCTGTCACCCCCAGGCAGAGATACTGTCCCACCTCCTCAATCCCTAATGAAATGCAGACCGGGGCAATTATGAGAAGCTACCCTGGGGGCAGATTCTATCTTGTAAAGGCAAGGCTTCCTATCCCAAAACCAAACAGCATGGAAGAACTGGAGAAACCCCAGAAACAGGGTTGTTTGGAAACCTGTGATACCATTTATATTTTTGTATTTTAACAGATGTTTTTATCTGAACTGATATACATTATTGAGAATGTAGGGTCAAGTTGTCCCTGAAGCATCTGGGGATTAAGACTTTTGCTTAAGGTGACATCATTCTGCCGACCCAGGGATCTGAACTGGTGACCTTCTGATCACAGACATAGCACCCCAACTCACTGAACCACACCAACATAGACGACAGTTTCACCATCTAAATATGGGATCCAGAAAATGAGGTCCTTAGTACTTCCAGCCCACAGCGACCCCAACACGGGACAACTCCAACAGACTCCAAGCAGCTTTGCTTTAAACGCCCTGGATAGGATACGCCTGCTCATTAATGCTGCCAATTACGGCAAATCTGACATCCGGATGCTTACTGCACTGGTATTCAGGACTGAGTGGAAATGAAACAACCAAAGTGAATGAAAATGGAACAAAAGTGGGGATAAGTCTGAAGGATCAGAACCCCAACACTGCAGATCCGGGACAGAAATGCATTTGAGTCCAATGGAACATCTCATATGTGGCAGGGAGAAGACAAAATGACCACCACATGTGACAGAAAGCTTCAGCAAGCAATGACCCCCCCTCGTCCGAATATGGAACCCCCCCCCCCACTCACACAACATGTCACGTCTGTCATCACTCCTGCACAGCCTGTCACACTCCGGGTGACACCAAGCAAACACCTGCCCATAAGAAACCACTCCACAGGCCAGTTTCACCATGGGCGCGTACATATGGAGCATGATGTGGGAATGAACATCTCACAGGAGGTCTGGAGGACCCAGGAACATGCTCACCTTCATAATCACAGAGCGTACCGCACAGATCATTCATAATAAATACATCAATTATGCCTCAAAACTCATCTGGTCCAGGAATATCTCTACTTGCCTGACGCTATTCACACTTTCTGCAGATTTGATCAGTCGTCTTATTAGCTTCTTGCTTTGTAGATGTTGTGTAGCTCTTGCTCCTATACGGCTTACACTTATATCTGGGTGTTCACAGAAAGCTCAGCCTAGCTGCACTTATGCTGAATCAACTCCTTGAAAGCTGTGTGTTTGTAATGTGCCATTTGCCTTATTTGTACGATGGGTTTGGACAAAAGCGTCCGCTAAATAAAACTAATAAAATAATCACACAAGCACCAGAGTACAGAGTCATCCAGTACGTATCTATGCAGCGTCATGCTAAAGTGGAATGATATCTACCTTCCCCAAACCATGCAAATTTCGGGGGGGGACTGCAATGTGCCCTTCCCCCTCTAAAAAAGACCTCCTCCCCAGTTCACAGGCAATTTTTGCTTTTAACATGTAATCAGTCCCTCTAGGTTCATCCCCACCAGAACATGCGTTTCACCATTGAGGTTTCTGTGAGGATTCCCAAAATTTCATGGTGTAGGGCAGTACACCCAAAAAGCTCATTACCGAACCAGTATGATGTATCACACCAATTAAGATAAAGGTGTAATTTTCCATTTTAACGGCCTGAACAGGATACTGTGTGTTTTCTGAAAAAGAAGCAGGCAACACAGAGGGAACCCTCCCCGGGAGTTTGGCGAGCAGACAGCCGGTGACTCCTGACCCCCCGGGAGCCCATCTGGTAAAGGTGCCCGTATACCAGGTACACCTGCTGCACCATACACAGAGACCACCGCTAACTGGTTTCATCTTATACTAACCAAACGTGTAATGATGATTAAAACATACTGCGTTTTACCACACTGACCGCGAACAGACGCTTCTCAGCTGCCCAAACTCATACCTATATCCCCTATATACTGTAACTAGGGTGACCATACGTCCCCTTTTTCGGGACCAAAAAAATGTCAGAAATGCCCGGGATTTTGCTTTGTTTCATGTTGACGTTTGTTTTCTACAGTCAGAATACTTTCGGTGTATACAATTGCGTTGCTTTGACGCTTCTCTTTGCGTCATGTCACCGCAGTCCTCTTTTTTTGCACAGTAAAACATGGTCATTGTACCACCCGGCTCACCAGGATGCCACGAGCCAGTTATTAAAAAAAAATCAAGCGCAGGAAAATTTGGATGTATTAATCCAAATGTACGGAGTACGTAAGGACCTAAAAAAGTAACAGATTCACTCCGGCAAATTCAATGCTTTTCAGTTTTTAAGGCGTTGCAATAATTTTACGCAAAACATTCACGAAGCTGCTCGCATGTCCCCGATCTTGGAAACCTGGTGATTTACACCTGCAGTGATCAAGGTGAGGGCGGGTGAAACTGGAGAAACGCAGGATAGCGAAGGAGCGGTAACTGCAAAACTACCTTCGCAGAGCAGAAAACGACCGACTCCTGGCTCCGCTTTATCCCCACACTCCAAGGATCATTAATAATTTAGCCAATTTTGTCTTAATTTTCCTGGTACTTAACATTAACGTCAGGCCATTTATTGGGGCGGCGGACCTACCAGTGGCTCCCGATCTCTGCCTTCCCCGCGGTGCGTCCGCTCCTCGGCACTCAGTGCAGTCCGGCTGACCCTATCGGAGGTACCGAGAGGCGTGCTTCCACCCGACGGGACCGTCCCAGTAGGCTGCACCCTGACTCCTTTAAGGGGGGAAAGACAAGCCAGGAAAAATCCCCCCAGCACCTTCACAGCGCTCTCCTTTAACCACTAAATAAGCTGCTTATTTCCTTCAACCAAAACACCCTCGAGTAATTTAGGAAACACGTACGACGGTGTTTTCTGTCAGTAAAATTACGTTTTCCACTTGATATGGGTGCCGTTTTCTTAACTCTATATTTTAATATATTTCTTTGCCATTTTATATACTATTTCATTCTGTAAATGTCTGACGTGTAAGTTTCTCTTATTTCAGCCAGTTTCATATATTTTAGATTATTTTTCAA
Source organism: Hyperopisus bebe (assembly GCA_026777045.1). Taxonomy (NCBI): domain Eukaryota; kingdom Metazoa; phylum Chordata; class Actinopteri; order Osteoglossiformes; family Mormyridae; genus Hyperopisus; species Hyperopisus bebe. The sequence continues at coordinate 50,300,867 of JAODJW010000001.1, forward strand.
TCAAAATAAACTAAGGCAGTCAACCATTTTATTGTTAAAGATCCGTGTTAGTGAGAGCCAGCACACTGTGACAGACGCAGAATAAAATGTTTTAAGGCCCTTCGAGAAATAGCCGCGAGCGTAAGTTAGGCTATATCTACTGAAAAGTCATTTTACATATACGAATGGGATACGTTCCAAACAAAACAAATAAATCAGTAAATTGAATATGGTTGAAGGTATACTTTTCATTTCATATTTAACCATTTAATACCAATTCTTCTATCCAATTGTGAATTATAACTCAGATGGCCGCAGACAGTAAGCACTGGTTTAAGGGTTACGTTTTCACATACGCTATTATACAGTATATGCTCAAAAAAAACGCCATCTGTTGAACACAAAAAGTTACTTTTTTAATATTATCTGACTGACATTCAGTTCATGTCCGGTTTTTAAGTCTACTTCTGTATATATTCTTCACCTTCAAAATCCGCTCTTATTCAGCGCCTGATAACTCGTCTTTACTAAAACTGAATGATGGGCCTACAAATAAATTGCAGGAATGTGCGTGCACCTATTTTACTGACAACTGAAAGAACAAAATTAAACATGTTTACAGCAAAGTCTTGCCCACGTAACTTCGTTATTTTTATACCTATAGCCTACTCTGCCAGTAAGCCTATGCAGTTAACCTTGTTTTACATAATGTTAATTTTAATTATAAATATTAAAATGTGAACGCTGAAATTACTTGTACCAAGAAAACCCGTCCCGTTTATTACCCCGGAAAGACTCCTGTCAGACAATAATTGTAGTGTGTACAGGCATGAAGAGGCTGCCATTTAGTATAGGACGCAGTCCCCATTTTACATGAAGCGTGTCCTCTTTTTGAGTAGACTACAAATAGACATAAATACACGTTATCAACCCTTTGTTC
>JAODJW010000001.1:50301885-50314134 GCA_026777045.1 Hyperopisus bebe
CCCATTTTACATGAAGCGTGTCCTCTTTTTGAGTAGACTACAAATAGACATAAATACACGTTATCAACCCTTTGTTCTTGATGTCTTGATAAATCGAGCTGATTTAACCAGTAATTCACATTCTTTTCAATCGGTAAGTGATTCCATTTTCTAATCTCCCCCTTTTACTATAACTAAAGTGGATGATGACACCAGAAAATGTAGGGATTATATATAGGTCTAATTTACCCCAGAGCCATAAAACCATGCATCACAATCCGTATTCATTGTTTTCCAGGAACAGGTGCGGTTATTCTCCTGCACATCGTGGATGATGTTGCACTTAAGGTGGTGTTTTGTCTCCCACGCCTCAGACGCTCAACATACACTAGTCTGCGTTCCACAGAAAAAAAAAAAAAACCAACGAACACATCCCAGTAAATCTGCCTGCAGACACATATTGCATGAACAGGTTTTAAAATGCCATTTAATATTGACTTGTAAGGGGACAAGGGAACTGATATCATATGGCTGCGCTATGCGATACGAGGCATGGGGGAATAATGGAAGCAATTTGCAAAAAAAAGTACACCCTCCTCTAATATGCTGTGTGCCACGGGGATCCTGGGATCTTCTGCATGCTAAAAGTCCAGCAGGCGTCACCAGGAGCCACGTGCACACCGATCACACTCCACACCTGTTATCACTTGATGCAGCCATTTTTATGTTAAACATACATCTCACAGGTTTTGTTACTGGTTACAGGTAACTCTGCACACATGCAGCGGGTAAAGTAATGGTAAGGACAATCAGTCTCAGGAGGGCGCCAGCTGCAGTAGCCTCTTACGCTACTTAACCTGAATTGTTCTATAATTGCTCTGCAAAAAATAGGCTAAGTGAGAAATGTATTGCAAGGGAGCTTGTTTCTGGGTGTATGTTTTCCCATTGTAGACAGGGGACCTGTTTATGTTACTTACAGGGAGTCAACAAGGAGATGGGTGTAGTCTTAAGGAGAGATTAAACCATAACTGTAAAATTACACTTTAAAGGTGACGATACACACAGGGAAAGTTTTTGAGCAATGTTGCCGAGCGATGTTGCTGACCAGTGCCCCTCAGGCACTTTCCCATTGATATTGCGCAATAAATTTCAATTTGATAAACTTTAATTAGTGGTGGGCAAGTTTTCACAGTCATACGGATCTAGATGAGTTGCCCTTTGTCTCACCTGACTGGCAGCTGCCTGGCAAGGTTGCTCAAAAAAGTTGCCCTGAGTATCATCACCTTAAGGGGACATGAAGTGACAATAAATTAGGAAAAAATGTGAAAGTTGCCATTTTCATTAAGAACATTTATTAATCCATTTGTACAAATAAAATTACATTCACGCTGCAGTGGGCAAAAAGTAACCACTATACTTGCATAACTTGTTTGTGTAGTTGTTTGTATAGTTAGATTTATTAAGCACAGTTTTATTGTTCCATGATATTATCACTTCCAAGTGATAATATCGAATTATACCTGATTTGTGTTAATGAGAAGCACACTGGAATCTATCATGGCAGAAACAGGCCCATGACTTTCTGCCGGTGTTGAGTCATGGGGCCAGAGTCAGCGTTGTTACCGAGCCAAATTGTATACAGGGAGCTCTGTAAAAAGCACAGCTGTGAGATGAATAGGGGGCCAGCTGCCTTCATCAGCACAGTGCATTATCACACGAGAAATCCATATGCAATTAATTCCCCAGATCTGCTGAAAAATCATTTCTGGAGAAGGGGCTCCCGCTTTACAAAACTGCTGTCTCCTTATAAATGGGTTTTCTCCTCAAACTCATAAATGTCACTTGATAATAAAAAATTCATGCTTCTTTTTTCGGTCTGGATAATTTAGTTTTAGATAAGTCAAACGCTTGGTAATCTTGGGGGGAAAAAAGTTAAAGGCAGTTTCAAAGTCAGTCTCTGTGTGTGTTGTTCTGTTTGCTCAGTTGTGATGGCTGCCCACTCATGGCTCAGCTTATGTGGACCAGCTGAGTTAACATTAACACATTACGTCAATATTGAAATATATATTTCATATTTAGCAAATATTTGAAGCTTTCATCTGTTGCTGTGGGGAAAACCAACATAATCTCATGAGATATTTCTGGCTAATAATCTTATCAGACCCTCGATAAGGGTTGATGGTGTTGAGTGCTATGAGAAGCTGAGAATCCGGATCAGTCCACTTCAGAGTGGTTTGTATATTTTTAATCCTCATGAATATATGTCAGTCTAATATCGAATGCATTTAGTAGAAAATTAGTGTAAATACATTATCTTGCACCAAGGTCTCTCACATCATACTCAAGCTAGCTTCTCTACTGTAAAGGGGGGTTTAAAAAATAAACAAAAACACATTTCATGTAGAGATTTCAAGCATGGCTGAAAGTTAATATCGCCAAACAGTCATTTCAGCATAATTATAACCTACGGCCTATGGGCGGGGCCTCACCTGGCAGTAAATGGCAGGGCTTCCCTGAAAGGAATAATACTTCCTCCGTATTAAATGGGATCTTCAGGATTATGCGAGTCATAGACAAAAAACGTGAAGGAGACAGTAAGTATAGAAAAAAATCATTTACTCTGTGGATGGAACCAAAAACGTGCCAGAGTGAGATGCCCAGAGTGACACCAAGCTGTTTTTCGGGTTTAAGAACAGGACATGATAAGCACACAGACATTGATGTAGCATGTGAGTCAGACATGGAATCATATCAGACACATAGAAAAACAGCACTTGGAGCATGGAGGTGTCACTGAAAACAAACTTCCAAGGACTGAATATACACTGATATCCAGCAGTGGTGTTTACCACCACCCAAACCATGCATTTGCATGGCGCCCCTGATTGGCCACAAACAATCACTACACTTGGGGGGGGCAAGGTGACTTTTTGAGTGTTGTCCCAGAAACAACAAACCCTTCCATCTTTGTTTCCTCCTGCCCGTATCTGTAGCCCCTTTTCCATCAGAAACACAGTGCAGGGATTGTGTACCTGGGCTTGGGCGGGACTGTGCCAAACTCACGTGAGGAAAAGCCAGGCCTGTTTCTGACATTGCGGCAAACATCCAGATGTCGAATACAGGCTGCTTAAGAGTCCTCTGACTAACCGGCAGGCTGCGTGTCATGACCAGTTCTCCATCCCACCAAATCCCGCCACCCTACGTTGTAAAGTCTGCTGTCCCACCAGCCTGCGGCTGAGGTTCCAGGTGGCAAATCCGTTTATCTCAGAGTGAGGCAGGCATGAAATGATCTCAGACAACTGAAACCTGTATGAAGAGCCCTGTTCACTTCAGTCAAGTGAAAACCACTCACGGATATAACAATTTGGTGATGGATGCTTGGTGACTCCTGGGTACCATAGTGGGGTCTGCCGTGTGCTTTTGGATTACCCATTACCATAAGTGAGTTTACACGAATGAGAGTCAGAATCTGCATGCAGAGAGGAAGTGGGCAGCTTCTTAATCTCACAATTCAGTGTCACATGATTCAGTCACATGATCTCTAAAACTCTGCACGGTGCCTGGTACCATGCTGCAGAGAATGCTGGATAAGTGAATGCGAGTTCCATTGTTGCTAAGATAGCCAGAGTCTTTTTTGTGTGGTTGCCCTGCTGTTTTCATTATAAAAAAAATCTTCTCATAACATAAGTGTGCATGTTTTTATAATTGAGTTTAAATTAAATTACAGAGAACAAGGTTTACTTGCCCTGAATAATTGCCTGCTTCCCAAAAGGGGCACAGAGCAGTGCATTCTGGGATAGGGTCCATTTGTGTTATCAACAGTGGGCCTGTCAATCAGCGGTAATAGCAGCTGCCATGAGGATGAGACCACTGACAAGGGTACAGACAAGGGCGTATTCATATCAGTAACTTTAAAGGCTTGTAGAAAGTCGCTGGGTGCATTTCTACTGGAGACAATGCCTGTTGCTGTTTACATTGCTAAGATGTCTTCAAATGTGCCTGAGCAAAAAGACCCTGCGTTGAATTGAGTTAACGACATGAATGCTTCTGTGTTTGGTAATTTGAGGTGCAGAGGAACCCAGAGTAAGCCCAGAACTGCACCAGTAAATGCAAAATGTGTAAAAAATGTGAGCACTTGATGTGTTATCAGCTTTGCTTAATAATGCATAGTAGGCCTATGGAAGTATAGTTATAATTGACCAAAAGTAGTGTGGAACAGATTAATACCACCATAATGTCTTGGAACCGTAATGTCAGCGAAAGTAGGATGGGCTATCACATCCAAACCTTCTGCATACCTGGAAAATTCAATCCATAACAACTACAGTTTTGTCTAATATCGCTGTTGCCAGAAGTGAAACAACTTAGCAGCTTATTAGCGGAATAATGTTACATCGTTTTTTTTATTCTGTGGAAAAGGAACGACTGATCTGTTGCCAAGGTTTAACAATGAATTATAAACATGTTGCAGGTCAAATAAATAAAACATTGTGGCGCTCGAGTGGCAAAGAGATCAGGGGGCAGACAGTGAAATTCAGTTTATAGCAGACTCTTATTGCGCGATCCATAAAAGGACAGCGGTAAAACAGCAAGCTAGAATAAACTCACATAAACGGGGGAGCCCTTAAGAGACAAAGGTGGATACAGGCAATAGAGACATACTCTGAAAATTATGAGACTTTTGTCTCCATAAAGGCTCCGTTTTTTCAATTCCGCAGCATTTAAAATGTTGGTGGAAATGAGATTTTGGTGATCAGAAAGCCAAGGAAGGGCTAAGGTCAGAGCTCATGGAAGAAGAGGGTAGGACGTGTGTATTTTACAGTTTTATCACATTATTGTCTCTTAACCAGAGGCCCTGCTTCCCCAGTAGGGACATGCTTGGGCAGGGGTACACCCACCCCCCCCCCACCAAACTCTGATACAGGACGGGGACAGTCCATCAGCTACAAAATCTTCAAAAGGTCCCAAGCTTCAATGGATGCTCCAGGCACATCATTTGCTCCTTATGAAGGACAGGGACCCCCAACCCCCACATCCCGGGCCACCTCTGCACAGCGATGCCACTGGCAAAGCAATCATTTTTACAGGCTCCCCCTCCCCCATGCCCCCACACTGACAGATCCCATGTGTGATTCTGACGCATGCCGTGTGTCACCTGCCCATCAGCATACTACAGCGCAGCAGCTGTCCCTTGGGGCTTAGGAAATCTCCAGGAGGGCAAGGCACCTCAGTTTATCTGTATCTGCCGACTCCCAGTCACAACTTGCAAGAAGAATGACACAGCAGCATTTATGATATAGTGGAAGTCTTCCCATGGGATGTACAGGGGCAGCACAAAGAGGGAAGGGTTGCTCTTTTAGTTCGACTACAGGGGTGGCATGTGGCTCAGCAAATAAGGTTGCTGTGCTTGTTATCAGAAGGTTGGTTCAAATCCTTGTTTCAACCCCTAGTTTCTCCTGGGACTGTTTGACACTGCTTTGGATATATACATACGTCACTTTGTTTAAAAGCATCTGCTATGTCAATAACAACCAAATGTCTATTTTCTATCGTGGCCGAAAAACGGAGATTCTCATTCTTCATACAGTAGGGTGATGTTTCTCAAGGGCAGATGAGGAATCAGGTGAAGGGAACAGCATTGGACTATCATGGCAGAGCAGCCACCCTCATCGGGGCATCATGAACAGAGGGTACCACAGGATCCCATCAGGTGGCATAACCGACCGCCTAGGGCGCCATCCTCTCAGGGGGTGCCAACTTAGCAAACTGATTTCACCCTGACAACCCTGCCTGTGCAGCTACATGTGCTTTGACCAGTACTACATGGGATCAAGGCAGAATGCCAGCGAGACTGAGACGGATAGTGGGGTTTAAACACCGTCTGGGCTTGTTTACCTAGGAGTCTAAAGGGAGGATTAAACGTTTCCATTCTGTCAACATGTGTCACTTACATCAGGGCCTTGGGGGGGATTCAGACTGGCACTTCAAAGGAAGGGACCATGTGGGGACAGGGACTGGTACCTGGATCTACCCTGGGGAGCGGGCTCACTTGTAGGGTGGTAGTCAAACACTGTCCCCACAGTCATGGGAAACTCCGACCCCCCCCCACAAGAGAGACGGGGTCACAAACATCAGACAGAGAGACAACGGCCTTCACAGCAGGGTGGCACCGTGCTCCCAGGGGTCATTACTTTTACGCCACCTGTGCTTGGCATCTCCCTGTCCATCTTTGGTTTTCCAGGGAATTCTGGGAAACAGTCCAGCCCGTTGTTCGTGTTGAGGGTTCTCATTTGTCTTTCCAGAGGCCCTCCAGCTCACGGCGATGTAGGCGAGCCCGGCCTCTGTTTATTTAAGCCAAGGGTAAACGGCTTTAAGAGAAAACACACACATCGTTATCTCGGAGTACGCAGAGAAAGGCGTGTGTTTGTGTGTGTGAACAAGGACTGGCCTTAAATCACATATAAGGGCCTATAGGAGAATATGGAGGAGTTCAGCTACCTTCCTGGCTGAAAGCGCTTATCGGTGTCATGAGCACTGAGATATCAGGATAAATGATGGTGATGAGCAGACAGGGAGGGCAGAATCCAGAGAAGATCTCTGAGGCTTCTGTGGTTGCTATAGTTTTACTTCACTTTCAGTCTAAACCTTATTCCTGAAACTTGTTGGAAGTTCTTCTGTAGTAATTTGGTTTGATCACTCTTCACCATTATTTTGATGTGGATCTTCAAGCACCTTAGGTTTTTATGTCCATTTTATAAAAAGAGCACCAATTATTCCAAACCACCCAGGACATTAAACAAAAGTCACCTCATCATGGCACTACATGACATTATAAGCACACACATGTGACTGTTCACTTCACAAGAATTGGGTGGTGTGATGATTAAGGAACTGAACACTGCAAGGAAATTGCACACGTATAAACCAAAACCAAATAAAAATCTATTGTAATTTTTTTTCACATGGCGGAGATGTTAATGATTTTACCACAGATTTTAGTCACGGTTGGTCTGTTTTTCTGAGAGGATCTGAATCAGGAGTGCAACCATTCTGGGATTTGGTAGGACTTGTCATACTTGAATGGTCATGTCCTCATACCTAATTACCTGCTTATAATCACCCACGTCCTGCTGCCGTCACGGACTGCCTGTGTCATTCCCCAAGGCTACCTTTTCTGGAAGGATCCGGGGGCAATGCGTGTTGGTGGAGTACGAGAAGCTTGTCATGGCCTCGGTGTCATCAGGGCTCCCCAATGTCACGTTAGCCGTTACTCTGAGAACTTGGAAGCCAAGACAAGGCCCACCTGTCCTCACGAAGGGAAATGTCCATTTCCTAAATAAAGGAGCCTGCAGGCTGTCTGGGGAAACATTCAGTTTGGCGGCCCTTTCAAGAGTCACAATCTCATTTGTAATCAGCATTTGTAGTGATCAATCTGAAAGAACTTGATGCCAAATCAGGGAACTCCACAGTCTTACAAACCATATTTGGAAACAGAACAGCAGAAATCACGCCTGTCTGGTAAGACGTCATCGTTCCATCTCAGCCATACAGCAATCTTGCTTTCTTTCTCTAAATGTTCAAGGGGGGGGGGGGGGGGGGGGCATTTACCCCATGAGGGTCACTGGACCCTTTCGAGGATCCATCTCAGCAGTTGGTGCTCATAGGGGCTCAGATTTGCCGTTCGTTATGACTGAAATCAAAGGCACAAAGGGAAGTGCTGGAATCCCGCTGGAAAGGCAGCCCCAATTAGCACGGGAAAACCTTCTCCTGGGATGGAATGTTAATCTCAAGGAACACAGGGAGGCACGCTGGATAGATATGCTGGGGTAGCGTTTCCGGAATGGGGGAGCAGGCTTCTTTTTATCACCTTAAAATGGGCTAATGTATTTCAAGGACGGCAGATGGATAAGGAGGCACGCAGACAGGATATTTTACACCCCCCAGCTAAGCTGCACTGTTAGAATAGTGCTGGCTTTGTTTATATAAGTGCGCCTAATGCAGGCCTGCAAAAGTGCAGCCCCTCTCTGGCTGCTGTGCCGTTTGCTGATGCAGCTAGCGTCGAACTCGGTCCCAAAGCCGTGGTGTTCATTTATCAGAGGACGACGGAGAAGCCCAATTACTTTAACCGCTCACAAAGGGCTCGTGTGTACGGACCCAAATTTGGCACAGCCAGAGTTAGCAGCAGGACAAAAGGAACTTTCTAGAACAAATGGTGTGGTGGAGGAATGTGTGCAGTCACTGCAAAGCCTGGTCGGCTTTCTCTCAGTTAGAACTGAGGAGATGCGCCTTCCATGATGCTGTAAAACAATGTAACATTCCTCACAGGACCAGGTCATATTTGCATTCCTGCGGATAGACTGTTTGGGCTTTCCGCTAACTGATTAGCAGGAGAATACTGCCACTATCCTGAGGAATGCTGTCTCGTAAGGGTTTTAGAGTCTGCAAAGGGAAACAGACGCCAACCAGCGGGTGGGTTTAGTGCCAGCTGATGCAAAGCAGACGTGCTTTTAATGGACAGCTTCCAGGAGACAGTGATGGGTCCACGTTCCATCAAAGAACAGGCTTGACGTGTGATCTGAAGGGAGGACCAGAACACGGCGGGTGCCTGACTGTTCATAGTGGAGGCTTTGGGTTGAGACATTCTGTGGTTATTTGAATTACATGCATTTCCATCAGAGTATGTGGTGGAGCAGATACTGGAAAAGCTGGTATATCTTGTGAAGATCTGACCAGGAGCCGTATATCACCTCAAAAGTATCACAGAGAAATAGTCAGGGGTGCTGGATGGATGACAGGCTCTGCGTTTAAACTCCATGAGGGCAAGATGGAGGCACACGTACCTGTTCTCATATTTATACAAATGCCAAATAAAATTTTGATTTTCATCCCCAGTGTGAGGGATGCGCGCGGTCTGCGGCTGGCTTCACAGCCCCTGGAGAAACGGAGGTGTTTCTGGAAACCCCGATGAAGATAATGGCTTCGGTGCGGGCGATCAGTCAGGACGAGCCCCTCAACACCGACACTCAGAGGGACCGGCAGGCCCCACTACGACCCAACTGCAAATCATACCCCCCACAGAGACAGTGAGTTAGTGCTTTTAAACTGAGTGCCCCCCCCCCCCCCACAGTGGGGCTCCAGGCTCTCAGTGCCCAGCTGTTTAATGTCACAGATGACGGCTTGCTCATTTTTCAGGCCTCCGGTAAAAAGCACGGAGATCCCGCATGGGTGCGGCGCGCACAAAAGATCGAGGCAGATGTGACAGGGCTGTGAGGAGCTGCTGATATTACGGAGGAGGTGATTTTCCTGAGAACAAACACAGAATAGCTTGACAGGAAATGACACAACACCTCCCATAATGAGCATCAACTTGGGATTTTAATCACACACCAGCCATTAACCATTTATTCATAACACATAGATTCAGCAGCTACAAATGAAAATTAATGCAATGTATACATATATGTGTGTGTGTATTTACAGCTTAATATTTTGACTTTCCCTTTTTTCCCTCCAGAATACCCTGGAATAAAATCTGTGGCTAAACAGAATGAAAGCTTCTTTTATACTTTTATGGAAGTAGTTGTGGAATTTTATCACACCGTACCCCCTCACTGATCGCGGGTATCATTTCGCTTCCTTAGAAAGGTCAAAATCAGCTTAAAAACAACAAGTGATGGCTTGTAACATTCCATAGTCTTAAACATCATCGTAAAGGAAGATTAGAAAGATAGGGCTCGTGTGTTTGTTTCTCTGTTTTAGTGCAGCAAAGCGTAAAATCCACAGCCCTCTGGGTAAAAGCATCACTTCCGGCCAGATATCGCTCTCCAGTTTCGGGAAATGTTTAAACATTTGCGATGATGCCCTTAAGGAATCTGAGCCACACAAGAACTTCTCACCAGCATTATGGATCAAAATCATATCTTCTGCTCCACACAAAAAGAACTATGACACAGACAGAGGCCATTCTCTTTATTACAATGTTATCACTCCTGAGAACTTACAGGTGAGAATCTTGCTTTAAATTAAGGAGTTTCCTAATTAAACATTGAGTCTTACGAGATTAGGAACTCATCATTATATGCATTAATTTTAGAGGACATGTTAAGAAAGGGTGTGCATCTGAAATCGCATGCTTACATAGTACATACTGAATGTTGTTAGAAGTCTAACACTCATATACATGAGAACAGTATGAAAGCACTTTTTGTGGTTTCCATCTCACATATTACTTGACCCGGATGTTTACCAATGACATAATGAAAGTAATACGTATTAAAGTGAAATTATGCAACTTGGCATTGTTTTCTACTTCAATGTGTATGGAGATGGCAGTTCCTCCTCCTTCTTGGACACAAATCTTCACAAAGCAAAATTCCTCCTCTCTGGTTGCAGCTCCAGTGGCCTTGTGGGATAGCGTAGTGTCCATCGACCCCACACTTCTGAATTTCACAGAATGTAGTTTGCCATCCATGTACTGTTTACCTCCTGTCTTATCCATAATCAGGACTTGAACGTTCTTCTCAAGTTGCATACTATATTTTGCTTACCAAGTAGCAAACAAATATGCAGTTTCAGATACTCAGTTTTCTTCCCTTTGACAAAGTGCTAAATGTGTTTTGTTGGCTGCAGTAATGCACACTGGATTTCTAACACCCTGGCACTATCAGATGTCCTCTTCTCATCTTCAAGTAACATTGAGCAAGCATGCTCTTCTAACACCAGCCTTGCTGATGGAAGTCCAACGACTTCCCTGCAGGACCACTTGGAGATCTCAAGTTTTTTGGCTGTTGGTGCTAAAACCCACTGCCTTGGAGAAGGCCCTCCCCTCCCCTAGAGGGCCTGAAGATGTTGACCTGCTCCCAGTTTTTCAGTGTTTGACAGAAATATAGCAGTTCACCATTCTTTAGTTCAATTGGCTGATCCAGCAGTCAATCATCTGTAGCACTTGTAATCTGATTGGCCCGCCGAAGGTTCTACCTTCACCCGGAACCCTGACCCTGTGCTGTACTTCTTGGGTTAGCTGTAGGTCAACATAGCAGCCTTGGATGTAACGGTGGTGTTGAGTTCTCACCACAGCATTAGTACAGCCAACGTCACCAAGGCAACAAAAAATGGAGGCTTCCAAGCAGGCATGAGGTGCACAGAGGAGCTGTGGGCGTGTCTGAGGGCGAGCACGGCATTGCTGTGATTGGTTGGGACCTCCACGTTACACACCATGCCCTCACAGCAGGACACGCATTCCTGCAAAGCATCACAGACAGGAGGAGGAGCTTAAGCAAGGGGAGGAGCCTAGAATTTATTGTGGAGAGGAGGAAATAAAAATCATGTGAGAGCTGCTTTAATGAGGATGGGAATACCCTAGAGTCTGATGGGGGAGGAGCTTAACACAAACAATGATGGAGGACTCACGGTGTGGTCCGTGTCACGGTGGTGTCGGCAGCCCACTGTGAGGCAGTCCTCTCTGGCTGCACACCGTTTGGTGACGGACCTACTCTTCCCGTAACTGCTGAAATGATGAACTGTCATACAGAACCTGGTGTCTGTGGATGGCACGACAAACAGCCTTTAAATCACAATGACACAACACCCTGGAGGCCATGGTGAAATCATTTTAATAAGACTGTGATATAAGGGTGCCCCAATTAGTCAACGTAGTCAATGATGTCAACGCTGAAAACGTTTTAAATCGATGCATCTTTTTTTTTTATTACTTTAATAAAATTACCTTTACGATTTCTAAAATGCTTCAATTCATCATAAATGTTTTCCTGTTAATGTTTTCCTTTTAATCACTATGTAATTATGGGAGTAGTACAAATTATCACAAAAGAAAAAGGTGGTTACACTGTGCAAAGTGCGACACCACGGCGGTAATACATTAGCACCAGAAGGGAACACACACAGGTACTATTCCAGATCACCAGAAAAGGCAAAACCAACGTTTCATCTATTCATGTTAATTCAATTACCATTAGTACGGAGAACTTTTTAATATCTTTTGTCCTTGTAGCTGCTAAATACACTCATTATTAAAGCCATGAGTTGTCTGCCTGCTACGAAAGTGTTTGCACAAATATTCAGGCTAAAATCTGGAATAAAATCTTATTCTACATTAACAGTGCCAATGTATGCGTTTGTGCGCATTGGAGTCGTTATCGTAAACTAAAACTGAATTAAAAATGGACAGTAAAGAAAACTAGAAACGAAAATTCCTGAAGAAATTTTGAGATGGGCCTATTCTGCCGACCGCGGAAGTGCTGGTGCTCCTAT
>JAODJW010000001.1:50317447-50334631 GCA_026777045.1 Hyperopisus bebe
AATGGTGTGTGAGTGTGCCCTGCGATGGGCTGGCCCCCTGTCCAGGGTTGTTCCCTGCCTCGTGCCCGTTGCTTCTGAGATTGGCTCCGGACCCCCCGCGACCCAATAGGATAATAGATGGATGGATGGATGGATATATACACACACACACACACACAAACAAACAGTTAGTCATAAAATCCAAGCATATAAATTATAAAACAACGAATGTCCCAGCTACATAACACCAGCAGCTAACGGATTAATCCTTTCTGCCAAATTCAATGCAAAAACAGCAGCACACTGGTATGATGAGGGCAGGGTTTTTTGTTGTGATTGGCGTTGTCACTATGGTACAAGGCAGAACTTACTCTAACCAGCCTGGAAACTATGGCACCCTGGCTGTTTGCATGACAATAAACTCTGACCTTGCTTGTTCCACACCGGCCTGTAGATTCACCCAAACTGAAGGGCGTCTCGCTATATATCAATAGGGCAAAAACCAACTGCAGGAAGAGACTGCTCGGATAGCTGTCATACGTTCTGGGGTTTTAGAACTAATGTCCAGACCAGTTTAATTCCAGTAATGCATCATGGTGGGCCACACGCAGAAGGCATCCCAGCATGCACTACAGAAGGCAGCTGGGGCGGATCGGAGGTCCTCCAGGGCAGCCCATAGGTATTCCTGCAATGTGCCTGAGCCACGGCCGGGATCTTCAGGTTTCAGGGCGTGAGGCCAAACCGTCGGATAGTGTAGTAAATCATATGCTGCAGACACTCGCTCACAGAAAACATAGCTGCCCCCCTTCGTGCCTGATTCCAAATATTACCCTCAGTTTCAGCCGCCTTCCAGCTAAACAGGTCTGGCCTCTCCTTACAGCGTCGAGGCTGTTAGTTACAGCTGACAGGTGATGTACTATTTTAACTGCTCAGCCCAACCTCACAGTCTTGAATGCGGGGTCATGTTTCCACCTTAAAAAAAAATACAAATTCATGGGAGGAGAAAAAAAAAAACAGCCTTTTAACCTACAACCTCAGATCCATAAAAAGCAATCACACATGCACCTGAGTTTGCCAGAAAACAACACCGTCTTTTTTTTGTGGGGGTGGGTCCTCATACCTACCCTCAGTCCCATTATCATTTCCACGTATGGACGTCTGCTTTGTGATCTGCAAAACACAGGTTACCGGGATCGTCCCAGACTGGCTGATCAAACCTTGTTTTAGAGACAACAGTCGGCGGAAAAATGCCAGCGGCCTGGATAAGATTACAAAACCCCTGACTGAACAAACAATACAGAGGCAGACATTTATACGCCTTGCACGGTGCACAGCCCCACAGTACAGCGCCACAGAGCAGATCAGACACCAATCTCTCAAGAATGACATTTTCTGGCCCTCCAAGGCCAAAGCAGAGTCACTGAGCAAACAGCTCTTCCAGGCTACACAAACACAGAAAAGCCCTCACTGGTAATCTGTTTAAAGTATGCACTTGTTCAGTCTGACTGTGTGAAAAGCAGTGAAACATACACACATACACAGCTGAGAGTGGGAGGTCTCGGTACTGGGTTCAATGGCACGGGACTTTTCTGCACGACACACAATCCCAGCATATGAGTGTTCTCGCCCGTTCTGATCGCTGTAATTTCACATTTTGCTGGCTGGTGCAGTCGACATTAGAACAGGCCATCCCCAACGTCATTCTGTGACAGTGGTGAATGATAACTGTCCATATCCAGGGTGGAGTTTAGCGCATTTGGACCCATTTGATGAGAATGTTTAACAGCAACACTGAGGGCCACACAGCTCAGGACAAACAAAAAGCAACCATAAAGCACAGACCTCACCTGCACTCCTACAATCCCAGCTGTGATGAGACACCCCTTCACACAGAGCATGCAGCACTACAGTCACACCCCTACCTACACACTACTGTGCTCTGATTGGATGACTGGGTCAGTGTGGGAGGAGCAGAGCCAGCTGGGCAGGACGTAAAACTCACAGCAGAATGTGACTGACCCTCCCTGATGACTAATTACATTCATCAAACACATACACACACACACACACACACACACACACACAAACACGCGCACACACACACACACACACGCACATACATACTGAACCTCTCCCCAGTGTACCTGTGTGGGCTTGACCATCTTGAATACTCTAAGAGGCACACAAATAGTCTGCAGTAAATTTAAAAGTGCAAGAATAAAAATGGCTTAAAATATAATCCGATGAGCAGATGAATCCTCTGAGTTACAACATGCCACCGAGATGACATCTGTCATTGATTTTTATGCAACTCAATAAGACTAATTATTTTGAAGCCCTACAATGCATTTTCCTAAACACCAACAGCTCACACTCATTCAACATGCAGGAAACACGTGTCTTCAATGAAGGGTGGTATAGCGCTAACAAAGTGCCCATTTATCTAAGCTTCTGGACAGCCGAGCTATAACCTTTGACCCCCAAACCCACAAAGGTCATCAGAAGCAAATTAACTCCATTGTTTCCTGAATTTGGGGGGAAACACCATGTCCTCCAAACATAAGCCCTCAAGGAATCGCACTCTGAACAGCTGAAGAGTCGACCATCTTTGTAGCAGCTGCTGCCCCCCCCCCCAACACACACACACACACACACACCAATGACATTACACACGGGCCACCAGGCCACAGGTCCGAGATGCAAAGAATCTACCACCACTTCAGCGTGAGACTGTAAGACCAAAACCCCACACTTCAGGACCAGCCCTGAACAAGCCAAGAATTACAAAATTCAGGGACAGTCCAAAGAGCATCTCTGCTGTTTAAGCCTCTAAAACAACTACCCCCGGG
Organism: Hyperopisus bebe; assembly: GCA_026777045.1. Lineage (NCBI taxonomy): Eukaryota > Metazoa > Chordata > Actinopteri > Osteoglossiformes > Mormyridae > Hyperopisus > Hyperopisus bebe. Next base: position 50,320,276 of record JAODJW010000001.1, read on the forward strand.
AGCCCCCCCTCCACCCCCACACAGAGGAAGCCATATCAAAACCATATCAAAGTGAAGGAAATTGAGATGGGGGGGGGGGGGGAGGCGGTGCAGCTAGGCAGGTCAAAAACTGTATTGCTCTACAGGATAAAATCCCAAAAAGGCTGACAGGACCCTGCATTGCTCATCTACAAAACAGAAGAATGAAACTAAACAGTCAAATAACTCATCAGCCCATCAGCTAAAGGCAAAAGACTGCCTGTTGTTGGTCCTGGGTAGGGTCAGCTGGTGTACCCTCAGGCGGGTACTTAACCTGAATTGTTCCAGTAAATTCTGCAGCTGTACAGATGGGCAGACAAAGGCATAAATAACTTTGCTTGAGTGTGTCGGGGGGGTGTAACAACATTTTTGTGAACTACAGGGTCTCGAATTTGTGAGTTTCCTGAAGAAGTGCAAGTTGTGGGTGACCACTTTAATTAAAAATGATGCAAAAAAGCTGAATTTTCGTAACGCTAAGGAACTCAAACGCATGTCAGACCTCGAGCTCATAAAGGGTCTGACCTGTTCTGACCCGCCTTCAAACCTGAACACCTGTAACCCAACCCAAGCAAGTCCCTCCGTCTTGGAGCAGCAAGGTGCAGGTGGCAAACTGCAACAGGAGGTCAGGAAGGTCACAAAGGGGGCGCCTGAATACACAAGCTCATCACATCCATTCAGATGTCGCCGAGCCCGACTCACGAGCAGTCACAAGAAACGGGAAGTGGAGTGGAGTTTATAGACACAGGAAATAAAAAGTACTGGATTGGTGACAGGTCATGGTGTCATGTCATGGTGATGGTTGCTGTGTGCACATTGGGAAATGCGCCCCTGTTTGGGCAAGTGGCGCGACGGCAATAAGAAAGCGGGTCCCCTTAATCTCCGTCGGACGCGACTAGAGTGTCTGTGATAAATCATAGTGGTGACAGCGACACTTGTAGCGTTTAGTGATCCGATGCGAAGAGAATACGAGGATGAAATTCAATGAGACAGTGTGGAAAGCTCCGGAAGGCGTTAGTGCTGCAAGGTTCAGGTCTCTGCTCAACAGGAACAGCGCAAAATAAAAGTCCACACTCTCCTCAGTGAGTACTTCTGGGAAACCATATACAAAATTAATACACACATACATAAAAATAAACTTAACTGAATGAGTAAAGTGCCCCCCCCCCTTTTTATTTTTAAATAGCAGCCTTTAATGTACTGAAGGGAACAAGAAGGTGAGATGGGAAAAGCTGTAACACTATTTAATAAATGCCTTTTCATTGCATAATGGACTCATTGATTTGTCTGAAAACCCCTTTTCTGTTTCTACAGTTACAGCAATCTGGAGCCGATCCCAGGAAGATTATGTCACGGCACAGTACACCGATGACATGGTGCCGGTTCGTCATAGTATTTTAAAATAAATACTTACTAATTAAATGATCAATTAAAACTAGATGCCGTTTGAACAGCACCAATGTATTCCCTGGACAGCCCCGTCACCACCCCCCCCCCCATATCCCCCAACCTCTACAATCTCCCGCTACACACTTTCCCCACCTCTCCAGAAAAATCTAGTAAAAACTCGACTTGGATTGCTGCAATGCAATGCAATCAGCTGCACTAGATCAGCGGCTGTGGCTGTCCTTTCATTTGTCACCACCATGTTTGCCAGTTTTCATGCAATTTCATGCATATTGATTTATCCCAGCTAAATGATGATACCCAGGGCAGGCCCTTTACCTTCAGTAAAGGAAAAGCCATCATGGTATCGCTCCATTTAACAGATCCTATTGTTCTTGCATTTTCTACTCATAATAATGAATATAATTTGGGAGATAAATCGACTACAAAGGCATTACACTCATCGTTTCATGCTCTTTATTTTATGTTATCAACCTGAGTATTTCAACAAGTGACCTATGTATCCTTGGGTGCATCGGTTAAAAGGATCAAAGAGGCCTACTCTCAAGATGGAATTCTTCATAATTACTCTGCTGCCGCTATGATGATGGATTAATTATTGCTTGTGGTGGCAGTCTCAGGGTGGGCAGACTGACCTGCCAGGGACTCGAGGTACCAGCCTCTTAATGGCACTGCCACGCCTTCTTGCACGCAGAGAGGGAAGAGAACACTTGGGGCGTGGCAGCCGAACACATTGCAGGAATTTAAAAGCGGGGTCTTCAGATATTTTATTTATTTGTAACATGAATGTTACTCGCATTCTCCCAACACTAAACCGTTAGGTTCCAGCAAATTCCAGATGTGTGGAGTTTGACAGATTTATGGTTTTGAGTTGTTGGCGTGAAGGTAAACAATCACAGTACTCAGCCTGACAGCTGCCGGGGGCTGGGATGTGCCCAGCGGTGTTGTCGGGACATTTGGGGAGAATCCTGAAATGTGAGGAGGCACCGTCCTGCCCAAACACGACGTGTACCTGCTTTACCCACACTTATAATAAAAAGAGGGAAAGAAGTGGTGGAGGCAGAAAAGAATTATCAAAAGAATTATTCAGGACCTAAAAACAATGGTTCTATGCAGCCACAGCAAACTCTATCAAGTCCCTTCAACCCGTGGCACCACCTTAATGGGGACAGTGCCAAATGACAAATAAAAATCCGAATGAATCAGAATGCACAGGAATGCCGGCATCGGATACCCGACCAGGCGGATCCATATCTGCCGGAACACGAAGGCGCATTCCTTAGAGCGCCCTGGATCAGAACAACGGATCCTGTGGGACCGTGCAAACGAAAATCACGATTAAGGCTGTTTATCTGAGCCTTGCATTTATATTTACTCAGAAAAACACTGTTTAAAATTATATATACACACATGCATACCTAAATAAACTGTAATACAATAAAATGAAACAATACTTTCTTTCCTCTTCATCAGAACCATTCTCCAAAAAGTCACCGATCTCTTGTTGCATGGCTAGATAAACACCACTTTGGTCACCAAACCACCTTGCTGGGACCCCCCATTTGAACTTGGGGTGTCTGCCCAAATCTTACCAAGAGTCAGAAGCCCGCCCCCACCTTGAACTCATCTCCCTTACAGACGTACATACCACAGAGAAGCAAAACCCTACATCATGAACGTGGCTTGCATACCAGTTGGCTTATGCCCCATTATCTACCGAACCAAAACACCCATGGGCCTGCCTGAGTTTGCATGCAGTTCCATAGCGACTCAGGATGAGTACTTTGAACCTGCAGGTTATGAATCAGTGTCCTGAAGTACTACCCTACCTGCTATTTTTCACATCCCTTCAACAACACCCACCCCAGTAAAGGAAGTCTCAGTGTTTATGGGGTATAAAAAACAGCAGACAAAGCAGCCAGGAATGAAGATCCTCACCACATCCCTTTATTGGGTCATTCTCTACCCTGACACCAAGCGCACAATGGGCCAGTAAAGTCTGCCGTCCGCCACGTCAATGAAACCCCCCGGACCCCCGCTGTGACCATTGTGTGGAGTGCGATGTTACCCAGACCTGACGCCGAGTGACTCATCCGCCCATTCCTCGGCCCAGGAGGAACGGCAGAGATTACGTACCGGGTTCTGTGGGAACCCTCTCCAGCAAGGGCTCATAAATGAGCGACACACGGCAGATTTAAGCCCGCTAAGCTATCAGCTCGCCTCAGCCAGCCTTTCACTGTGTAGCCTGGAGGTTAACCAGCCACAGACACGGCATTCACCTACCAATTAACATCGTTTGGTGTCCCTGCAGGCACTCGCAGGCACGTAAATCGTGGCACGTTCAACTAATAAATTTAGTGGGACCCAGAGCATTTAGCTTACATCACTGAGTCACATCCCGCTGTTTGCCTGGGAAACCATCCCAGCTGCACCTTGTAAACGTGACGGGGGGCTGCACAGCATTTGGCCGCCCCATCTGGAGATTTTAATCAAGATTTCTGTCTGGTCTCCCTCACCGCCGTAAATATCTTCCCTGAGCCCTCATCTTGCTTTGAAAGGCATCAGTGACTCGAGTGACTCAGAATCACCCAGTGGAGCCAAGAGAGACTCTGACTTGCACAGCAGAAACCCAGTGCGCCTCAGTCACTTGACCCCCAGCCCCCTGTGCGCCAAAGCCCTCTACTCCTCCCACCAGAATTTGCCGCCCCCCCCTTCACCATCATTACAAGGGGGGCAGGAACTGGACCCCCTTAATAGGCCGTTCGATTACATCTCCTCCCAGGTCCTCAACCTGCTCGCTCCTGGGGGGGGGGGGCGCGGAATCGCTAACCCCTTCACACAAGGCCTCTTTGTATGAACTGTACAGACAAGGATGGGGGGTAATCGAGATGCCCCCCCGCCCCCGCCATCAGGGCCCCGGCGTAGCCGAGTCTCAGGTGTCCTTCCCTGTAGGACCACCTCCTGCTCTGGCCTGTGCAGAGACCAGGTGAACCTCCAAAGCTGTGTCCAAGGACAATCCCTTTAACCTTCAAACGGGCCATAAAGACAATGGCTGTAAGGGGAGGGGCTAAGAGTGGATACAGCCAATCAAAACCACCGTGTGTTGTATTAGGAAACCTAGGGTAACAGCTGCCATTAATCACATCAGCTCACATTAATAAACTTTCCAGCTGACGGATGATCCATCTGATAGGCCCAAAGTCCCAAAAGCCAGCAGAAAATGTGGTGATTTCAGACATAAGGTTGGGATCTGAAGGTCATTGCTTCCAGTCTCAGCAGAGACCCTGATCTTGTACCCCTGAACAAGACACCTATTTATTTTATATGGGTGCATGAACGTAACACTGCAAACAAAAGTTATAAAATTTTAATGATCCTTTAGGTAAGTAAATTGTATGGCCCATTTAACCTACATCACTGCTATGTCACTCTCAATACGTGCATTGGCTCTGTATGCACTTTGGATTCAAAGGACAGACTGAATTTTATGCACAGGTGTGACTTTCCCTACTTACTGTACTCTGGCAGATGCGCAGTGGGGGAGCAGTAAAGCGACCCAACAGAACCACCTTTCACAGTCAGAATACACCGGGCCACTCACAATGCAGGGCACCTGAGCAAGGTCCCGAATGGGTGGAATATGAATGAGATACATTATTCATGAGACAGAAAGCATGTCCGCCTTCAGCTGTGAGCTTTCCCTCCCAGAGACAATGGGGTGTCTGTACATGGCTAAGCCAAGAATACAAAACCAATACCGAATGGTCTGGAGCCTTGGGAGGGCGATCACATGTGCGTGTCATCAGGGAATAGCGGCTCGAGGTTCTGTAGCTGTTACAGCTACAGATTCCCTCCCGCTTGCCGGTCATGAGGGTCTCGGAGTCAAAGAATTCTGGGCAATTCTATTGTGGGTCTTCATAACCTGGCTATCGCAGAGTCAACAGAAGAAACGACAAAATAAAGAATTCAATAAAAGAGCGTTTGTGCACCCTAGAAGGACTTGGAACCTAAAGCATATGATTAAGACATTCCTTAGCTGGGGGGATAATTATATACACAGGGACCTCTATCCGGCAAACACAGGTATAATCTAGGGCCCTATCCTGACCCTTAATCTGACCCGAGACCCTTCAAGAACAGCTATTTATTAAAGATTCCCAGCAAAGCAAGCCAGGAAACCACAGGAATGACCCGCCTGCGTTATGGCAGGGTTGCTCCACTTGGGGTTCACAGGACCATTTTTGTTTGGTCATGGAGTTTGTGTGTTTTTTTATACATATATAGTTACTTTTACCATCACTTTGCTTCCCCACCCTAGTCAACAACTTTTAGTGAAGGCCTTAAAGAATCTGAGATGATCACACAGCTGTGCTTTCGATTCCACCTCCATTAAGTGAAGAAAGGACGGCCAGATTTCCTCTAACATCTCTGAGCTGCTTCCAGTGTGGATTCAAGAAAATCACAGTGCCCCTGTCAAAGGTCCAGGTCAACCGAGCATATAATCAAACTAATTAAGGCAGTGGTTACCTGTTCCAGCAGCTGTGTCGTTACACTGTCACACGGTGGACCCCAGGCCAGATTGGGCCCCCCCCTTCACTCGGCACCATTTATCTCGACCGGCGATCTAATCTTCCCCAGCGATGAGAGGCAAAGCACCTCCCACCCTCTGATCCCTCTGCGTCCGCCTTAATGGTTAAGATTAAATCGTACCTTTCAGCTGTCCCGCCTGGGAGTCACGCCAAGGCAATTTAGCAGAGGCTGCTGCTTTTCCTGCCGCGGTTTGCCAGTCTCCCCCTCTTCCTCTACTGTCTCCTGGACCATAGATACCCAGCCTGCCCCCAAGACTCTGAGCTGTGTGCAGGACCTAAAAGCTGCACACAAAAACCCCAGAGACTATAATGTCACAAAAATATTCTAAAGGCAGTAATGTATAAAAATAATGGATGTTTACCAACATCAAATGCTAGTACACCTGAACGCAAAAAAACACTCAACAGTAATTGAACAATATCTTGTTTTTAATCACAGGGAACAATTATGCCGGCAGGACGTACTAACGGGAAGACTGCCATGCTGGCATGGGCTGCAGCTAGTGCGTGGTTCTGGATGTCCCATGAGAGACACGGCGGTCGAAGCACTCGAGGACAAAGCAAGAGCTATGTCCCCAAGGTGCCCGCGAGGGCTCAGAGGAATGGAAGGATTTACAGAGGAAGAGAAAAATCCGGAAAGAAAACCAAATGCAGAGAGAAAATGAAAGGTGTACAGGCATATCAACAGGCAGTTATTAAAAAAAACAGCTCAGGGAATAAAGAAAACCTGCAAGCATTGCGGTCAGAAAGACAAACAGAAACATGCTGTGTTAATGCTTATTATGGGTTGGGGCAGGTTGGACTATCCCAGCTGCAGCATGGGCCAATAGGAGCGCAGTGTGTGCGGGGGCCATTTTCCATCCATTATCACCTCAGACACCCAGAAAGAGAAAGACAAGCGTATTCCCTGCACTTCCCGCCTTTCAGTGCCAGGACCGCGCCAGAATTTTAAGGCCGCCTGCGATTAATTCGGAGCACGTGGGTCGAGGACACGGAGGACAAAGAGATGGAGGAGAGTCCGGGACGCCTTCAGACATGTTGACAAAGCAGGCCTGCCGAGCACAGGAACCTCTGGTGGGCGGGGACTCAGACGAGCGCGGTAAGACTCCGAGCACGGCGCCGGGCGGGGGAAGGGGGGGTGTAAAGGCAGCCACAACCCGGCACAACCAGGCATACCGGGGGCGAGGAGCTAACAAAGTCAACCATCATTAATCTCGGTGGAGTTGTCATGCAGTCGCTTTTCATCCATCATGAGAGTCACCCCCCTATTGTGGATTTCAAGCCCCCCCTCCCACTGTTAGTTTAGAAAAGGGCACAGTTTACATGCCACATGAAAAGAAAAGGTACAGCCAGGCCATCGCCCCTATGCCCCTCCCCCCAGCTCGGTTCTCATATAAGGCCCACTCGCGGCTCAGGACTCCATCAAGGCCTTGCTAGACAACCAGATGAGCCCGCGATACACAGAGACTGCTCGAACCCTATCTTCATGGGCTCCTGGTGACCAGTAGGTGGAGCTAAAGACCAGCCTCCTTAGTGTGGCTCAAACTGGACCAGGAAGTGGGCGTGACCCCCGCCCAAGCCCAAGCCCCAGCCCCAGTAATTCAGGACTAATCACCATTCCTGGGTCACAGCCCGTCAATACAAGAAAAAAAGGGTGTCACTTTGAAAGGGGGGAGGGACGGGGACAATATGGAGCATATTAAATTACATGTGTGAGGGGCAGAGGTGAAGCAGGCATCCCCCCCCCCCCCCAAATCTGTGACCACAAAGAAGGATGAGAGTAACCAGAAAAAGCTTGAAACTGTGCAGAAGTGTCGAGAACCAGATACCACTTGGCCGGGCTGCACCAAACCTGTAACAAGTGTCACGGGTCATGACTCCAGCTGCTGCTGTCGCATAATCAAGGGCAGCTAAACAGCTGTGAGCCGTCAGCTCCCTCTAGCTGCCTGGGCCGCCCCAGGGACAGACATGAGGCACCGCGTGACCCCAAGTAACCACTTAGGATTAGGTTTGGTCCCTGAAAGGAAGCGTCTGTAAACGAGCCAGCAAAGGAAACAACATTTCAGCACCAAGTTCAGCTAAAGAAGGTTCAGATTTTTAAAGCTAATAAAACATGGGGAAAGAATTAGTCTTCACCAATTGCCAGTAATTACAGTATTACAGAAACGGTAAAGCTTTTCTAAGCACTGGACTGCATTCCATCAGATAGACAGAGAGGGCGCCGTCCTACCTTTACAAACACTCCATGCTGTAAGGCAGGGGTATCAAACTCCAGTCCTGGGGGGCGGAGCCCAGTGTAGCTTAGTTCTTCCCCAGGTCCACCACAAATGATTCAGCTCAAAAGCTGTGCGCCAGTTAGCGCAAGGAGTTGAATCAGGTGTGTTAAATGAGGGTAAACCCAAAATGTGCAGGGATCCGGCCCTCCAGGACTGGAGTTTGACACCCCTGCTATAAGCATTGGTTAAAAAGCCCAGTAGCCCTGACAGGGAGTTGTGAGCCCAGCAGCCCATGAACTCCTGGCCTTATCAGGAGCCCTTGGTGTAAACAGACACTTCTGTTTCTACCTCATGGCTGCGAAAAACCAGACCTGAAAAAATACACTCCATTCTCAGCTCTCGATAAATATTGATTTCATTAATATTTTCCAGCTCTGACTTCTCATCATTAAACCTCATTCTTTCGGTCGTTTGCTTATATCTACAGATGTCGCGACTCCATAAACAGCTTCCTAATCATGGGGTCTTCCCCTGGGGGGCTTGCTGAGGGACTGACAGACACATGACTGCAACTGCCAGCAGTCTACAGGGAACCACAGATACAAAAACTGAGGTAACCTTCTCAGTGCTGTGCTGGATAGCATAGCCACTCACAGTCACACAGAGGGGTTGCAGTGGGTTTTGCGGTGTGTGTCGGGGAGGGGAGAGGTTGTACATCTCACTCTTGGCTGCTCAGGAAAATCACTCACAGACACGCCTGCCCCCACCCAAGCTGCCTGTGACATAGGTCTGCAAGCTCGGATGATCAAGAATCCGGATTACAAGACACACAGGGTGGACAAGCTGAAGGAAGCGAAGGTGAACACGCGTAGCAATTAGCATTGTTAGAGAGTGCGCCTGAAGGTCAGCTTTTTTCCTGAAACATGCAATAAGTACCTAAAAAGTGAGATGCTGATCGCAGAGGCTCCAAAGTATGGTACCTGTCACTGTTACGCTGTTGTAAACAGGCTACGCGTCACACAGAAGGAAAAGCATAATTCACTCCTTGGGTGCAATATCTGCTGAACCGTAAATTTTGATATCGTTCCCCATAGAGACAAAAACGTTTAAAAATCTGGTACAATATTCCGTCTTATTTACACTATAATAAACGGATCAAAGAAGGCTTGCTCACGCCTAAAAAAAAACCCTTAAACGTTTCGTTCATTATGCAGAACACCACACTCAGTAACAGAGTAAACGTTTTCCCTGCATATGCATATACATATATAGAAAAGTAGACGTTTAACATTAAAACACCCTTTAAGTTGCTTCATTCGCATCCACAAGAGTGGTTCCCATCGTAAAAACGGTATCACTGTCTCATTTTCTTTTTCCTTCAATATCGTTATATTATTTTAAACATGGATTTTTTTTGTTTCTGTAGGGTTGAGAATCCTATTTAAATCACTACGTATTATGCACTCACTGATAACGATTTAGCCACCTATAAATATTATCATATACTCTATTTTAAAATGAATTTAATCAAGGTGCTTCTTTAAGAACCGTCATTTTAAAAACGTATTTTCGAACATGCCGAAAGCAGTTTGCGGTAATAGATCAGGGAACCTGGCAAATATTAGGGGCGGACCCCCGCAAACCGCACACACAAACACAAATGCACGGGCGTATACGTATAACCCCAAACCCACACACAAACACGTAAAATACACATAAACAGAACAAACCCAAATGCATACACGTTTCCGAGGAAACGCATCGCAACATATTTTGTGTATTAGATCTATCAAATGCAAATTTCTCCTTCCCATCCAGATTCACAAAAGTCATATTGCATCGCGTTTGAACACATTCTACCGAGACTGGGGAGTCTGAAAGCCCCGGTTCAGACAGTATACAAAGTTTCGGCCCATTGTGTCCCAAGCCTAAACCTTCAGTCTGAGCGCATTTCAATGGGGTCTCACAATGGCTTTTGTCGGTGCAGCTGGCTTTGGACCCCTCAACAACCTTATCATCTGATTGCGGAGAATTAAAATCCATAAAGTCCGAGTGCCCTGTGGGTTCCACCTTAAAACCGCACGCCGATCGGAGATTTGCGGCTTTTAAAATGAAACCTGTGTCAAAGTTACTATCTTGGACTGCGAAGTCTCTGCCCATTACACAGACCGCGTCTTACCGTCAGTGCAAACTCCTAACGCTGCTGCGGGGATCAGAGCCAGGATTGCTTCGTACCTCCGTCCCCGCCGGGGCTCAGCTCCCTGTATGCCGCTCCCCGTCCGCCGCTGGCGGTGACTGCGGAAGGGCGGAGTGAAAGACGAGCGGAGGCGGGGTGCAGGAGCAGGTAAGGGAGACCCAGGATCTGGAAAGGGTGTACTGCCCTCCTGGTGCCTTCTACTGCCAACCGTGTCTTACTGTTATTACTACTCATTTAGATATTGCACAAGCTAAAACTCGAGATTCAGTTGCATATATTGCATTAATTGTCATTGACATTATACCCAATGGTGAAATTAGCAGTCTTTGAAATTCAACAAACCCTAAGATTAAGTAACCATTGACACGCACCCTCAGGTAGGCTATCTGACATGTTAATTATTTTCAAGAAAGCACGTTTTCGGCTCCATGCTAAAGCCTGAAAAAGATCCCAGAGGAGTCATAGAGGTGTAAAGTTTTATACGACTTTATTTATACCCTTTTCCACGCTTAAAAAATGCACCGTACAGTAATAACTGGCATTAGCCAAAATACTAACCAAGTACAGGTGATTTATTAACTGGGAGTGTTATTTGTGGTGTCGATTTTAAACCCAGTTTTAACTGATAGATCGTTCCCTTTACTCCTATGTATCTTTAACTTAACACACCATTAACGTATAAAAAGATTGTTTTACATACAGCATGACACATCTGCAGTTAACACGGTCACGTTTCACGAAATAAATGGACATACGTTACGCCACAGCAAAATACCCAAAGGATCCACTGGACGGACGAATAGATGGAAGCTTAATCCCCAATTAGTATCGTCGCCAGGACGTTTGCGCTCAACTTTGGAGAAGAAATTTAAATGTGTTTGAGATGGTAGCGAAGAGGAACCGGCTTTGGTCGAGGGTCTTCAGTGCATCATATTTAAGCTTGGGTTTTAAGTTGCTCAAAACTTTACAATCGTGTAACTTTCAGTATACATTCACTAGTTGCCTGGGGTTGACAAGATTGGTGAAAAATAGCCATGAATTGAAAAATTAAGCAATATTCCGTTTTGGTGTAGCTTTAGATTAATATGCTAGATCACGTCCAGGGGTACGAGTTCAGTACAACTGTAGGGGGGGGGTGATGTGAACACACCCAATAACTGGCATTAAGCTGCAGAAGACTTTCTTAAGTATGTTCAGCAAGTTTATTTAACAAGTTGTACCTCAAAGTTAAGGTCAAACATCACTGCGACACATGATTTGGAGGCAAAGCCAGCACGAAGAATTTCTGAGTTACATTTCAGTCTTTGGACGGCACAGGGCTGATTGGGATTATGGCCATCGGGTGCCTACGTTTAAATTCAGTATTCACTGATGAAGGATCCTTCTTCACGTGACCCTGTCCAGTGTGTTAAACAAGACAGGCAGATACGCCAAACAACACACGAGCAACCTTATCTCAAAACAGAAGTGAGTAAAACGGATACATACTTTAATAAAGGTATGAAAAATAAATAAGAAGAACGGAGTCTGGTTATAAAGTATCTGTATAAATGTAGAAAATGTCATTGACTAACACCCAGATGATATAGGAAATGCCGGTGTGTGACAGTTTCATTTCCTGTTAATTGATGGCAAAACGCGTGAAAACAGACAGCAGGAAACTGTTAGTAATGATTACCTTTCGGGGCTATTAGCAGGATTAATAACCAACATGAAAACCATTGTTTAGAAAAAATAAGATGAATTTATGACAAGTACATTTCTAGGCAAAATGCTTTGATTTATACTGTTTTGACAAACAGGGCAAATTTACATTCAGGAAAAAATGTGATCAGTCCAGTTTTAGGTACAAAATATTAGAATCGAAAGAAAGTCTGTAACCTGAAGACCGGTTGTTGAGAGGGGGGGGGGGGTGGCTGCAGGTCCACAGTTAAGGCATGTAAGGTCGTGTGAAATTACTGTAAGCGCACAGTAGTATATGCATGTAGACCAAGGTCAGCCGTCACACTGCTCTGACTACTTTGTCAAAAGACTAATTAACTTTATACATTAACCGATTCATTTAATCAGCACAGGCGAGTTTCTACATGAGAATTTATACACGCATGCATGTAAAAATAAACCCGGAGTCCTAATGACCAGCGATCCTGTATAATTCATAGTCGGGGGAACATGGAAATAGCAAACGTGGCCATAAATTCATAAAAAAAAAAAAAAATAAAAAACAGTTTCGTTAAAATGCCACCTTTTTTCTTTTCACGGCACGATGGACTGATTTGCTGATCAGCATCACTGCCATTATAATCAAACCCTTCCATAGTAAACCTTCCAGAAAAAGAAAAACAGCTATAAGGAGTCATACTTTGGCTTTGGTTGAATATTACAGGAACCATTAGGATTAAAGATTATGAAGAAATAGGATTGGTCCGGCCATACTGTGTTGTATCGTTCTGCCCGGTCAAATGAAAACGCACCGAAGTAAAAAGGTATAACAGGTTTTTTTCTGTCCCGTAGATTTGAACATGCGCCTTATACCCATGCAAATAGAAACAGGTCCGTGTTCATCTTGCGCCATTTCAGAAAATTTTGTAAACATTTTAAGTGCGAAATAAATTAAATATCTGGACAAAAAATTACAGCTGAATAAATTAAACGCTATCATACATCTGAAAATACACTAATATGTAAAAAGCAACAGAAATTAGTCCAAAATAAAAAAGTACTGATAAATTAAGTTTGTGCAAATAGAACGAAAACAACAACATGTCCGTTCTGGTGGACACAAGAGGCCTCGTTGCTAGAGAGATCCTTGTCACGGGGGGGATTTCCCACCACGCAGGGAAGATTTAACATCCCCGTGCCCTTCCTGAGGGTGTCAGTGTCCAACAGGTCTAAACCCTAAACCCTCAGCAATTTTATTCCATGTTTTGCTCTTCCCTCAGAAGATAAGGGATACAGTCAATTCCCTCCTAATGAAGTGACTGTAACAGGTGGGGGTTACTGTTCCTTGGGGGTGGGGGATTTACTGGTATCACTATATGACAAGCCTTCCAGAAAAAAATCTAATCACGAGACAGGGAGCCAGGTCACATGACACAAACGGCCAATCAGAAATGTGGGTGTTTGCTGCGACTGTATTTACCACTATTTAAACCACGCATTTGCATGGGGCCCCCAAGACAAACAGTCACTACACTAAATATTACATGAAGGAAATCTTTATTTAGGAGATGCTGCTGTGGCATCTTCTGTCACAACTTGTTTAGTTTTTTGGAACATTTGAGGGGCGATAGGGGGTGGGGGCAAAGTGGCTTTTTGAGTGGAACCACAGAAACCACAAAGCCAAAGATTTTTGAACTTGAACATGGGAGTCACCAAGAATACCACCAGTGACCAGGACCCTCAGATGGCGGGAGGGTCAAAGCCGCTGCAGGGGGTCTGGAGAAGCAGGCGGTAGCTTTCAGCCTAGGTGTTTCTCCATCTGGTGAACCTCAGCCAGCCAGGGGGTTGAAGGTGAGGAGGTGGAGGTTTGGTCCATAGTTCTTGTCTTGCTTCCATCAGTCGAGACACTTGCTGAAACTCTGAGACGTGGTTGAGGTAATGAATCATTTGGGATGTGTGTGTGTGATTTGGGGGGGGTAGCTTCAGGTCAAGTGGTATGTGGGGGGGTGTAATTGTACCAATGGGCAAGCCTTCTGAATACTGCTGGCCCGGAATCCCCTTCTGCAGAAAAAGAAAGTGACAATGGCAGGTGAGAAGCCACTCCCATTATAACCCCATGACCCCGATGTCCCCACAATGTGGTAAAACCTGTTATTTTGCCCTCGTGGGGCATTTTTTTCGGTCCCCACAAGAGGAAACTGACTGCAATCAAAAAACTAAAAATCCCAAAAGTCTTGCATTTTGTTTGATTAAGGTTAGGGCTGGGTGGG
>JAODJW010000001.1:50339153-50374891 GCA_026777045.1 Hyperopisus bebe
GGGGGGGGGGGGGGGGGGGGGGGGCGTCACACAACCACATGGTCACATGGCTTGCCCGGCAAATGCAAACTAACACTAATATTTCTACACAAAGGCATGAGAATTGACCGTGACAGACGCAGTGGGTAGAGAACAAGATTATGGCATGATGTGAGGGGGGGGGGTTTCTAATAGCTAAGCACTGTGTTCACCGAGAGGGGGCAGGGACAGGAAGGAAACAGATCCCCGGGGAAAGTGAAGGAGGATCTGCTATTTCAGCAGAGTGGAGAGGAGAAAAGAGAGGAGCGGAGAGGAGAGGAGAGGAGAGAGGAAGATGAATAATGAAACACAAACATACTGTTGCAAGCTCCAGTCTAGAGTTGGAGTGTAACAGAATGAATGGAAAAAGGAGTAAGAGAAAGACAGGGTGTGATATAAGAGAACACAAGTGGACAAAGGGGTATTTTTTGTATTTCTCTGTTTTTTTATTGACACAGACACAGAGCACATAAATCCAGTGCAAAAGGACTCAGGAGTGACTACAGCGAAAACAAACAAAACCCAGCTTCCGAACGCAACCCACACCAAAACTTACCTAAGTGCGAAGAAAAGTAAAAAAACAACAAACCTTATACCCAGCTTCCTATCCGATTAACAGCATTACAACACACATTCGCAAAACAAAAATGGCAGTCACTCCTACACACCTGAAACACACACACAGATCAAAGTGTCAAAGTTCGAAATGACAGCACATAACAACACAGGCACACATGCACAGACACATGCTCACAGATACACGCCCTATTGAGGGTCACGGTAAAAACAAAATTGAAACACCAATACTGTATATCTGAAGAGGAAGAAAGGACAGGTGGCAAGAATCAATGAGACCAGTCTTGACTCTCCTTTATTAGACTTTTGGCGCCCCCTGCCTGTTCTCCAAGATAGCCTTTCATTACAGTGTTCATGATTGGGGTGCATCTGGGATGTGGGGGGGCCTCACCTTGGTGTCACTGGTGCTGATGATGGCTCCGATCTCACCCAGATCTCTGAGCAGTAGACTGAGGACCTCAGCGCTCCGCTTCCTGTGGTGGGAGCTGACATCCTGCAGCTGGCTCAGCTCCCTCTGCATGGTTGCCAGGGATGCCTGTGCACACAGATGCAGAGCACAGTCAGCTCAAACCCCACCCCCCCAGCTCTCTGTAACAGCCTGTACGCCCCGAACCCTACACCCACCGTCTTCTGTGCCACCTCCTCCACTAGCTGCTCGTTGGCCCGCGCCTTGTCCTCCACCTCCTGGCTCTTCTGGTCATAGTTCACCGCCAGCTCCTCCAGGGCCTGCAGCACCTCTTTCACCTCCTCTTTGGCTGCCTCGTTCTCTGTCTGCAGCCTCGACAGCTCCTCCTGGATCTTGTCGTAGTCGCGCCGAGTCGACGCCAGAAGCTGCAGGAGACGCGGTTGTTTGCACACCGTGATTTCACAATAAACATTATTACACTGTAAGCCACCATATTCTACTGCAATGCCCCTTAAATTTATGCAGGGCAGATTAATCACATGCGTGCTAAAGAGAACCATTAACTTCCGCCCATACTGCTGCTGTTTAATGAGGATTAAGTTCTTTTGTACCAATTACGCCCACCAGATGGCATCAGTGTTTTTGAGCTGACTACGGAGAGAAACCAGATTACTGAGCTCAGAATCAGTGATAATCACTCAGCTTCCATTGTTTCCACATTTGTTTAATCTGACTTTATTGACGTCGTTTACATGAAAATGGAAAATTCTGATTAAGAAAACATTCATTTAAAAGAAGCTACAATTTAATCACATTTGTAAATAATTTTCTGTGTCTTTTCTGGAACATTCTCGCTGCTGTTTGTGTCTCCCTTATTCTGGCCCCCTCCCAGGTAAAGAATAAAAAGGCACCTCATCCTGGTCCAGCATTTGCTGCATCAGTTTCTCGGCCATCTGACTGTGCTGGTTGATCTCATCATCCTGGGGAGTGTTTGCACACGTCAGACCCGCACGGCATCTACTCATCATTTATAAAACATCATTTTCTGGGAAACATGGGATTACGTGCATATGACAGCAGCAAAACATGAGCTGATCCTCTCTGAGGTCGATCCTCTCTGAGGTCTTAGCATGCCAAGCTAAAAGTTTATTTCTACTGAATTGTGATATTGATATATATATATATATATATATATATATATATATATATATATGGGGGATTGACATGAGAGAGGACTGAAAATTTTGAAGTAACTGAGAAAAAGGTCTGACAATCAGTACTTTGATATGTGACTTTTCAAAATCACATGGGCCAACTAACAGGTTTCCAAAGAGGCCATAGAGTCAGTACCCAATAACAACAAAATTACTGGGCATGTCAAAAAATCATGACATCATCCACCAATAATGGACAAACTGCCTCACCCCCCTCTGCCCCACCTTGTCATCCAGCTGCTTGTAAAGCTCAGCAACGTCTTCTTCATACTTGGTCCTCTCATCAGCAGAAAGCAGGCTCTCGGGGGGACCCAGAGCGCTGATGACAGGTGTGTTTTCTCCAAGGTCTAAGCTCTTCTGGTCCTTGGCATTCAGCTGCTCCTCCTTGGGCACAGACTCACCTGCAGGGGGCAGTAGGTAGCGCCTGCCTGGGTTCCTTTCATACCTCTGTTTTTTGGCAGAGGTAAACTTTCGACAGTCCGTAAAACTTCCCCTTGCCATAGAGTCAGCTTCCATCTGAGCATGACCCTAAATCTCACGGCTGCTGGATTATAGTGCAGCAGATAAATTAAAAACTTACGGAAAGTGACACAGTAAAACTCTGCTGCTGTGTGGGCAGAGTGAGATAAGACAGGACGCTTATCGGCTAAATACTCCAGCAACAACAACAGAGACTCAGTAGTGCTGATAACACCTGCCAGCATACACCGGAGCAGCGGGGGAGGGGCTGCGTGGGGAGGGGTGTCTGGTGGCATTTAAACCCGACCATGTGACCGGGCAGATAGAGGTAGAGACGCCACCTGCCACACCGTGCGACTCATCATCGTCTCTTTGTGGTTCTAAGCTACACTGCACCAGATTGCGATAAAAAGACGATCCACTAAATCCCATAGAATTTAGGCGGCGCCGCCACAGGTGATGGTGGCCAAAGGCCCCCCACCCATCCCCTACCCGACAGGAAAGTGGTGGACCTGTCTGTTCTTTGTAGCCGCAGCTAATCCCCCCCACCCCGTGTTAGCGAGGCCGACGCCAGAACCTAGCGCTGGGAGGCACGGCAGGTTCTCAGTAGGTCAGTGTCTAGCGATTATCCGTCCCTGATCCATTCCCGATCTGTCCTGGTCCGGACGTGACCCCCGTTCTGTGACTGCTACTGACTCAGCTCTCCAAACTCTGCATTTTACCAACTCACCAAGTCAACTGACTCCCCCTCCTAAATCAGTCCCCCAAGCTTACATATATCTATAGTTACACAACCGAAACAACTGTCCTACTGCTTTACCTTTAAGGAGCTTCTAAACCTAGATATTTAATTAATGATTTCTGGCTGAAGCAGTTTCCCGACATGCTACGACTGTAATCCAACTTCTGGTACCAAAACAAAATCCAACCCAGCTGCATATTTCTATGGCGACTCTAACCACAGGTACTGTGGTGTAATAGAGTTTAGGTGCCTTCTTTTCAAAGACAATCCCATGCTGCTGCAGATATGATTCACTCCATCATTTAGCCTCGACTTCCCATCCATTCAGATGAGGAAATGACCCAGCGATAAGCACCCGACAGACTGCAGAAACGTCCCTTTAATGCAGAAGGCAGGCAGCCCTGGCAACGGCTGTGGTTCTGTTTAATAAGGTCATTAACCATTTATCTATGCTTGGTTTTCATGTCCTCGTGTTCCTCAGATCTTCAAGGATCACGTAAATGTCATATACCCTTACTCAGAGGATCATTTGATAGTGGAATACCTTCTGCATGAACTTACAACAAACTTACATTCCAAAAAAAGTCAAAAACTGTAAGGACATGGAAGCAACAAGAGTTTAATAAGAAATGTAAAAGCTAATGAATATATTGATCTTTGCTAGATGAGGTAGCTCTCTCCTGAGTACAACAACAGGACCCCCTTCCCAGAGTTTGTCCAGTTCTTTAACCACCACATGTTCCCCTCAATGCCTCGTTCCCGGCCCTTTGCTCACCTTTCCTCCAGCGCAGCAGCTCTATCTCTAGCCGCTGGATGATGAGCTTCAGGCCACGATTCTTCTCCTTCTCCTTCTCGTACTTCCTCTTCCACTCTTCGGCCGTCAGCTCCTGGTTGACAGACACTGTGTTCTTGATGGTCTTGGCTCTACAGAGGAACGAAGAGGCAGAGACCTTCATCATTGCTAAAACGAGGCTTTAGACTTTAGAACTCAATAAACTTTATTGCGAGGTGTAAATACCCCAAGCCATTAAAGAAGTTACAGAGCTCCATAACACAAGACAAATGATGCTAGTTATAGATGGAACATAATGTACAGTACCAGTTAAAGGTCTGGACCCACCTGCTTTTAGTATATTTGTCTATATTGTAGCTGTTGTTCATGGCATTGAGAAAAATAAGTAACACATATCACATATTGCAAAAACCAAGAGAAATGTTTTAGAACAGGGGTGGGAAACTTGTTCCATGGTGGGCCAGTGTGAGTGGTTTTGGGATGACCTCTCTATCAGCCACTAATAGAACACTGGTTCTCACCTCCAGTCCTGGGGACTCACTGTTAATGGCTGATTGAGAGACCATGTACCCACACTGGCCATCCATGGAATAGGTTCCAAAATTGTGGACTCTTGGCCACCTGGAATACTTCTCCAACAGTCCTGATGGAGCTTCCATAATGCCTCTTCACATGTTGGCTAGCTTGCTCCACTCTTTGATCCAGCTCATCTTAAACCAGCTGAATATGGTTTAGGTCAAGGGATTGTGGGGGCTAGGTCATCTGTATCTCTTTACTTGTTCACATGATAACACTTACTTCATAACCTTGAGGTACGCTTATGATTTTCAGTAGGTATGCCCAGACATTTGACTGTCACTGTAAATAAAGGTTGATAACATCACTTCAGGTGCTTCAGAATTCTTATTGGAAGGTTTGGGGGTTTCCTTTAGAATGATAGTGTGTCGCACCCTCTGTTTTTCAACAGCAGTGGTGCTCACCTCTGCCCAAACATCAGCGTGGACTTGGTCTCAGCCTCGTTGAAGATGGAGGGCGAACAGCAGATGATGATGGTGGTCCTGCAGTTCCCACCCAGTGAATCCTGCAGGATGCGGGTCATCTTGCTATCCCTATATGGCACGTGGGTTTTCTACGCATGGGGAGATGTTGCTATCACTGATCGAACCCCTTCTGGAATATTCCGATCCTTCTTCAGTTCACCGGAACCAGCACACATACATTTTGGAAACATGAAGAATATCCTCTGCCTGTAGTATTTTAAAAAAATGATCTTGGGTGATGTGCAGATATCAGTGACCCCGTTAAAGGTACATTTACAGATTAATGCCATGACCAATGGCTCCAAATCAGTCCAGGTCACATGCCCACTGTATTATTTCCATCTAGCCTGGATCCTCGACCCAGTCAAAGGTTACGTATGGAAACCCAACCAGACAAGTGGAGCCATTACCTTCCATCCTAGTGTAGAACAACATGCATAGGTGCAGATGCTAACCACGCTAATCAACCTGCTAATCAGGAGGAGGGATGGAAGCTCCTCTTGGGCCAAATCAGAGAGGCCCAAAGGAGCTTCAAACCTCAGGCTATCGGGTTTCTCAACATAGACACACTCCATGACTTTTTTATAAATGTACATTAATTATTATTGCCGCTTCATTGCAGCTTATGTCAGCGTTCCACATCATTGTTCACTTTCATATCTGTACATAATGTCATTTGCACACATTTGCCTCTTTAAATAGTATTTTTACATGTAGCCTTCTGTGTATCTTCTATTTAGCCTTTGTTTTTAGCCTACTAACCCCTCCCTTAATATTTAAGTTATTTAATTTGATTTAACTTTTATCTATACTCTCTTTTAGTCTCAGGAGTGAGCCAGATTTACATTTCACTGCAAGTTGGACCAGTGTAACTGTGCATGTGACAAATATGGTCTTGATCCTTGGGGGAGGCAGGACAAGAGAGAAAGAGGGAAAAGGGGAGTGAGAGGGAGGGAGAGAGAGAGAGCAAGAAAGCAGGAGGAGGGAGAGAGAGAGGACTGCTTACAGTTCCCTCAGCCAGGGCAGAGATGACGTTCCCCAGGGCTGAGAGGGACTTGTTGATATTTTTGGCCTCATCCAGCACAGCTCCCTCTGCCCCCGTCTTGCTGACCTGAAAATGCCAGAGAATGAGAGAGGAGGCATCATCTCAACAGTGGAGTTTCTGAGACCCGCCATCCCTCCACCCCACCCAAGCACCCTGACAAAGACTCAAACTACCCCTCCTGCCCACCAAATGGTCAAAATCGGATTGGCAAAGCCAGGTGGGTCATCCTCACCTTCTCGCTACCAGCCAGGTCCACCAGGTAGAGCTTCCCTGACAGTTTCTTCTCTGTCTCTACGTTCTGCTGCTTGATGTTGATCAGGAAGATGCTGTGACTTCTCGAACTGTGCTCATTCATGTCTGAAGGAAACACAAGGTGTATGATCTGGGAACATCTAGCATGAAATGACTCAGTAACCTACAAACATCACTGCTAATTTATGTTCATTAAAGACTCCAAATCATTGTATATATAGATACAGGCTGACGTTGCTATGGGGAATGTGGGCTCTACAATTGGCTTGACCTTCCCAGCAATCATTGTCCAATCCAAAGGAGCTTCCTCTGGTAAGATGAGGACTGGAGGTGTCTACATGGAATTTGGGGCAGTGAGAATCTACCATGTGCCTGCAGGGGCTACATACTTGTCACAGCAACATGTCGGTTGGCTTTTCCCTCATCGATGACGTCCATCACCTCCTCAGGGCTGGAGACGAACCTCTCTGTGCAGCCCTGTATGAATGGTGCGCTTAACCACCTTCTTAAGTGTATTTGCTAGTCATCACATTGTCTTTAATGAAATCTGACCCTTAATTTGTCTGATATGCTGTCATCTGACATCTTCTTTTGAACTTATGGAATTAAGAGCATCAAGTGGAGCACCATGTTAACACAGCACCTAATGCTCCCGGGATTGTGCTAATTAGGAAGCTGTGAGAGGCATTTGCCTTCAGGTGCTCTCCTACCTTGACGTAGGGAACTCTGTTATTGTCTTCATGTACGGCGAGATTGGTCTTGGACACTTAGGAAGAAGAAAAAGTTGGGTCAATACCTGTCGTTCTTCCTCCAAACACCAGCGTGATAACCATTGCCACTTACCGTCTAACAAATCTCTTATTTTGTCCAGATAAATCTCAAAGTATGAAACCTGTGCAAAGACAAGTGAAAAATACATTTCTGACTGACTGAATATCAGAGCCACAGGATGAACATTCAGCGACCTCAGCGCGCACCTTGATGTGGAACTCCAGGTTCTCGTCCATAGAGTAGATGTGGTCAAAGATGTCACGGGCGATGCGGGGAATGATGCCCATCTGCTCGGGGTCATGGAGCTTGCCCTGGGGTGGGGACAGAGGGAATGATCTACATGTTGTTGCCTGGAGAAAGCCCTCCTTTACGCGTAACGGGACACAAGCAGAGTAACCAATAGCTTCCCAATCTCCATCAGAAAGCCCCCAAGTATTGGGCTATGCTGCTGCCTGTCACATTGAGCCAGCCTGGTGCCATCACAGAACAGGGACTAGTCATTTTTCAGGTCAGACATGACAGCAAGATCTGGTAAGGCCTGTTAAAGGGCACGTATCCCAGTCACTGCTCCAAGCAGTGTCAAATAACACCCAGTTATTTCCATGGTACAGTAGGACATAAGCAATTAATATTATGATGCAAAATGAACTCCACAATGGTTCCTCCAGCTTCCATAGACTCCTGAGTGCACAAAACCCCAAGAGTCCTGCTTGCAGAGGGGCGTCCTGAACAGGCACTGAGTTGCCATTAGTGGCATATTTGATGTCTGGTTCGCATACACGGCTGACCTATTTTCAAGCAGACTGGCTTGTCATCTCCATGGCGATCTCCACAGATCTGATGGAAGGGATAATTACCTTTTTTTGCAATGTCTGTTGGGAGTTTTGGCCCGGCCATCATCACTGGCACCATGGAAATCTGGCGTTGCTGGGAAACGCGGCACCGCAACCCCCCACTCTGCCTTTGGTCCTGATACACCAAAGCACCACGAGAATACCTGCTGGGAGGCGCTCTACTGGAAGAGCACCCAGTGATACGTCTCTTCGACATGCTCTATTTTTAAAACACGAAAAACAGACGATGCATCGTGGAGCGGCAGTGGAGATGAACCAGCGTGGGAGTGAATGTTTCGCTTTTTGTTTTTTCGAATGATCGATGCGTTCATCCATAGAGGCAGGAGGAATGTTCATAACACATACGTGACAGGCTTAATAAATGCCACAGTGGGCTCTCTGAGTTCACCACTGAGGGTTTTCCCAGAATGACAGAAGAACAAGCGGCCATAGAGTTTCACAGACTGGTTGGGGGGGGGGGGGGTTTCACACAGTGGACAGTGCTTTAATGAACCTGCTTTGGCAACCCACATCTACCAAGTAACCACAGAATTACTAGCTTCTTGTAAAATATAATGCAGTGGTACCTCAGAACTCGAACTTAATCCATTCAGAACTCAGGTTCGAGTCCTAAAAAGTTCGAGTTCTGATCGAATTTTCCCCATTAGAAATAATAGAAAACCAATTAATCGGTTCCTGGCCCCAAAGAATTACACTTAAATATGTTTTTTTGTTACCATTTAAGCACAAAATGGACAGGATAAAACAAGAAGAGCATATACTGTACCAAACACATCTAAGCACATTTATCAAAACAGTAATTTGTAAAGTAAGAAAATAAATGTATCCAAACAATGTTTAAAATTTTTTAAAAAGCCAATGTGTCCTGCCCCGATCGTCCGCTCCTCCCGTGTGCCACGTCCCCTCGTTAACCCCATGTGGAATCCCTGCGTGATCAGTTGTTTCTGGTTGTTGTCATTAGTTCTCTGTATTTAGTCCGCATTTCAGTTTGTTTCCCCAGTCCGGTCATTGTATTGTCCGTCTGCGTTTTGCCTGCTTTACCTGTAATTAAACCCTGTATTCCCCGATACTCTTATGTCTTCGTCTTTGTCTCCATTCCGTCCCCGCTCGGCACGACAATATTATTATAGTTAAATGTATTAATGGTTTATTATTAATGATATTTATCTTTATTTTAAATGTATTTTATTATATAATAATAATCACTGGTACTATCATTGTCTAAATGTAAATGTATTTTTACTGTCTAAATATATGTATTCAGTTAGTGTAAACATGCACAATACTATCACAGCGAATGCGAGGCTGAGACTGAAGCGTTACCCTTTGTTTCCGCTGAGAGACGTGCCATGTGACTCAATTCCCTGTTGTCTTAGGTCGGCGTTCACGGTTCGATTTCTGAGATTCAGATCAAGTTCTAGGTCATTTTTTTTCTTACTGGTTAGTTCGACTTTTAAGAAATTCAAGTTCTAATCAATTCGAGAACTGAGGTACCACTGTACTTCTTAGAGCCAAAAGCTACACCTGCTATACTGTGTTCAGAAACAACGCTGCTTACAGCCCTGATAAGGTAAGGTTAGGATCTGCGTTTAATCCGGCTTTAAAGCTAATGTGATTTAGCAACCTGATTCATACAGTATTACCACCGTTTTACATTTCATGATGTGACTTCCCCGAGCATAATTCAATTTATAACAACTGCCTAGTTGTAAATAAAACATGTTTGTAACTGCATTAGCCGGGCAAAACAAAGCCATGAATCAGTGATTCTGTTGGTGTGTATGTTGGCGTGTGTGTATGTTTGTGTGTATGTGTGTGTCTTTATGTGTCTTTCTGTGTATGTGTGTGTGGGTTTGTATTTCCCACATTGTGGTGAAACTTGATACTTCACAGCTTGTGGGGACATTTTTCAGGTCCCCACAATAAAAATCACAATTTTATAAAGATCTGTAAATTCAAATGAAAAATCAAAAATGCCTGAAGTCTGCCCATAGAAATGAATGGAGAGTACCCACAATCACAGGAATATATGAACTGTTTGTGTTTTTGTGTATGTAATTTCTAACCAGGGTTTATAATGGACCAGAGCTGAGAGACCCACGCACACCTACCTCCATGGTGTGAGTTTTCCCCGAAGACGTCTGTCCGTAAGCGAAGATTGTGCCATTGTATCCTTCCAGAACATCTGGAATGACCAAGTCATATTGTGAAGCATAAAAAATACAACCAGCTGACACCTAGATGGGTGGTCTGCTCTACACATGACCAGCTGGCTGAAAAACATGGTCTCACACGTCAGCAGGTCACTCAAGCTCTTTAGCCGGAATGCAAAACGGCATTCAAAATGGTGGAAATTCCCCAAAGGGCTGCCACCCTTCACTGACCAAAATCTACCCCATATTAATTTTAACCCACCATTTTATAAGTGCCCCCAATTATGATGTTGTTTCAGAGGTACAGCAACAACTGGCTCTGGCTACAGACAGTCAAAGAAGAATAACCAATCAAATAATAGCAGAGTGGATACCTTTGACGATCTGTTTGGTACAGGTGCTGTAGACTTGGTCCTGGGTGGTGTTTGGGGGTAGGACTTTGTCGAAAACATATGACTTGCTCTGTAGGAAGGACAGAGTTACTCAGGCTCTGTATGTGAAGCTAAGATACTCAACTGAAATTCACACAACCCCTGTCCAGCTCTTATGCTTCACCAACCTGCTGGCCCAGATATAAAGGGGTAAGATATGTACAGACCCCAAAACTTTGTTACAGAACAATTAAGCTAATGTTATTTGAAATCACACAGGCTGTTGACTACGTGATGGATGGAAAAGATGGCAGGTGACAGCATTTACGAAACAGCATTTACAGGACTCAAAGATGACTCCAGTGAAGGCACTCAAAACCAAACCAATTACTGTGCATCTTGCAAAAATGTATAAACAGCAGGCATGTAATGACAGTGATTCCCCCCTTGCATTTAATGTGTGTGGGAGGTGTCTTGAATCTCAGGTCTATTCCCACCATATCTCATCTTCCAGAACCTTCAGCGTTGGCAGGTGAGCCCAGAACAGACGCTGGTGCCTGTGAATCACCCTGATGCCAAGCCAACCAGCGACCACTTACAATCACACAGCCTGGCACCCGCCATTGAGAATCTGTGAGGAGGAGCCTCAAGAGAAGGATTTAAGTGGCTGCAACCTGAAATGAACACAGTTCCATGTTGCTGAGTATACAGATGACCGCAAAATGACTGGATGAATACAGAATAACGGGAAAACACTGAGAAGAAACCAAGAGCTAGAGACAGTATTCAAAAAAATAATTATAACAACAGCCTTAAATTTTACTGTGAAGTTTATTAGTCATTTAGGATCATAACTGATTAGGAACCATCAACCTCAAGAGTGATATAGATGGTGATAAAACAGTAATACACTAAAATGTAAAAAAAAAAAAAATTTAGCAGAACATGCTCTGGACTGGTTTTTACCCAAAATTCTCCAGCTAAGCTTTGACATCTTTGTTGCTTTTGTTCTTGTGAGTACTGAAGACCTGGTAATCCTTTTCAATCCTGCTTTCAGAAGATGCAAGACAAATGCAGTTCTCTCAACTCCTAATCTATTGGGACTGGAAATGCAATAAGCAGACACCCTGTGGACTCTTTGAAGGTCACTGGGTTTGGGTGACCTGCTGGGATGAACAGGTCCTAATTCAGCCCAGAACCAGCATCCACAGATGCTGTGCTCCAAAGTGGCAATCAGCTCAGGGCTAATAATACAGACATTAAGCCACAGACTAAGAGTATCAACCCAGTAGGTAACCAGTATGTGCAACACAATAGTCCCATTGCAGGATATGTGATCTACAGCTGCAGGAATTCCATACACCTCCTCCTGGCACATAGAAATGTGCAGTGAACACGCATGCATACATTCAGCAGTGCTGTTTTCAGTGTAGGCCTCCTAAATTGCCTCCGCTGTAATTGTGTGCCATGCAATAGAAATAGAGCAGGTGATATTAGCCTGGAGGCTGGAGAGAATCAGTGTATCTAAAGTAAACAATCACAAGTGAGCAACAACATCAGTAAAGGGGGAATTAATCAGCCACTGCAGTAGAGAGGCTCAGGGGGTAGGGGGTTGGTCATCTCATATCTTCAGAGGAGACATTTTAGCTCCTGATTCTGTGTGAGAGCCCCCCAAGCCCACCCCAAATGTCTGATTTTGGGTTGCCTCCGGTAACAAAGTTTAGTCACACAACCCAAACCTGTTCAGATGTTTCATTACTCCAGTTTGACATGTAGTCCCAGCATTATTATACATCCAATGGGACTGAAAACATGGTCTGAATTTTGCAGACCCCACATGAGTAAATGGTTATTCAAAATATTCCTGATGGATCACCACCGAGAAGCTCTATTTAATACCTGAAGCATGATATATCCTAAAACAGCAGACTCCTGTGGGAAATTATTAATGTGCCTTTTAAATGTCTGCCCTCCCCCAACAAAACAATAACTTCTCTCTTTTTCAATGTTTCATTATTCTGCTAGAGGTCATACCATCACAGCAAAAAAATGGGTTGCCATAGGAACCGTATCCCACAAGGAGAAGCCACTCTTGTTACTCTAAGTATCCCACGGCAACTTAGCAAGGACATGGAAATGGTCACGTGCACAAAGAATGGAAGCTCTCCATCTACCCAGTAATACCTCAACCACCTTTGGCTGAAGTGGCATCATACCCTGTAGAATACCACATAAATCCAACAGCGTTCCTCAAAGAGTAAAACGGGGCTGACATCCATCACACATCATGCAGGACAGATCATAGCTCATGGCTGCCTCATGATGGCTACTGAACACCAGGACAAATGGAGCTCAACATCTTAGTGCTGTTATGCTCATCATCTCCATAGTGATGAATCCCTACAGGGAACAGAGATCACAGGGGAACAGTTGGTCTCACAAAACAAGCTTAAAGTAATGCCTAATAACATGGGTTACTTAGACCTATTCATAATTTAAACAAGGATATTGTATATGGTCCGCTAGATATTCTATAGATGTCTGTGCATATTCTCTGTTATCTTTGGTGTGAAATCGATTTGCCAAACAGTTGAGCACAATTACCTGAGTCAGTCTCTTGAAATAATCAACGAATTCAGAGTCGATGGCAGACACAGAGGTTGGGAGAAGACAATCACTCTGGATCATGTCTGAGCACAATTCAGACACTGTGTCAACTACCTCCGTGAACATAAATATTCACCCAAGGTCCCGCAATCAAACCAAATGACAATGTGCTGCCATCGCCATGGAGACAAGCATCACAATGGAGGTCCCTGAAGGAGTAAAACCACCTCCAGTCACATCACTTCCCCCCCTCGTTTTTCTGATGAATTCCACTGAAGGGCTTCGAAAATCATTACAATCAGAAAGATCAAACAAGGCATTTGCACAATGCTCAGCCTTTGTCAGCTTTTTCCCCACAAGTCATTTTCAAACAGTCAATTATGAGCGTCCACCATTGACTGAGAAAAAAAAAATCGCCATCAGCAACTGAAACAGCTTTTTTGTACTCAAATCAGGTGCATAGCACCCATTTGCAGAGATGTTAGATGGTGCTCTGATACGCTGTAATTTGCTGTAATTTAGATTTCAACTGAAAATAGACATTTTTTGTGCAAGCTCTTCCTCTGCATCGAATCACTTCAGCATCTCTACATGACAGATGCACATTATATATTATTATATATACATACATATACATACATAAGCCAAATCTCTTTATACGTGCTGAAAATCCCTTTACGTCGTTTTCATATGTACCAAATAGGCAAATAATCACTGCAATTATACTATCTGTATACCTTGGAGACTCCGTTAAATATTATCATTATTGTTCCTATCTCCAACCATAATAGAAGCATTTTCATCCATCCATCTTCCAACACATTTACCCTACTGGGTCATGGGGGGTCCAGAGCCTATCCCAGAAGCAATGGGCACAAGGCAGGGAACAACCCTGGATGGGGGGCCAGCCCATCGCAGGGCACACTCACACACGCACGCACAATTTAGTAACCCCAATTAGCCTCAGCATGTCTTTGGACTGTGGGGGGAAACCCGGAGGAAACCCCACAACGACATGGGGAGAACATGCAAACTCCACACACATGTAACCGAGGCAGAGACTTGAACCCAGATCCCAGAGGCAACAATGCTAACCACTGCACCACCATGTCACCCCTTAGACGTATTTTCTTTCTATATTTTAAAAGTTGCCATGCCCTCTAATCATTAATCCAAACAGCCATGAAATGCTTTGCACAACAGAACATCTGTGATCCTTCTTTTGTTCATTAAAAATATCCTGGCTCAGACATAGCTAAAGAACAAAGAATTACAGTAACATAGAAATACACAAAATGCCCTAATCAATAACACTACATTATGGCATGGAAAACAGCCCATTTCATTCCACATCCTGACAATCTCATTATTCAGCTCAGTGCAGCAGTACCTCTCTTCAAATGAGGCTAATGCATCACCAACTAAAATTTTATGAACAAATATTTCAAATAAAATTATTGAACCTTGTCACTCCCAAGGTCACACTGAACGCAAGAGAGTAAATTAATTATGAAAACGGAACTGCTGGACACCCCGAGAGCCCAGTGGGCACAGGCTGCCTTTGGGAATGAAGAGCTAATCCCAGAATGCAGCGGGCATATGGCCCAGAACCCGGTAAACAGGATGCCAATCCATATGATGGTACACCCACACACAAGGACAGACGCAGAATGGGCGGTTCACCTGCGCCATGCATCCAAGGAAACCCGCACACACAGGGAGAGGTCACGTAAAGTCCACGGCCGCGCCCAAATGGGCAATCCCAGCAACAGTGGCACCACACAGCAGGCGACACATGCCCGAGTGCCACAGGGGTGCCCCGGTGCTGCCATTGTCATGGCCGGCTTAAGCCTGGGGGGGGGGGGGGGGGGCTGTTCATCATGAGGGAACAGGTGCTGGGCTGGAAGGGGCTCACAGCACGCTAACATGTCAAACATCCTCTCTCTCTCTCTCTCCGTCCATCCATTTTAAGATGGTGTGAAGCTGACTGGATGGACTTCACAAAATACATGGCATCTCAGACCAATGGCACACATAGGTCTATGCATTCCATGCATGTGACTGGAGGGTCGCCGATTCGAATCCCAGGGCTGGCAGACTGATGCCACGGTTGGGCCCATGAGCAAGACCCTTAACCACCATTTGCTCCAGGGGGCTACCCCCCAGGCTCTCTATCAGCTGTGTGTCTCATGGGGAGCATGGGCAGGAGGATATAGGGACCATCACAGCCTGTTCCCATCTCAGTTCTCCATTAAGGGAAATGTGGTTGGTGTTTTATTCTTTGCTGTGAGACATTTTGTGGCATTTCCCGAGCCCTCCATTCCCAAAGGTGTCAGATATCAGACTAAATCAGCCAGATGAGAGTCATTGCTTTAACAATTTAGCCCATGACTGAATCTTTGGTTCGTCCTCAGGGTCTCCTTCGGGCAAACCAGGGCAAACACGAGGTTTGGGTTATTTGTGTTTCCATGGTGACTGATCACCAACCCACAGGCACCTCAGTTCATAAACCACGCTGTTCCTGATTGGACTAATTGACTTATTAGGGTTTTAAATCGGCTCTGCTGGCCACACGTGGGTGCAGAGCTGATGTGACGACTGTAAGGTAAATGGCTTCTACAGCATACTCGGTAGCATGACATTAAACAGGTTTTGCAATGACAATTGCAAAGACTTTAATCTATAATGCACCTTCAACTTCAGTACTGCCTAATCCATATAACACACCCAGGAACCTTTTAAACCTGCCTTAAAATCAAATTGAAGCAGAACGCCTGCTATAAAGCTGCATTAGCAATAGGAATCTAATTAAAATGAGAGTCCATTTTTCTCCTGTCATGTGTGAGTCATCACTAAAATAAAAGCTTAATTGACTTGCCTCCATTATTTAAGGATTTTCAGAAGCAGGTTAGTGGTGAAGTGCTATTTTATCTGTGATAGTTTTCGACCTCCAGACCCGACAATGTCTTCTGGATCTGGGGGGTGTAGCTCATTTCCAAGGAGAATCACAGCGTCAGAGGACGTCTTCGTCAAATTTTTCTTAACAATTGATTTATACCCAGAGAGCCTGGTGAACTCAGACACTGTCCTGATAAGAATTTCCCTAAAACAGAGCCAAGCTGAGAGAAAACCAACAGCCTGCAGCCCTTGATGGACCCAGATTCTCCACTGTTGATCTGAAAGCTTCTCCTCCCTCCAGCTTTGTTGTCCCAAACCCTTGTTTTCTCCTTGTCCAGACAAAGGCATGATGTGCCAGGGGATGAGGGGGATGGTCACCTTGCTGTCCTCCCACTATTACTGAAGGAGCACCTTCTCGTTAGTCCCCCCTAGCCTGAACTGTGCATCTGGACCTGACTGTGTGCGATGTGAGCTCTGATGCTCACCAGCAGGCTTCAGACAAGATCGACACATGTGGGGCAGAAACACACTGAAACAGACCCTGAATACACACAGGTCAGACAAACACTGTAACTGCACTGTGATGTCACTCCAAAGCCTTTCATAGTACAATCACTGGGTCAATAATAGGAAAAGCTATGAATCAAGTTAAACAAAATATACATTTAAAGCCCAAGGACTTTACTGCATTGACTTTCATTCATGCTTAAACTACCAAAAAAAAAAACATTAAATTACATTATACAGGGTAGTGCCCTCCTAATACTGATGGATAGTGTGCTTACTGAATTTCTGAAATGGTATTTTATGCTATTTTACAGAAATTATATTGTTGTTATTATTATTATATATCTCATATTTTCGGTAATTAATAACTTATTTGACAAAGGGAGTTTGGTGCTCTGCTTTCTTTTGATAGGCACTGTTGACTACCACTATTAAATTTTAGTAATATCTGAGGTATTGCTGATGTTACATTGCAAATATGCAATTTTACCACTGCCACACTCATTTTAAACAATACTAGAAATACTGGAAATGTTACATTTAATACTTGACATAACGATTAATGAGTTATACTGACATTTATAATAGCACAGTGGAGATGTCAACAGCACACACACACACACACACACACACACATACACATACACATACACACACACACACTGAGGAACACATAACCTAAAAAATAAACGGTTTTCCCTTGTAATTTAAAATGTAATTTAAAAGTACAAAAAGTGGCACCAACATTACGAGCGATAAGACCTGAATGAACTCAAGATGTTTTCAGGATCATTTCTTCCTTCCCGATGCTCTTGTTCTGATTAAATGTCGGAGCCTGGAACCAAACTGCAATAGCAGGCAAAGAAAAACGTCCGGGAAGGCAAATGCCCACGTTCCTTATTTGAGTAAATTTGCCATTGTGTATGCATTCATTCGTCTTTTTCCAGAGGCATGATAGGTATCAGCCCGAGGAACTGGCCACATTGTGGTCCACTATGACGAATATTACCCACATTAATCTGCAACGTTAAACCTCAAAGGTTACAAATATGTGTATTTGGTAACTTGGTATAGTTTGTTTTATAAACTTCATTTATTAAATTTGATTTTGATCATTCTTTGTTTTACATTTGAGAAAAAATATAGATCTGTAGAAAAATAGATATATAGACAGACATATAAACACAGTATTAATGTGCATATTACAAGTTTTGTATATTTGTACACTATAGACAGGTCTGTATAAAGCACCTTATCGCGCTTTGTCCGTTCAGATCCAAATTAAAGCGCATACAAAGCTCCACTGAGGAAGACAAACAAAATCACAACATATTTACCAAACATTTTGCGAACAAATGCTGTTATTTTACCTTTAAAACTGATGTAGAAGTTAAAAAGCAATCCCTGACGGATACCTACGGAATAATTTCGTCTAAAAAGTGCCTACACATGTTGCGCAATGCTTGGCTTAATCGCACCGCTGCGCTTTGCTGGGACGGAGCCTTCCTTTCCGTCCGTCCGCTTTTTGAGCCACAATTCATTTTTATCACCTAAACCACAAAAGCACTCAGTACGTCCATGATGATCTACAGTACAGAAAAAAACGAAAATTGTTGCAGGAACTCACCGCTACGACCACGGTATCTTCACCCTTGAATTTAGGGATGTACGTGTCTCCCCTGGAGATTTCTGATTGATTCAGTGGCCTGAAACGGCACATTACTTTCACGCCGCACTCGGCTGCATCCGCCATCTCTTTCTATCCAGGCAGGCCAAATTAACCAGAATTAATGTGCAGACAATTCAGAAAAAACATATATGCAGAAACACCGTATATGGAAATAGAAAAAAATAGCCGCCGCACATCAATGCCGTCCTGCGAAAATCAATTACAGCAGTATATTCCGATTGGATCTTTTTGGACCAATTCGGTATTTAATGATAGTACGATATGAATTAAACACTTTTTGAAAAGGGAAAAAAATTACTTTAAAGAAACAAGAAAGTTGCAATGATGTCGCTATTGAGTGAGAATACGACAAGCGCTGCAGACTTCAAAATCCGCAACCCAGTGAAAGCGATGCCATCCTGCCTCAGCACCAGGAGCTGTCCCCAGGTCCGTCTACCTTGCATCGCACCTCCAGCACGGCTTGCATCTCCTTCGATTACGTCAGTCGGCCAGGACGCATGCGTATTTATGAAAACCAGGGATTATGGAGCTTGTAGTGCAACACACGAGTAAGGGTTTCTGTGCACAAAGCAAAATAACATTATCTATCCGATTGTAATACCCTGCAGCTTTATTTACATATTTTTTAAAATGTAAGCATAACATAAAAATGAATTTGGTGTGTCAGAAGAAATGGTAAGATTAGTAATCTGATCTTCAACACAAGAGTGTAAGAATTCAACGTTGGTAGGGACCAAATCAGCTCTGAACACCCCGCCCTCTTAAACACACACGGTTGCACCACGATTTGGTAGGGCAAATCTACACCCTTGTTTTAACAAGCTACTGTAGGAATAATGCAGAAGACTAATCTTTATGAATATGGTACAATTTCACAGGAAAAGCTATTTCAATTAGCCGCACGTTCCTAGACTAAATCTCACAAATACTTTATTTTAAAACTAATGATACGTAGACACATATACAAATAAAATAATTTGAAAATATAAGACTTCAACACATCTGTGAATAAAAATCACGTTTCAAGGGTAGTACTGCAACAAATTACCTACACTAAAACACACCAATGTCGCACTAATAACGGGAAAGTAACGCCATCTAGCGTTTGATTAAAAAAAAACAAAAAAAAAAAAAAAAACAAATCAGAGGCCGCACCGGAAAACGTGTAATCCGAAAAACGTTTCCGAAATGACCGATCTCCGAGCAGTGACAAAAACACAGCTTGAAATCTCCAGGTCTTAGACAAATTCAGCACACACCAATGTGTACTTTAACGTTATTTTAATAATGAAAATTGTGTTCCGTCAAATGAGGAAGAGAGACATTCATACAACATCCTATTATATATTTATATGTATTTAATTCCCCTGCATTCCCCCAAGTACAAGTAACAGGGAAAAGGTTTGTCTGAAGTGGCACACAAATTAATATGTTCAAAACATGTTCCTAAGGGTTTTTACAGGAATTCACGAAATCACTGGGACTGTAACCGGTTGATGAGCAAGACATTCCCCTCTACTCTGTTACTTGCATTGTGGCCAAAATAAAAAAAATCAATGCATATGCCAAACCCTTAGGGTTTGGCTGAGGAGAATCAAAAAATATGATCAGCACGATTACACCAGATAAACGACAGATACAACTATCCATACTTGTGTAATATTTATTTGCTTAACCCATATGTTTAAAAAGGCAAATATATTAAAAATTTTTTTTTTCCTTTTTACATTTGCAGACCGTGAATGTATGACGCAAATCTGTTTCTTTAAAAAGTTAAATAAATAGGTCCCTATGGATACAACAGCTCATCTTTACATCAGAGAATGTATTACAGATTCCTACATTGAAATGAAACAAAGTAAAAAAGTAATAAAACAGCTGAAACAGCCCCATTACCCCTTTGAAAAGAAATATAGAAAATACTTCATGAAAATGCCACTGAACTAGATATTCAATTATTCAATTTGTGAAACCAAATTAATCAGGCTTATAGTACTTTGTCTTTAGAAAAAAAAGTACAACTTTTATGCTAACTACGTCAATGTTTCATAGACACAAAAAATCTGATTTGTACAAAATGTAAACATTACAAAATAAATAGTTAAAACAAGTGACGAAGGATACGCTTTCATGCTTGCGATCCCCAAAATGAACGCCTGCACATTTTATCCCCTCCATTCAGTTGCATTTTCAAGTGCAAAAGCATGATGACAAATACCTAGAATTCAAGTAACAAGAAATGATGTACTAATGATACAAATAAACTATTTTACAAAGTAGTGATATTCCACAGTTTACAAAAATGTACAATTATATATAGACATGTCTTCTTGATATTCTGATATGCTGCGATTTAGGACAGGCCCGTGTGAGAGCAACCTCTTGTTTTGGGCAGAGACCCTGCCAGGTGTGGTTACACAGGGCCGCTCAGCATGGCCATGCGACTCCCATCCAGACAGCTATGTCACCTCCATTGCCACCGTGGTCTCAGATATCCCATTGAGAGCGAGTCGTTCTGGCTCGTTGTTCTCCCTATGAACAAAGACAGGAAATGAGACTTAACTTTTGAGAAAGCAGAATCGGATGGCCCCTGAAGCAGTTGGGGGATAAGGGTCTTGCTCAGGGTAAAAATGATGACATCACTCTGGTGGCCCTGTGATTTGAACTGGCAACCTTCTAATCAGGTCCTAACCTAATAAGCCACATTCCACCTCCTCATACCACAGGGTGGGTTAGCAATGAAAGTCCCAGTAGTCTCTGCTGTTGTACCCTAGAGAGTGGTGATTAACCCACTGGAGTCGACTAAGGCGCTGGCGCCTTAACTTAGAAAATGTTTTTAAATGTGAGACTAATGTCATCTCCATCAGTGCTTGTTGCATATGCTTGAATCATACAAAATCAGAAACCTTAATCTACTTTAAACTGTGTTATTTCCCGAATAATAATACAATAAATCAGCGTTTTCATAAAATACAAACAGATCACTTATATGAAATTATTAAAACAATCAGCTTACACATTTTATTCATTGCGTCTTATTTATTGACACAAGCATGAGTGGCTACACTAACTATAAATGACATAAAGTGGCACTCGAAATCAGGTGGTTTATGTTTGCCATTTTCTCAATGGCACACTCATTTTTCCGCTGAAGGTCTGCAACAAGTTCAATCGTTTCTTGACAGCGTTGATGAAATTAATTCATCCTCCATTGAAAACTAACAGAAATAAGGATTGTTTTAAAGACTGGCACAAAACAAGCTGATTGTTCTTAAGTATGCTAAAGCAGTTCTTGATTTTCCCCTTTCTGCCATACTTATGATTCCTATTGCTTTCAACAAATGGGAAAAACTATAAAAGTAGTTGACAAAATGTTTTTGTCTCCTTTCACACTGATATTCAGCATACGATAGGCCCACTGGCAGCCTGATTTGTATATGGGGAGTGCCCCAGGTGAATCTAATTCATATTCATGACCTCAGCTGTTTGCCTAGGTAGACACAACTGAACAGAAACAGTGACATACTTAAGTACTACCTGTCTATTTAATAAACTGAAAGGTATTTGTGAATGACTGATACATTTACATAGCTAAGAATTGTGCCTACAATGGTCTGCGTTCCAAAGTGTGCTGGATATTGACAAATTGGTGATTTTTGACATTATTCTAGCATGTCTTGAAAATCAGATTTTTCAAAATTTATCTTTAACAGAAGGGTTTAATCACTGATAGTATAGACAGCATTAACAAGAGCATAGACTGACCTTGCCATGCTGCTGACGGCGCTCCCGGGTGTGACCTTAGGCACCCGGTCCAGGGTGGTGGCGACAGTGGCAAGCTTTAAGGCAGACGGAGACGGGGCGGGGGCTCGGGCACTGAGGGGCTGGTTGACAGGAGACACCACGGTGACGCTACTGAGGTGGGCGGCACCTGCCCCTGGGAGGGACTGGGGGCTGCTGGTGTACAGCGTGGGCAGCAGCTGGCTGGAGGCGCCATTGGGAACAGTCCGTAACAGCTGAACAGGGGCACATGACAGGGGATCGCTGCTCACTGACATGCTGGTGGAATGGGGAGGTTTTGAAGTCCCTGCAGGACAGAAGGAGGGAGAGAGAGAGAGAGAGAGAGAGAGAGATCCATTTCACCCTCAAAGTTATGGTACTGAAGATGAAACAAATGACAATTGGACATTCATCAGGAGGAACAACTGCAGAACAACTTCAAGTGTACAGATAGAACCAGAACTTGTTGGTGGACCAAATGGAACAGCAGACTCCCACCACGATGACGCACCTGACGTATGGAAGAGTCCGTTTATGCTGGCGGTGTGATGCGTGCCTTCCTTACTGGCCTCGTTGTCCACCGCATTGGGGGATGAAATCACCGCCGATGCAGCAAACTGGGCGCTGGCGGAATCAAGGGTCTTTGACGTGCAGTCAGATGCGCCAGATACCTGGGGTGGAACAGAAACTGCAGATGAGCCTGTGATGGTCCTCTAAAGCATCACTGACATGAGGGGAGATACTGAGGAGTGATTGTAGAATGTTTTAGCTTCTCTCAAATGACTGTCGTCATGAATAGATCTTTATTATAATTCACTCATGACCACTTAACTTTTCAAAATCACACCTAAGGTAACAATTAAACCCCTTAAGGATTTATATGGCAAATTTCCCTACAAGTCTGTGGAAGCAGGGGGAGGGGTGGATTGTCCTCTATGTTGTACAATAATTCAACAGTTAGCACTGAGCTAATGACTAAGTACAAAAATAAAGACAGTTATTAAAGGTATGCGAAAACAATACTAGGGCCCTTGAAGGCTAGCGGTGGCAGCAGTGCCTCTACCTGTGTGTTGCGGCGCTGGGGCTGTGACGGTGCTGGGATCAGTGCTTTCTGTTGTAGCTGTGCTAGCTGCTGCTTCTGCATCTGCGCCAGCTGCTGCTGA
The DNA here is from genome assembly GCA_026777045.1 of Hyperopisus bebe. Taxonomy (NCBI): domain Eukaryota; kingdom Metazoa; phylum Chordata; class Actinopteri; order Osteoglossiformes; family Mormyridae; genus Hyperopisus; species Hyperopisus bebe. The sequence continues at coordinate 50,362,493 of JAODJW010000001.1, forward strand.
TGTGTCTGAAACTGCTCTTCCGTAATGCTGCCTGTTGCTATGGGAACAGAAATGCTGTGAGACAGTGCCACCTATACATCAGTTAACATCTTGGGGGTGCAGCACCATAATACTCCGCAGCCACAAGATGGTGCTGTCACATACTATTCATTTTTAAGATGTACACACATTAAAAACTCTACTGGTAATTCAATATGATCTTTCAGGTCCTGCAGTAGTCCTACTGATGTATGCATGACAGTACAACTTAATTTTGAATGTAAGATTTGAAAGACAACCCTAAATTAAAACATTTCATATTTCCACTAATGTAGTAATAGTGGAATGTTCCATTCTGCAACCTGGAAACACTGACTAAAGATCACTGGCAATTTCTCTCAGTTACGCAGTTACATAACCCAGGGCTAAGCTGCACATCACTGTCATGCAGAAAACATGATGACTGCACTGGACATTAAGACAGAGGCATCGACACCCTAGTCTGACAGGCCCATGTGTGGTCAAGACAATTTAGTACTCAGGCCGCAGAAAGAGGAGCGAGCCCATATGAAAGGAGCAGTATTAATGGGCCTACTGAGGGGAAAAACCCTCAGGTACAACAACAAAAGAAGCAACCGGAGAGAGAGAACTTCCTGGCTGCTGCTGCTGGTCAACGACAGGGGAGAACAAACCATAACAGACGGTAGTGAGACAACAGAGTGGCAAAACAAACATTATTAAGGATATATTATTCCCATGGCACAGCATAAATACCATGGAAATGTTATTCTACTCATTTCAAATTCAGGTCAGCTTAATTGGCCCGAATGCTTTCAGACATATCAGCGGTATACATATGTGCCGATGACTAGTGTGCCATTGTGACAGACTGAACAACACCCTCCGCAATCACATTTTCACACGCTTCGCCTGGAGCTAGACAAGAGCTGGCTGCATGTCCATGCATTCTCCATGGGTAATAATAGTGCAGCTCTGCTCCAGTGATCCAGAGGTCAGTGCACTTTCTCCAGTATGGAGCTTCACAGCCAATGCTGATTATTAAGCCTGAAAAAAGCAAACTTATCAGTCTTCTGCAGGTTTTGCAGGGGGGGGGGGGGTGTGTTCAGCCCCAGCAATAACAAACGCAAAGTAACATGTCTCAGTAGTTTTAGCAACATTTATGACTTGTTGGCACGATCGTGGCCACTTGGCGGATTCAGCTTATAATAAATTCTGAAACTAGGTGCCAATGCTGAGTAGCATGTTTGTTCAGGAGTTTGACTTCATTACAAGATTAGCAAGTTAGCAATTGAAGCCGACTGTAATTTATACCCCAAAAGGACGGACATCAAAATCTGGGAAAGGGACAAAGCACTATGGAAATAAACTAAGGCCTAGTACATCGATCCACTACAGATCCAGAACAGAGACATCTACTAGCAGTCCGCAGTAAACACCCAGGAAAATGCACCCAGAGGGAACCTGGCCTGAGCGGTAATAAATGTAAAAAAAAAAAACATACAGATCAAAAATGACAGGCCTGTCTGATGCAGCACTTAACAGCAGGCCTGACAATGGGTCAGAAGTAGCCTAGGTAAGCCAAGGTGTGTTGCTCTCTACTGGACTGGATGAGGCCAGTCTGGCTGATTGCCACATCACTACCTTGGACACCGCAGAGAGGAGCTGCAATCGAGGCTGAGCAACATTTGAAAATTCATACAAGGGAGACTCCGCTAGGTGATGTAAGCGAACCTTGATCAAGAAAGTTAACAAAAATGGCTAGCAGATTTGAAGAATAATTGACTAGAAGTCAGTCCAGAAATATTGGCATTTATGCAATTTAGTTTAGTTTTCGCTATGGTCTCATTAGTTTTGATTTAGTTGATCTAGTTTATATTTTAAGTTTTTGAAATTTTATCTCTAGGAAAGGCGGAAGGTTGTAGGAATTTTCTACTACAAAATGGTGAATATTTTTATCGTGTTTTATGCAAATATTTTCATGAACGATGATATGCTGTACTTGCATACTGCAAGTCCATAGTGCACGGTTAGTTTTTAGTAAAATTCTTATTTATTCTGAAAACATCCATACCACATCTCATAAATGTGACTTAAGAGCAGCTTTGCTCTACAGTTCACCCCCAGGTCTAATGTCAAAGTACATAGCTGCCTGGCAAATTGGTGAAACGAGAATGAACATTCAGGATTGCAGATGGGCCAGCACTACGGCATGCCCACGTAAAATATGAACCCATCCTACAGTACATGCTGAATACCTCAGTAGCCAAACTCAAACCCTTCCATGCTCAGCAACAACAAATAAAGCCATCAGCTGCCTACCTGAAGCACCTTTTCTGGAAGTACTGAGAGCAGTGGGAGATTCTCCTGACACCCTGCTGGTCTCATTCAAGCTCACTTTTGTCCTGCTGCTGTCCTTGTGCTGTGTTGACCGGGGCCGGAAGCACCGCAAGCGACATGCTTTAATATTACTTAGTATCTCCGCAAGTGAGCCGGCCTGCCCAGGAAGTGTTCTGGAAGCATTTGTCCATGTGGAAGGGTCCTTAAAGTGGGAGGCTGCACTATCAGGACTGGAGGTAAACACTTCAGGGTCCAGCGGCTTCAGGATCTGATCATATTCTGATGACGTCCGGTCCAGGATAACCCTGAGAATGGATGGAACAAGCTTCCTGTGATTTTTTGAATCAACCACAAACCAAAAGAGAAAACTCCAGCACCGCATGAATGATTCCAAATGTGCAAATGTTCCGCGAAGCAGGGGGTCGGCATACCGGCCACCGCGGCCCACCCTGCGCCGGGCCAGACCCAGACAGCGCCAGGGGACGGACAGGACCACGTGGGAGTGCCTGAAGGGCAGCGCCGACATCCCAGCCAGCTCAGGGTGATCCCATAACAGGTTGCTGCTTTGCTCCTGGGACTGCAGGGGGGTCAGATGGTGGGGCAGTTACACAACTTGCCAAGCTGAGAGCTGAACTATTCTGGTTGTTACTTGTTTTTGTCATCCGCATGACACATGCGACAGGACAGCTTTGGCTGCATGAAACATCATTCATCTACCCGATTGTAAATGTTACTATCTGATAGTGACCTATATTTTATTTTTTTTTTAAAAAAGGACAAAGTAACTCACAGCATGATACTGGCATCCAGCTTTCCTTTTGAATGCGAAAAGCCCATCAGGGTCATTCTCTTCATCTGGTTCAGATGCAGGTGACTGGACCTGCATGAAAATACCGCACAACTTAGGCATGCTAAAAGGTGTAGGGGACAAACAGTACGGTTAAGCTCTGCAGAAAAATGAAACAACAGCCGAAAACACCAACTAATAATGTGTAAAATGGAGATGACACACAAATGGCAGAGGGGTATTCAGGATGCACTCACCTGTGGGTAGTCCTCGTCCCCGGAACTGTGAAAGTCATACTGCTTGATGTCACACTTGCTGATTGTGGATTGATCAGTCCGGGGCTGGCGGAAGGTGTCGAGTTTAGCTTTCTTAACGTGATGTTTCTTCTTTGGTCGAACCTCAAAATGCGAGTCATCCCTAACTGAGATGTGGGGTTGATGCTGCAAAAGGAAAACGGTGAACAACACCCATTCTACTCAACACTGCAATACAATCAGTAACTATGGTTATCTAGGTCAAACATCACTTCCATGTATCCATATGATAAAGCCGGAACTCAAATAACAATTGAAAGAATTACCTTTATTTTATTTTCTATTTTGTAGTGGTTTCCATTTGAAAGAGACGGAATACTATAAACAGGTTTCTCTGTCAGCGGTACAGCCACTTCATTAAGAATTTCCCCTCCAAAATCCCCAAGCTGATACCTACAAACACACAAACGTGGACAAAAAAGGTTTTTCTTTGCAGCAGAACTGGACCTTGAAGCTGCTTACAGACTCACACCACAACAGGCACAGAAGTGGACTAGCAGAGAAACACTGAGAGCCCCTCACCTTTTCTCTACCACCTCCAGGGTCAGATGCAGAAGCTCCCGTTTTGACTTCTCTCGCCTTTTGATCATTTCTAAGATGGTCACCGTCCGGCTAAATTCCCTCCTCAGCTTCAGCATCTTCTCATATGAGGCCTCGTCATTCTTACGATTCTAGCAGGGTGTGAACAATATGAAAAATGAATAATGCGCAGTGGAAGGTGACAGGAGCTGAGAGTGATTTTGGGATAACACGGCTCTCTCACCTTCCTCGTCTGCATCTTTTCCGTTCTCCGTCGGAAGGCCACATACGGGTCATTGTTGGTGGAACCGTCCCTCTTCTCCTGCTTGACCTGAGGAATGAGTGAGGGCCCTCGGCAGTTCTTCCGCTTCCTCACCCAGTAGTCGTACACCGACTTCAGAAGGTAATCGTCCTCATTTAGCAACAGTTTGGCTTCTTGAAAACTGACAAGCTGCAGAAAGATTGGAAGGTTCTTTAGAAAACACTGGTTGGTCAGCCAGGACTCCACAGAGGTAAATGCAAAGAGTGCTACCTTCACACAACCATGCACACACAGTACCTGGTTTGTGCTAGCCTTCTCCAGCCTGTCCACCATGTTTTCAAACTGGACTTGCTTAATCTCCATCTTTCGATTAAGTCTGTTGAGGAGTGTTTCATCCTCAGAGTCCATGTCATAATCAGGCTGCTCGTTATCCAGGCTGAATGCTGGAGGAATAGACAAGGACTGATTATACCTTTGTGCATTATGGGGTGTAAAGGACCACTCCTTATCCCATCTGTTAGAGATGCGATGATGAAAATACAGCACCTCTCTATACAAGACCAGACCGACTTACAACAGAGCAGTAAAATACCCAGGTAAAACAGAATCTGTTTAGTGGAGCAATGAAGCCTCTTCCAGGTCAAAGGCCACTCACGCTGAATGTGGATGAGCTGTTTAGGGATCCTGAACTCCCCCTTGTACAGACGGTCATAATAGGTGATGTTGCTCTGAGCCTCAGGCACTGGAATGACCATAGTCTCCTTCTTCTCCCTGAAGACCTGCTGTGCCGAAATGGCTCTCTGCAGATGGTGTTCCTAGGGGACACAGCGCAATGGCTTCTTATCCAGCCTCACTACAAACCCCTGTGCTACTGCTCCCAAGATACAGTGTAGAACTGATGAAATCAGCTGAAATACTGTCTACGCAGTAGCACAGACATGCGCACACACTTCAGCTTCTACACACCACGCCTCGCTGGTTAATAAGACCCACCCAAAATTTTGTGCTAAAAATAAAATGAAAACACCATTTTCTAAAACGCTCGCCATCATCATCTACCATTCAAATCAATTAAAAATATCCATCAACAGGCAAAACTTTCTCACAGCTTCCCACTGATTATCCTAGACAAAAGGCAGGGGTATAGCCTGAACTGGATGCCACATACGTATACACACTCTCACTCTCTCTCTCTCTCTCTCTCTCTCACACACACACACACACAATAGGCTATGATGCACTGGTTTTCCAAACTGCATGTCTGAATACTGTGGGAGAAAACACACATTACATGTAAACTTCACACATAGAAAGAAACTGGGATTCTAAACTCCCCCCCCCCCCAAAAAAAAAAATCCTGCAGGTGTAAAGCAATATTGCTACTGCCTGAGAAACCAAGCCACAGTGAGCATTGTTTAAGGAGCTAGAAGAGGAACCCTTGTGGAAATGGAAAAAAAACAAAAAAACCTTCAGATTCAACTCCATGCTCGTAACCACTACTCCACCTACTGTCCCCATATGTTACATTGCACAGTGGTCATGGTCACTTGAGTTTAATATGAAGCCCAAAACTTATAGACAAGGGCGAAATGCAACAAAGATGTGGAATTTTGTGAAAGAAAGCAACATTTTCTAGAAGATTTTTTTTAATCAAGGAAATCACAACACTCAGTAAACCATAACCAGTGGCAAATTCATGCAGGTACAATCAAAAAGCCTTGTGATACAAAACAAGTGGAAGAAAACCCATTCAATTGTTGGATCTTTTTTTTTTAAAAAAAAAGCTTTGTTCAAGTTTCAACAGTTTAATCATTCTCCCAACAAATGTAACATTGAAATGACTTTGAATATAATGAAACATGCAGATCTGACTGGTTCACAATTTCAGGTGAGAGTCACCATTGCTCCATGTACCGGCAGTGATTTGAAAGGAAATGATGCTTTAATGAAATGGAGAAAAAAACGCCGTAGCCGTACTACATGTCAAAAATGTCTAACAGCTAGCTTCATTGGAGACATTCAGTTTTATTAAGAGGGTGTCCAGTTTGTAAACAGCCCTGAACGCTGGGCATCCCTACCACTACACGTCGGACAGAGCGATCGGGCGATATCATAAGGTTTTGGGGGACAGACGGCGTCAGCAACAGTTAATTGGGAGAGTCGGTCTGTTTTATCTTACACTTTTCATTAACAGAAATGCACGAAAACACCACCGAACTGCACTGGACCGCTTTTGCGCAAATCTCAGCACGCGTAAATGAACACAAGCCGCCGGCTACAACTAATCACTACACGAAGCGGTGCCGGGCATTCACGACCGCACTTACGCACACATATATTGCGTCACATCCGGATTTACCGCTACCCTGCGTAAGATACTTTCTCTACGGTAAAAACGTAAAAATGCACCCTCGTACTGGAATAGTGTACGCCATGTACGTAAACTGCGCTGACTCCTGCATATCCAAATCAACTTTTGCGCCAAATTCGTTGCGTAAACACATACAGAATACCAATGCCCAGCTTACTCGGGGCGTAACAACAAAATAATATAAAAACAATTTCTCCCTACCAACTCCTCTTCTTTCTCCATCCCGGTTGGCATCTGAGGCACGGCCCGGTTGATGGAGAGGCAGTCGTTGAGGTCCGGAAGGTCTCTGTTTCGGTATACGGGGAGAGGTTTGGCGGCGTCTAGCGCCCGCGCTCGGAAGGATAGTTTACTCATCGTTTTCGTCTATCTCAACAACGTAAACGTGAAGGAAACATGTATCCCGTCAGAATCCGCATAAAATTTCGGTCGAAAGAGACCGAGGGACCCGACGCGTTTCACTGCGGTCGAACTGACAGGTTCCCGTTGGCGGGTGATCCAGTCTGAGAAGCCATTTTTGGTTAAGTTTAACTGGATTTAAAGCCCTTTTTCTCTCGTTCGATCCGCTCCCTGCGCCATGAAAAACATGGCGGACATTTCCACAAAGCGGCAAGGCGATCCCGGCAGCCAGCGCGAGACGCCCGACGACCGACGCGCGCGGGCCGCGGCGTTGCGCTGCGCGCGCAACTCTGCACACTTGCACGCGCATGTAACATGTGGGACGTAAGAGCTGCGTGTTGGGTACAAGTGTGTGTGTTGGATGGCGTTGTGTCAGATTTGTCCTGTCCTTGAATGAATCATATCTGCACAACTAGTCGAAGCTACATGGAAAGTTAAGTCATTGTAATTGCAGTTATTCAGTCAAATTGTTCAATCTTAAGTACAAACATGTAGTTGGTAGTAACTGGTTTTTGTCTGATTTTTTTAAACGACGTAGCCAGCATTAAAAGCGGAATAAAAACCGGATATTTTATATATATAAAAAAGAATACAATACAATGTCATATAATCTTCCGCTGTTCTTATACGGAAGATGGAGTGATGATTTTTTTTAAGGTATTTGCTTTAAATACTTAATGCTGCTTTATTTAAATACAAATTTATGGTACCGAGTATTTATGGTATCCGTATCATTTGTACGCATTTTGAAATCATATACTCTGTATTTTTAAGACTTTTACTTATTCACTCCTAACTATTCTCCATTTTCCACATCCCATTTCTTAAATAGCACTGCAAAAAAGAGACTGCAGGTATACGCTTTGCAGGAGACATACCTTTCCCGAAACAGGCCTTACACATCCACATGAAACCTGTTCCCTGTTAGGTTTTTCTATTTGATCTTCGGCGTTTCAGAGGTACATTATTGTACATTTCACAAAGAACATCTGCCGGTAAAAATGACAGGTTAAGTGGGTTACAACAGGTTTGACAGCGAGACATCAGCAATACTTGTAATGGAACTGACAATCTGTTCTAGTCATGTACAAGTACTGACAGTGACCAAGATTTGTTTTCTGCATCTACAGGCCTTACAAGAAGTTTAAGTAAGTATACTGGATGCATTTACACTGAAAATCTGGGTTCTGATGAATCCAAAGTCAGTTTGTGGCACTGCGCTCCTGCATAGCTGGGGTGCTGAACTCAAGGCCCCAGCACCACCGATTAACTATATGGGAACCAACCATGTAAACTGTATAATTGACTGACAGCTCAGCTAAACCCACTTACTGAGGGTCTAATTTTCCCCATCAGTACTAGCAGGTTGATTCAAATAGCTGTAATTGTACAATATTACATGCCATAAGCTTGGTTTTCAGAGTCCATGATAAGAAGCAGTTTTTAGCCTTATTTTAGATAAAGCTGAATATGGTTTGCTTTGAGGTACATTTCAAAACCTTATGCAGGCAGCACCATCCCATTATTAGTCATGGAATAACGTGACCTTGAAAGGAACATGCATGTACATGGTAACCAGAGGTGGCCACATGTACTGTGCACAGACCGTGTGGTTGTTAGTGTGCCAGGGGGCAAAACCAAGCATGTTTTTTTTTTTTTTTTTGCAATACTGCATTGGCTCCATGGTTGTGTGGAATAGCATCTGCTGAGCAGCCTGATTCCTCATCCGTTACTTACCAGAACTTTGATCCCTCTCCCTACATTTTGAGCTGTGTCTAAATGCATGCCAAGCCATGGTTATGATTTGATGAAAGTGTTAAAGCAAACAAATATCATGGAAATAGTATATACTCAGTACAGCATCATTTTATTGCAACTGAATGCAATGTATACCTTTTGTAAATCCCTTTGGAAATGCTAAACACAGCACACCAAGATTTTAGACAAATGTGGCCATCTTTGATCATCTGTATTTTAAAATATAGCTTTCTAAACTAAAACTACTCCTGCCTTAGAAAGATAAAAAAGAGTAGTTCTGAAATGCAAATAATCTCATTTAAATATTCATAACGAGCAATAGAAACCAAGATATGCCAACAAATTTTTAAGTATGAATGACCATTTTGAAATTTTAACGTGGTGTAACATTGCTGAAACTGTTACATTGGTGCACTGACTGCATTTCTCACATGTATTTACATTACAATTCTGCTTACATAAAACAGAAATTAAAACCAATGATCATCTTCCAAAAAAATATATATTTCTAGCACCCACGCCAACACTATCTGCAAAAACAAACTCAAGTGCTTAAATATACTTTACAAATTCAAGTGTTGACACAATTATATAAAACAAAAATGTTTTGGTCATACTAAGTACAGTTTTTAAGGGTGGGGGGTGCAAATACTATATATAAACACTCACAGGCACACTATCAAAGAAAAACCACAAAACAATAGGAGAACAACTCAGGGGAAAATATATATAAAAATATATTTTGAAAGGGAACACATCAAGGTTTAGACAATGAAAACAGTGGAACACTGAATGACAGATCTGACATGTAGGATTCAGTTGTGATCTCCAAGCCATTGCACAAGAGGCAGAATGAACTTTACCAATGGGGCTGATGTCTCTCTTTCCTGGCATCAGTCATATGACTTTTACACAGGCTTTCAATGCATCATGTGATACATAATTCAAAGCACTGCATGACTGGACCTCATTGGACAAGGAGGCTATTTCATCCATTTTCGATGGTTAAAAATTAAAAGTGAAGCTTTGGACTAATGATTCCTGGGTAAAACACTGTAAAAATGTGACCATGCATGAGCACGAACAGGTCTGCCTGTTAAAATACAAGTGGACAATTAGACACAGTTACGGCAGAATAAACAAGTAATCTGTAACTATGGCAACATGCTGTCCAGCCCCTTGGGTGCATAAATACTGAACTAGGTATGGATCCATCTGTTTGAGAAGCTTGACGTGGTCCCTCCATGCACAGTTATAAAGCAGGTGGTGTTGGTCCATTCAGTGAATTATTGGCGTTTCCCACAGCTCCTGTCCCCTAAAAAGGCAATCCCAACACTGAGGGACACAGGAAACAGCATCCCAGACCAGTAGCTGTCCTGCGCTCTTTGCGCTTTGGGGGATGGTTTATCTTCAATGAAGTAAGAGGAGTGACCACCCTCCAGGGAGGAGTTGGAAAACACAACAAACACTGTAGAAGGAACCTCACATGAAGCTTCAATGGACAGCCACCTAATGCTGCTAGCAGGGACCATTCTGCTTAAGCCCTCCCACCTGATTATTGCATCTGAACTGTCATATCCTAATCATTTAAACAAAAACTAATCAAATCTTCTCAGTGTGATGCTTATAAAAATAAGTAGTGTCTACTTTGCAGAAGTCTGTACCCTAAGAAATAGCACTGTCTTCCTGAGTCATCTGTACTCTATTAAATTACCCAGTACACAACCTAGCCATGTAACAGACTAAAAGCAACGATGCAGGTACTGTGTGTATGCACACAAACACAAAAACACACACAAATATTTATTAAATAAAAAAATATATTTATATGTTAACTGCTAACGCTAATATTCTGTCCCTCCTGTACAAGAAAAAAATATATAATATGTACACACTAAGGCGCGTCAGTTTACAACTTTAGTATTATTGCCAACTATTATTTCGACTTCAAATAAATATGGTATACATTAATAATGTAAAAGAACGAACAAAGATTAAGCCCGCTGTTTGAAAAAATAAAAACCAAAGTAGAGAGTAGTCCAGTCTCTGGCAGTCGATTTCAGGTCACAAAGACTGTGTGGCTTATTTGGATAAACTGCAGCTGGAGTGTTAAAGGGGAAGGACAAAGTGACCCGTGTGTCTTGATGTTTCCTTGCTAAACTAGACCATTCCCAGCACGCTTCATATAGCGTAACAAATGCATATTGCAGTGCAGTAGCCAAACAGATACATACCTTGGTTTTCCTAGAGTTACTATTTCCCTTTGTCAGACTACAGTCATGCCATTTCTTTGTTTACTTGCTTCACTCACACAACTTTCATATTTACTCAAATGTCCTCCTGCGGGGTTGCAGCATCAATAATATTAAAGGAAAACTGCCAATTTACTATTAATGGATGAACAATGGATTAAAAACCAAGGACTTTCATACAAATCTTCCCCATGATACTAATAGCAATGAATCTGTGATCAGTAAGGAGTAACAGAAAGGGCCTGAACTCACTTCAACAACAGGCTATTGGCCAGACTAGAAGGAGCTAGTGTGTCACACTGGTGCTATCCCGCTCCTTTCCACAGGCAGCTAGAAGTACTTCTGGCTGGTAAAGTTCATTCTGTTCAGACAAATGTATAGGACCACTTTTCAGGCGTGAAGTGTACATCATTATCCAGGGATTACATAAACCACACCAGAAATCCTGCTATCCAGTACAAAACAGCAGGCTTCCACGTGATCATAGGAAAGGTGTAGGCTGCATTTTATTTATTATTAATTATTATTATTATTAAGCCTGGAAACACTAAGTTGTATTGACTGTACTGAATAAAAACCAGAGTTTTGCACACATTTTCTGCTTTTTTTGTACAATAAAAGATAATGTGCATCAGGTATAACTTGTACATGACAATATAATACAATATATACAGCTTTTCTAAATATCACCATGAGATTTCTGAATTGTCTATGTACATATTGAAAATGTATCAGAAATATTTGGACTGAATTTTTTCATATGTATGCGTGTTCTTTTTCCATTTAGTTTTTTCAGTATTCTAGAAAAAAAAATAGTTCTTCAACACGCTGCAGGCGAATTGCATCTGCCGCTGTACAGTCTCTGATTGGCTAATCCAGCACCTTCATGGTCAGTCTGTGTGTTGAGGCAGAAAGGGAGGAGACATACTGTACCACTGCTTGACCATAGCACCTGGGGATGGGGTGGGGTCGGTGGGTGTCACTGAAATGTTAAGACATTGTATGTACACAGTTCCATGGTTGGGCACTGGACCGATGGCTAACATTCAGTGTTATCTGGAGATCTTCCTCCGTTTGAGTTTGGGTGGCTTGACCTGTCTGTCTCGTGGTGGCATCTGATGGACCTGAGGGTAACAGACAGAGGGCGTTGTAAGAACCATTCATCCATCTTCTGTAACTGCTTAACCTATTTAGGGTCGCAAGGGGTCTAGGAAGCTATGGGCGCAAGACAGGGAATAACCCAGGACGGGATGCCAATCCATCACAGTGCACACTCACACATCACTCATTTACATATGTACACCTATGGGCAATTTGTTAACCCTGTGGGGTCTAGGGGTAGGAAACACACTTTCACTGACTGGGGCATGATCACACATTTCTTCAAATATCATAAACTTAAT
>JAODJW010000001.1:50384376-50398541 GCA_026777045.1 Hyperopisus bebe
GGAGGAACCCAGGCTCGAACCTGCAACCTTCCAGTTGCCGAACGATAGCACTACCTCCTGCGCCACCATCTTCCCCAGACATCCTAGAAAGGGTATCGCAGCTCACATTTTGCTGCTCAATTTGCTGGGTGGCGATGTCATTCATCTAAACGATGCTTTGCTGGCTTATGAGGCCCCAAATGACTATGGGCGATGCAAGAGGGTGGGAATAAAGATGGTGACAGCAAGTAGAGGTCAGCTGACAGGGCACCCTGGTGGGCGTAGAATCGTCCAATTTGTAGAATTGTAGAATTTGAGGCTCAGCATCAAAGCACCACCAGATCCATTATTGTGCCAAGTGGGGGGGGTGGGGAGGCCTGCAACTGCGCAGAGTCAGGCTGTAGCTGCGGACACGATGACGCCAGATTATCAATCTACTCATACAGGCACATCACAAGTCTCATTGCCATCTGAAATGCTACTTCAAATATGCTTGACAGGATGTTGGGAACATTTCTCAATCTCCTCCATGATGGCCATTTGTGGATTCTGCCCCGTTTTGGGAACCTTCTGTGTTTCAGGTGGTGTCACTTATGAACCTGCCCACCAGGTGCTGGGTGGGAAAGCAGGCAGTTCACCTAATGCATCACCACCATGTGCCAGCCACCAGGTTTGCAAACACCTCCTCCACCACCTCGTTAAGGATGACATTACCTGACCTCAACATAGCAGACCATGAAACCGGTGCCCGTAACATTTCTGTTTTGTAAATTGTAATATTTCATGTCCATTTATACAGCTGATAAACCTGCCCGATTAAAAAGTCTGATGTCAGGTCCATCTCGCTTACTGCCGCAAACGGCACAGAGTTCGCTCCCCCTCCGCTGAAAAGGGCTGCCACCCCCTCTAAGTTGTCACCTGTCTAGTTCCCTGTGATTCTTGCAATAAGCCTTAGGCTTACCGTGACCCTGCACCGGATGAGCAGTTATGGAAATAAATGACCGGGTCGATGCACATGACTCAGCCCTTACCTTATGTACACCACTCCACCAGATCCCGCCTCCCGGCGCCAACCAATGGGCACCTGCACGGCGAAGGGCGGTCCTTCCCGGTCCGCTCCATAACACTCTTTTCCTCCATTCATGGTACAGGTTCCTTGGGAGATATCACACGTCCATGAGTGTCCACAGGCTACCTGCCATCCTGGGTCATTCGAAGGGGGGCGGGAGGCTGTGCGCCACAACCTGGCACTCAGAACCGTCTGCTACGGAATCGGAGGTGGGTGAAGGGGAAGGGGTGAGGAGGCGCTGGCCCGGGTCCAGGCCTCGGCTCTCCTTCAAGCTCTGACGAGAATCTCCATCATGGTGTCGGTGTCACTGGGAGGGGGAGGGTCCTGAGCTGAGGTTGGAGGGCACAGTGGGACAGTGGTTTGAGCCCTACATAGAGCAGGTCAGGGAGGCAGCCCTTTGCACAAGCGCATGGCTTATACTTCCGTGGGTCGGGTTTGGGGGGGGGTTAGGGGACCCTTCCCGTCACAGGGGAGGGCGGTGCCCAAGGGGGCAGGGCTGCTCTCGACTGGCTCTGAGCATGCTCATCTCTAATGATGCGAGTACATCCCGGTGACTGCCGGTGTCCTGCCTGCGGTGCCTCTCATCGCCGGCGGATAGTCAGTTCAGCTGTGGGATGAGCCGTCCCACGTCTCTTCTCATGGTCTCCGACCTGGGGACCAAGACAGGATGGCGTGAGACCTTCAGAGGGTAAGCATGTTCTGAGAAACAAAAAAGTGTGCACACTGCACCCCTGTCTATTCAGGAGAGGAAAAAAACACCCTTAGAAAAAACAGCGGTATCTAAAGTAAGCATTTTTAAAATGGGGTAAATTACTAAGCATTTACAGATGCGATGACACAGATTTGGAAACACCATCACTTTTAAACCCATGCCTAATACAAGAACTTCATCAGGAGGAAAATAATTGAGCTATAAAATAAGTATCATGCCATCTCTGTCCCCGATGAACCTTCAGAGCGGACGCATTTCGCAGTCAGAACACCGGCAGGAGAGAGACCGGGCAGAAAACAGGTCTGGCTGCACCCGTGCCCAGCCAGACATGACGAAGCTTAGGGAATCAAAGCAGGGGCGGCACTCAGGCTTGGGGATGGAGATGGCCCCCAACTCCATCTCTATTTTATGCCAGAGACACGGACCTGGAGCAGCTGAAGCATACTTAAAAGCTGAGAGCCAACGAAGGTGGTGGGTGAGTCACAGTGATGTCGACCCAGACTGACACGGAAGGGGATTCCTCTCAAAGCTAATTATAGCCGCAACAGCCTCTTCCTCTCTCACAGGTAACAGAGAGATTAACAGCAGTATTTAAAAAAAAAAAAAAAAGAAAAAAGAAAAAAAAAAATCCCACCTTCAGGGTGAATCACATCACATGTGATAAGCTATCACGGTGGAGGTGGGGGGATGAATAAATAGAAATATTCCTGCTCCTTTGATCAGCAACTCATTCTGTGGTAGGCAGTAATAAAGGTGAGGGGGAGATAGGGGTGACCTCATCATAATGTCTCACTGAGGAGTCCGGTTAAAAAAAAAAAAAATAGGATGAGCAGACAGGAGGGGTGACTGTGGGTATGACTCTGAATATGGCTCTGCTGCGGCACGTGAGGAAGCAGAACCCCTCAGTGCCGGACCTCTCTGACACAGGGGCCCCAGCCTGTGACAGTCAGCCCTTTCATTCACTGGCTGACCCCAGCCCATATTCAGAGTTCTTTTTAAATTGGCTTTAGTGCAATTACAGGGTGCGATGCGCAAGCTCGCATCGCACTATGTGACGTTTTCCGCCATCGCCGTCCATCAGGCGAGCAGCCCACAGCCCAAGCAGGGGGGAGGAGCCCGGGTGTCACATTACATCACGCACGCTCTCGCCAAGCATGAATCACGCTCACAAAGTGCATTTCCTGTCGCCAATGACTAATGCTGGGCCTCACGTGCACAAAAAAACCCTGAAAATTAGATTGAACGTGAGCAGAGGCACAGAGATAGCCCTCCCAGGCACTCAGCACAGGCCAGACATTTGCCTGAAGCGAGAAAGTCTCCTCTTTCCCTTCAAGGCAAAGACAAACCTGCCAAAATGCTGGCTTTATCTTAAACTGCATAGATCCTGTAGTGTAACACTTAATAGCAATATTAAGTTTACATTATAATGTATCATTAAATTAAGTTTAATGTTCGTAACAGAGAAGCACCTGGGAAGCAGACTTTTCTGACAGACAGGCCCCATTAAGGCCGAGCGGATGCATCAAATGCAGGACACACACAGTGGTCACACCACCTTCTAGGAAAAAGGAACAAAAATGTAGGTCAGACCACCTTCTGGCCTGGAATGGCCGCAAGGGGTGACCAGCAAAAGGCAGCACCCAGAAATTACTGCTGTGTGTGTGTGTGCGTGTATTTGCATGCGTTTTAGTAACTATCCATTCTGACAGAAGGGAATAATTTGCAAATAGCATTACTGAGCCCTGGTGGACAACTGATGAGACCAAAAATGTTGCAAATCATTAAAGCCTAACCGTAACTCCTTGAATACCTTTCCCCATATCCATGGAAGACCTTCAATTCGATTCCAGGTCTCTATAAAAAGCCTATTAATCATAGAACAGTCAACAAAATTTTTTGTAAAGCCCTCTATACAGACAACATACACTCACAGTACACACTTTAATAAAAATGCACACAATTCCTCTTACTACAACTCATGTATAGTGAGAGCAGTAAAATGTTTGCCATCCAAGCCACAATCTCACAACATACATTAAAGTAATTGTCGTCAGGACAGGACTGCTATATTCATTCACTGAAAACGAAACAGATTATTGGGAGAAAAAAAAATAAAACCCCCACAGAAGCTGCACTAAACAATGATACATGGGACTACATTAAAAACTATGGCGGGTCACCACGCAACCTAAGCCAATATCCAATTCCCACAATTCCTGAATAATTGATTTTTTTTTTAATACAAATTAACCTTTGGCAGAACTGAAATTAAAGAGGCCCACAATAATCTGTGAGGAGAGACCGTGTGCTATTTGAACTCAATATTCTTGACTGTCAATAAATAACCTGGAATGTTTACGGCCCGAGGGCTGCCCTTAGCGGATTATGCGCATATGAGCCCTGCTAGGGACCTGCACCATGCTCCGTTTAAAGAAAACCGGCACACAGCACTGGTTTGGGGGGGTGGGGTGGTAGATGACAGCCTCTGAATGAGCTATGCCCACCCAACCCCTTTGGTTTTATTGCCACCGATACCGATCCTTTCCTATTTGTCAGACATGATGCAACAGTCAATGGCTCAGGTCTGTGTAACACTTGAGCCGAACCGCAGAACGTTTCTTTAAACTCATGGCAATGTGTTAGCTGGCCACAATAAGGCAGGAGAGACACGGGGTTTCAGGCAACGGTTTGATTGACGGTTCCTGATGCCATAGCAGGTGAACACCATACCATAAAGAAAGGCAGTTGCCAGGAAATAGGTTTTAAATGTCCACAAACCATAGGCTTCATTCCAAATTGGCTCCCAGTGTAAAGAATTTAACTGCCAAACAGATATGCATCACAGTAGCCTGATTTGTTGGCGTGAGGCTCATGCCAGATCCAGCAATGCAGCGCATGGCTCGGCGTGAACCAAACACGTTTTAAGCACGGAGTCAGAATAAGGACCACTATCCAAACATGAAGTAGAAGAGGAAATGTTAAATCCCAATTTCTTTAACAGCCAGCCTGCATCAGGAGGTGACACTGCACTAACAGAAGTGTTAGATTTTATTTTTAACCATGAGCCGTTTTGTTTTTAGCAGTTCTGCTTGATGTTAGGGGTTCTTTTGAATTTGTGACCATATGTTCTATCAACTGGAGTTCTACACATCATCTCCTCGCCCTTCAGTCGTCTTCATCAGGAGGCTGACCAAGACTCCCTGGGTACATCTTTATCAGTCTTAACAAACCTCTAAATGTTCCTGAAGGCTATAGCATCAATCCTGAAAAAAGAACCGGAAGATAAAAAGGAGGCCCTGTTTGTCTGTCCACATGACCAGGACAGCAGGCCCCGAGATAAACATCACCCACCGCATCCTCAGACAGACATCATACCCCCTTGGGCCCCGTGCTCTGCCTGTTAGGAGGAGGAGAGATATAATTTAAATGTGACTCAGAGGGAACAGTTCGGTTTGATGCCCTCTGTGACATTTCCTGCTCCTGGCTTAACAACATGAAACGCAGAACCTGACACGTCAAGGAAGCAGATAAGTTACAGTTGACCCGCACCGAATTCTGACGACACCCAAGGAAAATCAATAAAGGCGATGGGGTCTTTATGTGTGTGCACTGCTGCATTAACACAAGGCTGATTCTGTGAATTAAAGGACAGAATGCCTGATTCCATCTTAGTGCAGTGCTCTGAAACACTGGGTTACTTGCTGGAGACCCTCCAATATATTATATATATGAACATATGCATGCGTGTGCACACACACCTGCACACATGCATACACTCTACTCCAAAACATCCTCTTCAGACCCCCGTTAAAGTCACATTGCAAAGAAATTCATGTTTTAAACAATAATACTCACATTAGTTTGAGAAACTTATTAGGCTTAGTTACCAGAAGTTGCCAGGAAACAAGTGACTACTGAGCAGTCAACAGGTGTGTCTAATCCTCCCAAAAAAAGTAATCAGGTTTAACTCGCAAAGCCACCAGAGAGTGGGGCTCAGAAGGACCAGGCTTGGTGACAACTGGCCCGAATGACATCATCCACACCTCTCCTCAATGCAAATGCACCCAAGGCGTCCGGTTTCTGGAAGGCATCCAGCCAAACAAAGGGAGCTCAGTCCGTGAGGGGTGCACCTCAGCACCCCACACACCGAATGGGAAGCCTCACCGCTGAAATAATCCCGTCTCCCTGGGCGCCGGACCCCACGCTGGAGCTCTCCGGACCCGTAACACATGGCACCACCCAATCAGATCACCGGATTGTGCGATGGCTGATTCAGCCCACCGACAATGGCGGCCACATTAACAGTCTGCCCAGGGAGAGGTGACCATGCCGGCAGCTGAAGAACAGACATCTGAAGGGTCTTTTAAAGCCGCCCCCCGTGCCCCCGCCTTGGCTACAGCCACCAAGGATCTGGGAAGAGGCGTCTGAAAGGAGCCCGCTGAGGCCAAGCCTTCTCACTCCTCAGGCAGCTTCCAGGGGCCAATTAGGCGTCGCTTCTGTTTTCTGAAAGAGAGAAGCTGAGGGGCCGCATCCAAGCACCCTCCGGGCATGAAGCTCACTCTGGCTGAAGGGCAAAACGGTGGGGAGCGGCAGCACTGCGGAGAGGCCACGCCCCCACCTCAGGCCCACAACACTCGCCTGACCATGCTGCGGGCCGCGAGTGCCGGAGGGGAGTCTGACTGTAGGGACCTGTTGCAGGCACATCTAAGAGACTAAAGCCTGACGGGAAGCAATCACGCTGATCTCAGCCTCCGGTGCTGACTCATTACAGGATCATCTGATGGGGTGGGCTGATCATACTGTGGGGGGAGGGGGGTTGTATCTGAATGGCCAAAGCTCCGCTCTTCCAATTCGGGCCTTCCTTGTACTGCGGCTGAGAGGCCAAACCACAAAACGCTGCCCAGGAAGAGAGGACAGGATGGTGGGCATTCGCTGTATTCCTAGACATAAGGTTCAGTTGCAAAACCAGGCCTCAGACTTCCTGGTGTTACTCAGCACACCTTCATAAATAAGGACACCAAAGGCATTTCAGGCCTCCCCAGGCTCCCAATACTTTGGTTCATGGGTGCTAAGTAGCTTAACCAAAGCTGCGGACACGTTATATCACTACAAATGGAATTATATTCAGCCATCACTGGTGAGACATGAGGTATGTTTTCATGGACACAGGGAGAATGTCAAGATGTCAGAACACTTAAAAATGCTACAGAAATCACTGCAAGGGGGGCAAAATGAAACATTTGTGCTTCATGGGCTCAGCCTCTAATGGCAGTGCATGGAACATTAGCAGGACTGGTTACAAACGAAGACACCCACTCCTGTCAATGTTACAGGCTAACTGGCTGAAACAGCATTTAATATTAGCAGGAGTAGTTAGACAATCTGTAATATAGGCAAGACTAGTTAGCTAAATAAGACAGCCTGTAGAATTAGGAGCGGTTAACTAGCTAAGGCATCCTGCACATTAACAGGAGACGTTATCCAACTAAGACAACATATAACAATAGCCTGAATAGTTAGCTAAAACATCAGTAGGCAACTATGCCCCATTTGTCCACCAGCAAATATTAAATAATCTTCAGTGAAAGGACACACACACACACACACACAAACACACAGGCTTCATTCGTTGATGAATTCCAGCCAAAGGTTGTCTTCTGCCTCTTTGTTTAAATATTCGAATAGGAAGCAAGTTAACCAGTTAAACCAGATGCAACCTGGTATCGGATGGAACAAATGCTGCAGCAAGCGGGGTGAGTTGAAGGGAACCGGACGGGTTGGCGAGGTCATGTGACACTGCACCATAAGCCGGCCTGCTGCTGGTGCAGATCACAGCACCGGGCCACACTTCAGGGCTGTTCGGGGGATGCCACGTGGGAATAGGACACCTGAAAGCCAGCACATGAACAAAGAGGGAACACTCAGGCACTCCAAGACCTTGTACAAATGCACCAGATGATGGACTAGCCAACTTCCCTGTCTTGGTGTGATCACAGTTCCACACCTAGAAGAGCAGCAGTACCTGGCAAACAAGAACCCTTAAAAGGGCCACAGTGAGACGACTTGGAATCTGTGGCCCTGGGAATGATATTAACGGAGCAAAGCGTAAGAGCATTTTTGTTGGCTTTATGGTGGAGCAGTTAAACTCCGAGATGTACGGCTGGGCCGACTTGTTAAACAAGAGTATTTTTTTTCCCAAGGAATCCAGTTCGACTTCTGCTCAGAAAGGCTACTATGAAAAAACATACAAGACTAGAAGAACAAGTAAAAGTGGAGATGACTACCATTCTGAAGAGCATGTGGAAGAATGACCAGTTGAAGCTTTGCTGGATTGAATCAGTGATTTCAGTCTTGAGGAGAGAGCCTGACTGGGGTGGGGAGGCTGGGTCATTCTCCAGTTGGCGGTCCCACTCAGTATGACTGGGTTTTGAACAGCTCTCCAGCACAATGAAAACAGAACGTAAAAAAGCAGATCAACACATTTCTATGGTATGAAGGGAGTGGGGGGAGACATAAAAAGATTTCAGCACTGCACAAGCAGCAGACATCCACAGATGATGAGCCCCAACCTGGGTGGCAATCTTCGAACTCTAACATTTCACTTGTGTTTTTCCTGGTATAGGGTTGAATGGAGGACAGCCAATCGTAAAATGAGCAAAAGAATTCACAGACATTCACTTCTTCCCCTCCCAGCCTGTCCTTAAATTGCTCCAACGGCAGTAAAACCGTGCAGGGAAACAAGACAGCAAGTGAACAGAAGCACAGCAGGGTATCAGAGCATGGCTCATGCCATACATGCAGGGGGGGAAGACTCATGCATATACAAATTTGTTTCTGGAATACCAAATCACACTGCCAATATATAGAGAATTCCGCTATCTCCAATAAAAAGCTTTATCTAAGTGAATTCAGCCCTAGAGCTATTGGAATGGAATGAAATTGTACTGCTCCAACAATTCAAGGGGTTGTTTTTTGGAAAGGGTATAACTAATCACTGATTATAAAACATTTCACTTTGCTGACCATTCCTCCCAAATTTCAAAGAATGTGAAATATTTTCTCCATTAATTAAGGATGTTAAGCCTCGTAAGTGGCAGAGACAGGTGGACTTACCAATAATATTTGTTCACTAGGCAAGACAGTTTGCTTAAGAAAGCCATGTTTATCTAAACTGTAATTCTGCAATTATGCAACTTTTTAATAGGCCTTAAATTACATTTTAAACAGATGGAATTTCCATTAATTTCTATACAAAACAAGGCATATTTTCATATCAATTTCATTCTCTATTTTTGCTGTGCCCAAAGAACACGGTTGCAGGCCTGGTTCTGTCAGACACACATCTTCATGGGTGCAATTCAACTGACAATATCGTATCCCATCGTGGGCACTGCTTTGTCCTATGGTACAACCTCCTCTGCCGATCAGCCTGGTCAGGACTGCTCAGTTGCACTCTTTGCAAATTGATCCCAGACAGCACCAATAGCGGCTCAGTCATCGCGTGCTACCCCCTGAATGAGATGGAGATTCGGCGATTGAGAGGAGACACGCCAGATAGTACAGGTGTGCAGTGAGGTCCAATGCAGCTTTGAAGCACTTGGAGTGCATACTGTATCACGTGATGGTGGCCAGTGCCTTCTGCTGAGTACTAGGAAACAAAGTCAGCATACTTCAAATCAGCATGATATTTTATAAAAGTGCAGCAGTATATGCCTGAAAGAGAACAAAGGCAGCGGAGACTGATACAGCAAACATAAGGGCTGTATCATTAAGGGAAATTTTTTAAAAGTGTCAGGTTCTAGTACAATGGAGGAACAGCGTCTTGGGGTGGCTCCATTTCTGAGCCCTTACGACAGCCTGTTTCTGAGAGGGTAAGCCATCAATCCATAAGAAAACCCAAGTTCTTCCACTTTCACTGTCTGTCTGTTAGTTCGGTTCTTCCTGCAGATGGATGTTGTTGAAGACTCAAAAGTACCCTCTAAAGTGCATTAGGTCTTCAGGAGGATACTGGACCTATGGCATCAGATCCCACAATAACTCAGTTTTGGGCTAACCTTGCCTTCTTTGAAAAGTCAGCATATCTTACCAAAAGACAACCGTGTAAAAATTTTACCCATCCAGAAACAACGGACACACATAAGTCAAAGTGTGGATGGGAATTTATTCTGGAGACAGGGTGTCCTTGAAGGCATGTGATAATTTTCCTACAATATTACAAAATCAAACAAGCTCCCAAGTTATTCTGTAATCAGTCAGATATTTCACACACACAACAATGCAAAAACATGCTAGCACAAAGAAATTTCTGCCTTAGGACTTAAGATTTGTTCATGATTCAACCCGACCCAAAAAAGAGCTTGGCTGACAAGAGATCACATACTCAAATACAAACTGCTGCGAAAACTTAAGAGATGAACGTGAAATGGAAGATAAACTGAAGTACCTCCTCTCTAATTTGTACCACACCCACTAAGATTCTGTTAGTGAGTACTTCACGGCACCTGTTCAGCATATCTATTTCCAAGGACAGCATGCGTACAGGCCTGACCAAAGCCTTAGCCTTATGCAGCGCTGACGTTAGCTTCAGACAGCTTAACTACTGAACAAATACTCCAGGGCAAATGTTCTTAGCCTGCCGGAAGGTGGGCAGACCTCTGAAGGTTCCTCACCTTTACATACAACTTCAACACTCAACTTTGGCACAAATCCTCTCAGAATCCTGTTTTGTATAATGCTAGTCAAGGGCATTGTTTTAATTCCAGACCGTCCTGTTCTCATTCAAAGTATCCGGTGGACTGTCTGCTCTGTTTTAAGAGACCAGAACATGTTTACTATAAAGGCCCACCAAGCTGGAAGAATCACATGCAGAAGAAATCAGTTTAGCGTCAGGTGTGAAACCACTTAAAAGAAAATGTTGTGCAACCACACTGCCTGTTGGTGTTAACATCTTAGGACCACAAGACTGAGCTAACCACTGTCACAGAACTAAAGGAGCTACATCTCAATCTTAATAGGCCTCTTATGGACAGTTGCATGCAAAAATAACCAAAGCAGACATCCCGCATCGAACACGTTAAGACCGGCTTTGTCAACCGTGGATATGACGAGGCAGAAACTCAGCGCTGAAGGGACACAAGATATTATGGCCTTTAACGAGAGTATTTTTCTTTAATCCAAAAACTGAAAACAAGTGAGAATAATATACTGCTTCAATTTGTTTCTGTAGCAAAAACAATTACTCGACTCGTAAAACTCAGCCGGTGGGGGCAGCAACCATGGAAGATGTGCAAAGAAAAAGCACTGACGAACACACACACATACATACAGATATATGACTAGAAAATGAAATCCTGGAATAGCACATCGCCTCAGAAAGAAGCAGGATAAGGGACAGTCGTTCTCTGGTCACAGGGATGGTGTTCAATTTATCAAATCCAGAGCTGGTCGGGGTACCCTACGACTCCCAGCAAGAAATCCAAACTGCCAAACGCAGTCTACATCATGCTGGAGCCGACCTACGTGAAACGGCCTTATGTAAATACACACACACACACACACACACACACACAATTACATTTCTTATATATTTATTTAAGCAATTGTGGGCCAGAGGTCTTGCAGGAACATTATCACAGCTCTACCAAGCAACTAATAATGCTATCTTAACTATTTAATTCCTTAAATTAACCCCAATGTTGAAAAACGTTGTGTCAACTAGCAGAAAAGTGCATTAAAGTGAAGCAAAGTGCCGGTGTGCACCGTGTGACCGTCGACTGTCTACGCAGCAACCCGTCAGTCTTCACCACCAGCGACGGCGGCCGGGGCAGCTCCGTGCATCCCGACCCTTGCCTTGCTATTACACGGCCACCCACACACACTCGGGCGCACAAACGCACATTTAACAGCGGCCGTCCCCGCCTCAGTCCGACGCGGTCCGGATAAATAAAACACGTCTAGAGGTTCATACTGCCAGCTAGCCAGCTAGCCTCCGAGGCTAACAAGGAGAAAAGGCTCCCGGAATGACTAGGAACTAAACGCGAGTTTACCTACCTCCGGTGCCCCCCATAGCAAAGCACGGCCCAGCAGGGTGAACGTAGCCAAGTTTTTATAATTTTAATTTTATTTCTGTGTATAAGCGGAGGTCCCCGTTGCCGTGAAAACCTCCTCCTCCAAGCAGGGCCGAGGAAGAGAGGAGCAGCGAGCTGCGCTACGAAGAAGGAGCCGCAGACACAGAAAAAGAAGCCTTTTCTGGATCCTTCTCCCCTTTAATATCTGACTTTCTCCGCGGATCTCCCCATTTTCCCCGTCCCCTTCAAGCTCCTTTGGAAGTAAGGGCGGCGACGCGGCAGTTCCAAGCAGGTTAAAATTCGGTTTCGGTCCCTTTAAAAGTAAAAATAAAACGCTTCCCCCATCAGCTGCTGCCGCCGATGCTTCTCTGGGCTTGTTGGGATAGACAGATGGGAGCTTCTCATCGCGCATGCCCGGGACTCGGGGTGGGGGTCGGGGGGGGGGTGAGTCTGGAGGACTAGGGCCTTCCCGGCATGCAAACTGACAAGAAATTGATTTGAGACGCGAAGAAGTAGTTAAGGAAGTGACGTTTGTTTAGGGTTCATATGCGGGTAGAAGTGACTAACACTGTACCCGCCAATATATGGAAACCGTCACTGGCTTTTTAAAGTAAAGATTTGGCGTAAGATCAGGTAAACCTATACTGCGAATATGGATTACGTACGTTTATTTATTATCGTCTCTTTCTGTTTGCTGGATGCTAGGAGATGTAATGGAGACATGACGTTATATTCCACAGCGCTTCTTATTCGCTGCACTGTCCATGCTTGTTGCACAGATCGTCAAATTATGATTTTGCTTTTAAATCTGTGTTTATTTCTGAAGCTTAACTTGCTGGCATGAGTAAGCGGAAGACGAAGGACACTCAGTGGACTGCAGGAGAATGCGTTTCGCAGGTCCGTGTAAATATTAATTTAAAATATTGTGTTTTTTTGCACATATTTATATTCGCGCATACTTATTCAGTCGGTAAAGTCTGCTCCGTGTTACCGATGTGCATTGCCATATATGTTGCTGGCTTTGTGTGGACAGGCTCAGAAAATACTAAGGGAGAGATACTGCTACCAGCGGGTTCCATCGTCTCCGGTGGGGATCGAGTCGCAGCGCAAGTACATCTCCATTCTCTTTACTCCGATGAAGCAGAATTGACCTCGATTTAAATGCTTTAGTAAAATTAATACACTAAAATTGATTTATAACGGCTTGGATTTGCATGTATGACTGTTTTGGTCCCGGAATAATTATATCTGTGCTTCCGCAATGGAAGCGGAGGGGGATACCGTGAAAGGTGTACTAGTTAAGAACCTAGACTAGTAACTTAAAGGATGTTGCTATTGGGTAGATAATACCTCTGACACAGTGGTGTGTGGGGCTGCTGTTTCAGAAACCTGTTGGAGCTGCTGAGGAGGACAGCCATTCATGGGGAGAGTAATTCTGTGCTCATCGTGGGGCCCAGGGGGTCTGGGAAGACCATGGTATGAATGTTTGGGCCTTCTCTGAACTCCACCCGTCCAGCTGACTTTCAGTTTTAGGACCTTAATTGATGAAATGCACAGTTCATGATCATCTTTTTGGCAGGGAAAATGGTATTATATTTTGACAGATTTTTAAAACTATTTGGTTATATATTTACTATGTTGATATTAGGTTCAAATACAAGACATACATCAATGCATTGTGTGCCACTATATATTGGATATAGTAATGACATAAAACGGATGCCATTTTCAGCTCCTCAAGTCGGTCCTCAAGGAGCTTTTTGAAGTCCGAGAGGTCCAGAGCAATGTGCTGCTGGTTCACCTGAACGGCAAGTGCAAACGGAATGTGTGTCATAGGATGGGGTGGCAGGGTGGGTATACCCTGTATATATCTGAAGCAGCTGCTCATTCCCATTCCAGGTCTGCTGCAGACTGATGATAAAATCGCTCTCAAAGAAATCACCCGTCAACTCCAGCTGGAAAATGTTGTTGGAGACAAAGTGTTTGTAAGCATCTTATGATTTGATTTTTGCTTATTTCAACACAGTACTTTTGTTTGACACCCACACACCCCAACTTTCTGTGGTCATTGTGGTGCATCTTCTGCAGTGTGGCTCACTGTGATCATCTGCCTCGCATTGCTGCATCCTCTGCAATGTGGCTCACTGTGATCTCCTGCCTTGCATTGCTGCCTCTTCTGCAGTGTGGCTCACTGTGATCTCCTGCCTTGCATTGCTGCCTCTTCTGCAGTGTGGCTCACTGTGATCTCCTGCCTCACATTTCTGCATCTTCTGCAGTGTGGCTCACTGTGATCTCCTGCCTCGCATTGCTGCCTCTTCTGCAGTGTGGCTCACTGTGA
>JAODJW010000001.1:50398641-50409652 GCA_026777045.1 Hyperopisus bebe
CTTCTGCAGTGTGGCTCACTGTGATCTCCTGCCTCGCATTGCTGCATCTTCTGCAGTGTGGCTCACTGTGATCTCCTACCTCACATTGCTGCCTCTTCTGCAGTGTGGCTCACTGTGATCTCCTGACTTGCATTGCTGCCTCTTCTGCAGTGTGGCTCACTGTGATTTCCTGCCTTGCATTGCTGCACATTGCTTTTGAAACCTCCCATGAATGTAATGGCAGAGCTTATCTGTTTCAGGGCAGTTTTGCTGAGAATCTCACCTTTCTTCTGGAAGCTTTAAAGAAAGGTAAATATGTTAGCATTGGTTCAGGTGCTACAGTTTCAACACCCCCTCCCTAATAACACACACACTCCTCCCTCCCTCCAGGCAATCGCAGCTCCAGCCGACCGGTGATCTTCACGCTGGATGAATTTGACCTCTTTGCCCACCACAAGAACCAGACACTGCTTTACAATCTCTTGGATATTTCTCAGTCGGCACAGACGCCAGTGGCTGTGGTTGGCCTCACCTGCCGTCTGGTTGGTTCCCACTCGATCTTCTGGATACAGCAGTTAGGTCCCAGGCTTTGTTTTGATTGGCTGGCTAGTATATGATACATTTCAGTTCAAAAAGCCTTGTTTTTTTTGTTTGGATTCAGTAGAAGAAATGCAGCTTTATTCAGTTAAAACTGGATAAGCCTGACACCTTGTGGTGTGTACTTTCATTCTCACACTGCAAGGAGTGAGTTTGCATCATGACAAATTAAGCGAAGCTGCCTGTTTGCTGTTTATTTAGGATAAACATTAGGGGGAAGTTAATTGCATTTGGACACAAGTGGCCTGCTTTATATCTCTGAAGGAACATTCTGGAACACTGACACCATTCTGCTGCCTGCGTACGCCACAAATGGAAGCCATGTTTGGTTCTAAGAGCTTTGGTTATATTACTAAAAAATGCACTGAAACCTGAGGGACCTGGCAGACATACAAATGCTGCTTCCTAAGTAGAACTCCATAGTACTGCTCTAGTTACTAGGCTTTCCTGCTTTCCCAAGAGGCTTTCATCAGCTGAACATGTGATGGATCTGCTGGGTGTGGGATAGCGGAAGAGTACCATGTTCACTGCAGCTGGCTCTCTGTCTCTGCCTACCAGGATGTCCTAGAGCTGCTGGAGAAGAGGGTCAAGTCGCGCTTCTCCCACCGGCAGATCCATCTGCTTAACCCCATGGATTTCCACCAATACATAGAGACCACACAGGAGCATCTGGGTCTGCCCGAGGACTTCCCTGACGAGCGTTTCGCCCAGGAGTGGAACAGCAGTATCAAGGTGGTACTCAGATGGTGCATTTACACTGAATGTTACTGCATAGATGAGGCAATAGTAGTATATTGCACATTTTGATGGATTTTTCTTACCTCTTGGTCTCCACAGACGTTGTGTGAGGACAGGTCAGTGAAGGACGTCTTACGGAAGCATTTCAACACCAGCAAAGACTTCAGATCGCTGCACATGCTGCTGGTGAGGTTTTGGGCAGGGTGATCAGTGCCATGGGGAATATGATCATTCCTTGGTGTAGGGATCTGAGTAGGCCTAGTGTCCTATCGCACTTCTTGAGTGGTGTTCTCAGGGGTTGCCACCTCATGAAAGCCGCTTGACACGCTGCTGTGTTTTGCAGTTGATGGCCTTGAGTCGTGTGACCCCAACAAATCCAACCATCAAGCCAGGAGACATCCAGGAGGCCAGCCGACTCTGCAGCATGGATGCCAAGGCCAACATCTTGCATGGTAAAAATAGCCGCTTGATGGTCTTGACCGGTGACACTTATGTTACAAATGGTGGGCAGGTATGGCCTGGGCCTTTGGGGACATTGAAGATCTCTCTCCATGAAGTTTCAGTGTTGGTGTCCATTTCTACTGTAAAGTACCTCAGAGAATCCAAGATGTTGAGTCTTGTTTTGACTTTCTACTCTTGCCCATCTGTAAAGTGGGCGAACCCTTGTTGGTCCTGGGTGGCCAGAATTGGGTAATTCAGGTCCAGAGAATAAAAGTCCAGACTGGGATTTTGTTTCAACCAGCTAGTTGAGTACTCTGTGACCGTGACTCTTTATGCTCAACTGGTTGGTTGAAACTCTGTGGGTGGCTGTGATCTCAACCCAACCTCTCTGCTCCCAATTCCAGGTCTTACCATTCTTGAGCTCTGTCTGATCATCGCCATGAAGCACCTAAGTGAGCTGTATGATGGCGAACCCTTCAACTTCCAGATGGTTCATAATGGTGAGAAGCCAGACCTGAGCCCCAGGGTTCGGAGATAATGACCATCCTGCTCAGTTCTTGCTTTTTACATGTATACATTTTTCTCCATCCACCCTACAGAGTTCAAGAAATTCATACAAAGAAAATCTCATTCTATCCACAATTTTGAGACGCCTGTTGTATTAAAGGTGAGTCCCTCACAAAATAGTTTTTAATTAAATAAACAAAATGGTCCCCTGCCATCCCGAGCAGGACAAGCAGTTACCATGAATGGATAAATAAAATGGTAATAATCTGCAGAATTCACTGTTGGTCTTATGCTGACCAATACTGCAAGACAATAGGAATACTGGACAGCAGCATTGAAAGCCCTCTCCTGCCATCTAGTGGATTCATTTGGGCATTGCAGTTTTGGAGAAAAAAATCTTCAGACATGAATTGTTTGTAATTATGCTCTCTCTGCAAGGTGGTATTCAATCATTGACCTCCCCCCAATTAAATGTGACAGTTGGCTGAGTTTTAGGGTGAGTGACATTACGTTTCACTCATGGTGTCTCCCACCCCACCCCACAGGCATTTGAGCACTTACGGCAGCTAGAACTGATCAATCCCATGGACGGGCCATCAACCAAGATCCAGAAGGAGTACCAGTTAGTAAAGCTCATGCTGGACCACAGCCAGATTATGGAAGCCCTGCAGAAATACCCACAATGCCCCACTGATGTCAAACAGTGGGCCACCTCTGCCTTTGGGTGACGTGCCATTGATCTGAATTTAAGGCTCCTAGCATGGACTTGAAAAAAATGTTTATGAAGGTGAAAAATAAAAGGATTTGTTTTTGAAAGTACTTTTAGTGTCCCCAC
This sequence comes from Hyperopisus bebe, assembly GCA_026777045.1. Lineage (NCBI taxonomy): Eukaryota > Metazoa > Chordata > Actinopteri > Osteoglossiformes > Mormyridae > Hyperopisus > Hyperopisus bebe. The sequence goes on from JAODJW010000001.1 coordinate 50,401,739, forward strand.
GTGATCACTTGCATATCACCAAATGCTCACTAAACTAAGGTATCAGCCCAGTAGTGCTGACTGATAGGACAGATCCTGTTCCTGAACTTGGTGCTGACCTATGCATCATGCATGGATTTGGCCCCTGACCGTTTCCCAATGTTACCTGGGTTTCTGTTGGACACCATGTGTTTACTGTCCTATTAAAGCAACTTCCACCTGGGTGCTACAGTATGGTTATTAATAAATGACTAAGTTACTCAGAAAAGGGTGTGTGGTCATTTCCAAGGCTCCAAAAGGGGACACAACAACAGAGCAATCACTATACTTTATTTCCTGGGGCGGGGGGGTCAGGGTTCCATACAATGTCTGTACAATACTCAGCATCCACTTCCAACCAGTCCAGTCATCTGCAACTCAAATACTCATGACAGATAAGTTGGCACGTTGGTGTCTCCTGGTGGTACTGCTGTTGGCGCCGGAGACTGACAGAAAGCCGGCAAACAAGGAAGTAAATGTCCGATTTGTGGTATAACAAAGGGAGACTCAGATGCACTTCTAATGGAAACGGGCAGAAAACGCGGCTGGTCTTTCTGCATCCGAGGCCTTTTCACGGCTTATAGCGCCATCCATGGTCGCGGACATCGGCGGCATGCCGCCACAGGCAATCCCGTGGTTTTTCCCTCTCAGCTGTTTCACATAACTCAGAACCACGTGAAGGAAACGGGCATTTCTGTTTGGGCTTTGACATAAATTAATACAAAAAATTGATATACAAAATAAACAAAATCTTACTTCGGAAAAGTCATTTTATAAAGGTTTTTTTTTCTTTTTTTGCTTTGTTAAAATGGAAAAAAAAAAGGAACGTCATGCTAAAGTCACAAATCTAAAAACAACATTCATATTTACATACTGTGCATTTTCACAGGCGTCTGCTGCCAAGGTACCAGCATATACTGAGACTCAGGAGAAACCTTTCTTAAAAAAAAAAAAAAGAAAAACCCGCCTTTCACTGACACATGAATCCGGGCTGCAGGATCCGTCCATTCACACGTGAACACTCCAGGAATATGCATGTGCCCACTCCATACCAGGCATTATCCCACAAACCCTCCAGTTTAAAGGGGAAACAGAGCATCCACAAAAATGACACCAGCTGGGCCACTGTAACATAGCTACATCAGCTTCACTGTTGTCCTTAACTCCGGTCCTCAAGGGGGGCTCGTGGTCCTTTTTATTTCCCTCCCCCATGGCTTTTTAAACTGCTGACAGCCTAAGGGCAGGGTTTGGGGCCAGAGCTGGTTTAATTAGTGTAGCAGTTCATTCAGATGAGTTGCCTCATCCGCCCAACGAGCCCTAAAACGTGCCCACGGTGCAGGCTGTCAGGATCCAGTTTAGAAACCCCTGCGTTTAGCTGCCACACCTTCCCACTGCTGCCCGCTTGAGGATGGGGAGACAGGGCCCAGGGGAATCACTGGCCATCGATGACACTGCAGGCCAGACTATGGGTGCAAGCTGGCTTCGCAGTCTTTTTTCCGTACAGTACATCTGGCACCTTCCCTTCTCGCTCAGGCCCGGCTGTAAGAGTCCACAGACAAACACGAATGGCAAGTCCAAAACGCTTAAAAATGCTACAGGTGTGTAGAGGGTTGTCGTTATGGCATGACTGTATGGTGGCTATACCTGCGCAGATTGCATATTGACTTAAAGAAGCATAGAATTGTATCCCTGAATGTCGCTGTGGACTTATAGACAACACAGCAGAATGCTGGGAGGGATGGAGGGAGGAATGATGGCCAGTTTGGGATACTGGCACCCCCGGTGACTGCAAGGCTACAGTGCTGTCGTTAGTATGCAGTAAGGACTCCAACTCTGTCGACGCTGGACTGTTTACGTTTGGTAGTTGGCACCTTGTCGCCTAGAATCCCGCAGGCCTGTGGGAAGCATGCCATCGGGGAAGCATGGGGAACACGCAGCGGCAGCAGCTGGATGCAGGACGAGACAGAAGGTGCCCCCGCCCCCCCCCACGGCTCGGAGCGGAGGGAACGCCAGGTGAGATGGGCTTTCCTGAGGAGTACGGAGCTCGTCAACGAGGGCAGGATAAGATGTCAGCTTCAGGTACAGCAGCAAGGACGACAGACAGAGAAACTACACATAGCAGAGTCACATCTTACCGAGGGGCTAGAAAAATAATTTAAAAAGGCATGCATATCTTTAAATACTTAGACACCGCAAACCTAAGCAAAGTAGTGCTTTAAAATATCATCTTTTTTTTTTTTTAACATTAAGATCTTCTGGAGTCTTGGGTCCAAAAGAGATTTATAAAGAAAAGCAATTTGAGCGCGTAGAAGCTTTCACTTTAGGAGAAAAGGGCAGAAGGATGGTAAACAAAGGAAATTCGAAGTCGAAACGCAGGTCTCTGAAGGGCCATTTTCTCCTGTTGGCATACAGATATGAACACAGCGTGTCTTTTTAAAAATCATGATTACTGAGCAGATGTCATCTGAATGCTTTTGATTGTTTTTAGTGTTAATGATCGATCCAAGGTGGAGCTGAGGTATACCTTGTTGTGGGAGGTTAATGGTTTTTTTTGTCGTTTTTAAAATAATGTTTCGGAGCTAATTCCAACAGATGACCTTGCTTACCATTTTTTTTCCTGTAGATGTCGATAATATGTACAGCAGCAGTACAATGAACATTCAGAAGCTGTATCTTACTGGCGTTACGAGTCTGAGAAACACAAAACGGCAAATTCAGCTTTATAAACGACTTGCCCTTTTTATACTGAAATGAAACAAGTTGTCCGTTTTCTGTCATCCAGTCTGCTTTCCCTCTTCATAAAAAAAAAAACACAAACACCAGTTGGATGTCCTTACAGTAACACTTTCGAGATTTAGTGTTTTCTTCCTTTCTCCAGATCACCACCACAAAACCAGCTCTGAATCCTCACATGCTGGAATTATAGGCAGAATTCAGTTCAGTTATTCCTGAATGTGAGCGGAGCGGCCACACCCCTCCTGTGTACCCAATTGCCGACTGGCTGGTCAGAATGGAAGGTGGGGCCAAGGGGAAGGAGGGAGGTCCGAAGCAGCCTCCCAGAGGCAAGTCACATTGGCCTTCTGCACTTATTCATGCTGGGAAGGGCCATCATAGGCTGGACTCCTTGGGTGGGAAGTCTGTGTTGGTCACCATGGTGACGACGGTGACGATCTCCTCAGGCGGCACGGCGCTGATGAGCCGTTGCATCTGGATGATGCGCTCTTCCACACAGCCGGCTGACAGCCGTGCCTCCGCCTCGTGGTCCCAGCATTCCTCGATGGTCTCGCAGAGTGCCGCCAGGCCCTTTGAGACACAACAGGGGGCTTTGGTCAGAGGAGGAGGCCCCTCGGGCCCTGGTCGGCATCCCACCCCCCACGTCTGCTCCCATTAACCTGGCCCAGCATTAGCGAGCAGTGGGAGACCGGGCTAATTAGGCCACATCCCTCCAGCTGTCACTGAACATGCTGCAGGTGACGCTGGCTTCACATGCAAGCTTCTGCCCCCCCCCCCCCAAGTGCTCAGATGATGCTGGGAAGCCCCGTCACCTGACACCGGAGACCGAGGTCCACGAAGCTACGACCCCGTTTACAGTCATCTTCGTCTGTAAGAGGTACCGGTCGCTACCCCCCCACTCCCAGCCCACCCCGCCACCGCTGCCCACCCGCCTCTGCGATCTGAAAGCGTGGTAATGCAGCTGTATGGGCCCCCGCCTTTAGTAATGGAATAAAGACAACCGCGCTGTGCCGTAATTCAGACGTCTGATGTGATATTCCACACCGGGCCAGACTGGCATTCTGTGGAGATCCGAGACATATCCAGGTCAATAACGTCTAGACGGAACACAGGCCACAAACACAGTATCACCTACAGAGCCTCTTGCGATCGATGCTCATTTATTTATTTATTTAAGAGCATTATGGGTATTCCTATGTATGGCTGGTAGCGAAAGGTCTCTGGGGAGTGACGGCACGCTGACGCTTCCGCTGGAACCCCCGAACACGCCTCCGTAGCCATGCAGGCCGCTTTGCGTCTCCAGCCTATCCCCACTCACCCCATGCTTCTGCCAGCACTCCCTCAGTGTGGGCCTCTGCTTCTTGTGAACCACCACCTCCTGCATGTCCTCCAGGGACGGGTGTTGTCCCACCTCTTCCTCAAAGGGGAGCATGTACTCATCCACTGGACCTGCAGGGCAAATCCGGGGTCAGCAGGCAGCACAGACGGCCAGACCGCACTCTCCTGGTGCACACGCCGTCATCTGTAACCATGTGATTTCACACCCCCGGCCACACCCTATACGTCGCCAGTGCTCCCATTTCAATCCAGCATCTCTGACAGCGCCCCCTCACCGTCAGCTGCAGTACAGCGAGACGCCAGCTCCCACAGCACCAGGCCCACAGCGTACATGTCTATCCGCAAGAAGGCATCGCGTTGGAAGTTGATGGCTCCTTCTAGGACCTCGGGAGCCATGTAGCGGCGGGTCCCGACCTAGAACGAGAGGTCACAGATGCTCAGAACCCTTTCACCTTTGATCTCCAGGTCTGAAAGGGGTGATTCTCAAAGCCCCGACTCATAATTTAGAGGTAAGACACTTTCAGAGTGAGAGTCCCATCCTGACATTCTCACTGTTTTGTTGTGAACAGCTGGTTCGTGCTGTAAGTCTTCCCCCTTCTGGCCACCCTCTGCCATTACATGAGACACTCACCTGTCCATGGGTATCGCTCACAGACTTCCCCGCCTCAAACCTGAGCGCTAGCCCAAAGTCGGCGATGCAGACTGTCAGGTTGGACTTCAGCAGCACGTTCTTACTTTTGATGTCCCTGTTGCCAGGAGTAACAAATGCACCAGAAAGAGGGAGGGGTCAGGCATTATAAAGCGGATACACAGCTCACTCCGCTTCCTGTGTTTAGCGATTAGCTGAATACTGTTTAGTGCTAACATGACTCAAAGTAGCTCCGCTTATTCCACACCTTTGTGAGGAGACGCTTGGGGTCAGATTCTATGTGGTTCTCATGACAGCAAGCTATTCATTTAATATCTCCACTACTGCGAGAGCAGGCCAAAGCTTAGCACTGTTCACAGTCAGTGACGATCGCGCTGCCCAGGGAGAGGAAGGCAAAAGGGGCCGAACACAGATGAAGAGGGAGGCAGATCATGGACACACCGGTGGGCAATGGCGGGTTTGTGTCCGTCCTTGAGGCCTGGGATGTCCTCATGCAGGTAGGCCAGGCCTCGGGCCATAGTCTGGGCGATATGGCACAGCTCATTCCAGGACACCGTGTTGGCCTTCAGGTAGTCTGTCAGCGAGCCCTGGGGTGCAAACACATGGTTATAGGCAAAAGGAAAAGCCCATCCTTGCGGACATCTCTCTGACGTGAGGACACCATTTTTATTTGTAGTTGCAGCTTGTAACCACCAGAGGGTGCAAGCAATATCCTCAGGCAGACAGAGTGGGGAGAACATTTTCAGAGCAGCATAACATTGACCACCAAATACTTCACATACAGGAGATGCTGATATGAGAAGCTAACCTTGAAAACCCACAGACTGGGATTACAGTACAACCTTAATCACTGGTTCATTTCTCCATATAACATGTTATTCAGCTAGTGAATGAAAGTGACATGTATGGCAGCCCATTGACCTTCCACCCTTCAGATCCATCTCATAAGAGATTCGAGGACAAGGCCAGCATGCAGTTACCTTCTCGTGGTAGGCGGTGATGAGCCACAGCTCCAGGTCCACACTAGCGCCCCTCTTCTCGGCCCCAATGAACTGCAGCAGGTTATCATGTTTCATCCCACTCAGGGTGTAGATCTCATACTCGTTCTGCCAAGACTGCTTGTCCTGAGAACACAGGATGTAGCATGTGTCACAGGAAGGGTTAAACACTTTCTAATCACTTATGGCAGCATGCCCCCTACTGTTTAGCAAGGGAACTGAAACAGTTACACATGAAACTCCGCAGTTACCTGCAGGGGGAAAATCTTGACGGCCACATATTCGTTGAGCAGCTGCGCTTTCCACACGCAGCCGAAGCGCCCCCTGGCTTTTATCTCTAGCAGCTGCAATGGTTTCTGTCCCAGCAGAGGAGAGGGGGGTGGAGGACCTGGGTCCTAAAAGGGAAGTAAAAGGGGGGGGTACTTTAGGGGTAAAAAATGGAGCCGCCAAGCAACTAACAACATCTTGCAGTGTTTTCTTTATTGCTGGATCTAGGAAGCCCCTGAAGGTGCCCCCCCCAGACTGAAGTATGTACAGTGCACTGCGACCTTCTGTGATGAACCAGCCTGATTGGCCTCCAGAAACGCATAACACTTCAGCATCAAGTATGGACAGCGTGTGACTGGGCTAGCTGTCTGTTCTGCACACTGGCCTGACATCCAACACTCTGTGGGCACATAAATCTCAGGGGACCCACGAGAAGGTCACCATCTGAACCAAGGCTTGTAGGGAGGGGGGGGTGGGGGGGCCTCAGAGATGCAGTGACATTTTTGGGACACGGAATATGCAAGCTTGTTATGAAAGGGGACCCCAGTACGCTCTGTAGCCATGTAGGACTCGTCGTTCCCCTGATGACGAGGTCAGCTGAAACTCCAAAGCTCTCAAACGGGGTGGCGAAATGAGGGTGACAGTGACAGAGTTCTGCAGCAGGGACATCGGATGCCTGCCGTCCTTCGCGCCCCCGCTATCATAGCCCTCAAGCGAGTGTGAAAGAGAGGGAGACATAGACGGCATCAGCAAAAAGGACACAACCATCATTTCTGTCAGTTTATCCAGCAGAATGCACACTGCCACACAGTGCTTGTAGGGGGCGCTGTGGACATCCACGACTGCGGGTTGCCCATGGCTAAGTGCTGTGGCATTCTTCTTGGTTTTAATAAGCATGCACAAGTTCATAATGACACCAGAGGCGAACTGGTTGCCCAAAAAAGAGCATCAGCTCCAATAGACTAATAGGACCTAAGTGTGGGGGAGGGGCAGTATTTATGTACCCCACAAGAAGCCACAGCGAAACAGCAAAATCATGGCAGGAGGTTAGTACAACTAACACAGCACGGCTTAAAGGGTGACTGGTCATTGGCTTGTGGTAGTGCATGACCTCAATGTGGTGGCCAGCAGGTGGCATGATGGTTAAAGAACCCAACATGTAAGCACACAATATTTTTACATTGCAGCAGAGCCTCACTGTGCCATTTGGCCTTTATGCAAAGCGCTTCTCTGAAAGGCTTTCAGGACAATATCCATGTAAAATCAACTGAAGCATCACTCAACATTACATAAGAGCCTGACCACTGAACCGTCCAAAAAACCAGTAAAACTCCTTTCACCAGGAGGAAACCTTCTGGATTTCTGAATCAGATGGCCAGTCTTTGAGGGGCGTGTCCTTTCAGAAGCAAATACTATGCCACCCACTGGAAGCTTTGCAGACTGCAGTCACAGGGGTGAGAAATTGTACTATTGTACTGTACACTAAGGGTCAAAGTAGTCCAGCGTGTCAGCTGTGACCTGCACAGGTACTGGAAGTAAGAAGGGGACTGCAGGGGCTGATGCAGGAAGGCACAGCCCCGCCCCTGGCATTGAGTAGGGTCAGCGGCATGTGGAACACCAACACAAACTGCTTACACCTTTGTTCTGTGTCGTTTCAATAATTAAACAGATGCAGAGTCATAAAGATTAAATTGAAAACCAGGCCTGCCTTTGCCGTACAGTTGTGTCCCAGGACACTAATATGAGGCCTTGTGGACCCATGGAATAAACATCATGTTTATATTGTCTTACTGTGGGGGGTACAGATAAATTATGACCTCAATATCCTCCACTGTACAGGTAAAAAAACTGCAAACAATAAAATGTGTTTATAGCATTTTTTTTGGGGGGGGGGGGGGGGGGGGGGGGCAG